>JAJPUD010000215.1:263140-308755 GCA_023553655.1 Myrmecobius fasciatus | reverse complement strand
GGGGGCGGGGTACAGGTGCTAGGTTCCTAACGCCACGCGTCCCTCCACTCTCCATCTCCGGCTCCATTCAATCCCTCCCACTCAAGGGAACCTCCGCCCTCTGCGCACGCGCAGTTTGTGCCGGTTCCCTTCCTACCCTCACTGTCCTGCTGGTTTGGCGCTTGCGCGAGTAGGAAACTCGGACTCTAGTGGTGCTTCCCGCAGTCGCTGAACGTGAACGTTTCTAGGCTTGCTCGGGGAAAGTGGGTGGAGCTGGAGAAGCCCAACTCAAACGAGGTCGTCAGAAATCCTCAGCCTGTCCCCCCTCATTTTACTGACGGGGAAATTTAGGCCCAGGGAGGCCGAATGACTAGTGCTGGAGTTGGTTGTGAACCCTAGCTCTGGCACTCCAGATGGCGTCTGTTGGCATATGTTCTACATGCACGCATAGATGGATCCGCAGTCCGGAGAATGTGCCAGCCTTATGGCCTTAATTCCTAAGGTCGGCTTCCCATCCCCTTACTCGCCATTTTTCCCACCCTGGCTGAAGTGTTCTTGCTCACCGCCTCTCCCCAGAATCCCAGGATCACTCATGGAGCTTAGAGACCTCTAAAAGTCTAGCCCCGCACAGGTGCTACTTGTACGTCTATCTGCATTAGAATGTAAGCTGCTTGAGAGCAGGCCTTGATTTTGCTGGATTTGTATTTTCAAGATAGCACACCCTAAGTATTTAACAAATGCTTGTGGACTGCTCAGGGCCAGCCCCCCCCCCCCAGTTATCTGGTATCTGTTTCATATATTTAAAGACTCTTTAACATAAGGTACATGAGGGCATGAATTGCTTGTCTTCAGCGCTCTCCTGGGTCTGTCTCGGGTTCCCAGACTTTAGTCCGACCCTGGGAAGTTGAGAATCTCCTGGGGTCGTGTAAGTCGCGCCTCCGTGGAGAGGCGGGGAAGGAAGAAGGGGTGCTCTGAGCTGGATGGGGTCCCCGGGGGGAGGGGACATCGGCCTGGACGATCTCCTTAGGGTCTCCTGGGGCGGGCTGCCTCTGCCCCTCAATCCCCCTCAATTGATCCTGATGTAATCCTCTGTGAAAAATGTGATCAGTTAAAACCTTTTTAACTTAAAGCTATAGTTTGCTAAAAAGAAACTGCGTATAAACTTGAAGGAAATATTATTCACTATATCCTTTTTGTCCCAAGTTAATTCATAGTATTGTGAGGCTGGAAGAGACATTAGAGATCACTTAAGCCCCCCCCCTTTGGTGTTGTGACACGGATCCCCACATGTGTAATTTGGCAAAACCTAGAAGACTCCCCTTTTAGAATCATGATTTTTAAACTTTTAAATGAAGGAAACACTGAATTTCAGAGGACAGTGAAAATAGTTTTCCCTTCCAGTCCAGTTCACAGCCCTCCTCTTCCCCCAACAAAATTCTGGGGTTCTATAAATTGCAGATTAAGAACCTTTAATCTAGACTAAATCCCCTTATTTTTATTTATTTATTTTGCTGAGGCATTTGGGGTTAAGTGACTTGCCCAGGGTCACACAGCTAGGGCATGTTAAGTGTCTGAGACCAGATTTGAACCCAGGTTCTTCTGGCTTCAGGGCTGGTACTCTAACCACTTCGCCACCTAGCTGCCCCTAATCCCCTTATTTTGTAAAGAGACCAAGGCAATGTACAAGGTTCTAATCTGAGAAAGGCTTTTTCCAAAGTTGTTTTACCCAAACCCCCAGGATATGCTAATAAATGTTAACAACCTACTCTCAAAAAAGGGTGTGTGTGTGACACTTTAAAATTTTAATCTGCATTATTACAATTCATTAGGGGTTTTTTGTTGATTTTTATTTTTGTAAAAGTAGAATTGTATGGCCATTGGTAAAAACAACAACAACAACAACAAAACTTAAATATTTGCCTTGGGTATTTAGCATTAGCAGCTTTAGCTTTCTAAAATCTGTTCAAGGTGGATAGGCTTCCATTTTCCAAGAATAGATCATTAAACAGTATACCCGATTTGAAACTCTTCTTGCTGTATATATGCACACCAAACTACTATATACATAGGATTTGAGAAAAAGTTGCTCACAAGTTGGCAACATCTCACAGATACTCTGGGGTTATGAAAATGATAATAGAAATCCTCATTGGCCTGTGACTGGTCAAAGACAAAAAGTGAAATTGCTGGAAAAGGTTGGAAGAAAAGCTAGATATCCTTCTACCCTCCTCTTTAAAAAAAATTAAAATAGTATGACATGAAGACCTTATAATTTTTTTCATAGGAATAACAATGAGTATAATCAAATCACTATGGAGACTCCAGGAATGGTTGTTGTGTTTTATTATGTGTCTATGCTTATTTTGTTTTCCTATGGGTGTAAGTATGCCTTTTGGGGGAGTGAGGGATTTCCATAAAGACTGGAGATAATATATCTAAATATCCCCATCACTTAGGTCTAGACCAAAAAACAAAACAAACAAACTGATTAAGACTGATTCAGTGATTTTCTGAGGTAGAATTATTTAAACTGAAATTTTAACAGTTGATTTTCAGTTTGAGCTGGCTCCAGTGTACCCTATACTCATTCATTCTATTGTATCACCTTGTCCTTTTGTTCTAAACTGTTCATACTACTGGTATATTTATCTTCCATTTGTGACTAACAAGATTTTCTGTGGCAAAAGTTTGGCTGGTCACATTCATCATCCTCTATTCACAACAAATCAGCAGGGAAGGATCTTTCGCAAAACACTGGGTGACCTAGAAGAGGTCACGTGACCTCCCCTTTGGCTTTAGTCTGTACCCCAACTCTGGTTGGGAGATGGGACATTTAGTTTAGTTGCCTGGATCTAAAGTGGAGTGTTTTACAAGAAACTTTGCCTAGAGGCAAAAAATAATTCCTGCTTTGAGTCAAGGAGATCCTTACTAATTTCAAACTGGCAATCTCCCTCTCTGTCTGTCTCCTCTCCTCTCCTCTTTTTCTCTCTATTTTTCTCTGTTTTTGTCTTTCTCCTTTCTCTCTTTTTTCTTTCTCTCCTCCTTTTCTTCTTCGTCCTTCTCTCTCTGTCTCTCTCTTCATCTCCTTTTTCCCTTTTTCTTTCTCCCTCTTTTTAGACCCCTTTCCTTCTCTGAACCTCCCCCCAGCAAATCTTTTTCTGTCACTGTCAGTGTTTCCCACAATTCCTTCCCAAGAACTTCTATTCTAAAAAGGTTAGATGACTTATCCAGAATCAGTCAGAAAGTAAGAAGTGGAGTAAGAATCTGAGCTCTTCTGATGCCAAATACAAGGCTCTTTTTTTCAACCATAAGACATATCATCTGGTCCAGAACCGTTCCCTCACCTCTACCCCTAATTTAGCCAATAAATACAATTTGCCTTTTGATTGTTTTTCATTATAGGTGGTATTTGTTGGCCATGTACACCCACCTCTCTTATAGTTTGATATGAAGTTTTAAAAACCAATTGGTGACAAGACTAAAACTAAACTAGGAAAGGCAGGACTGGGAGGACCCTCAGTAATAATCTTTGTTTCTCTGCCCCTCTGCACCTCTTTCCTTCAACCCAGAACCATTTCTCTAATTCTTAGACTTTTAAAAAAATTTTCCACTATATGATTAACCTTCCAAGGTTGAAGTTTGTTTTGTTTGTGGTTGTTACTTTCCCATAGCCCTTGCCATCCTCTGTCCTCAAATGTTTTCTTTTGATTTTAATGTATTCCTTTATCTGCTTCAGGGAAGATCAAGGTTATGAGATGTGTACACCACCTCCCCTTCCTCTATGTTTGTGTAAGGAGTATGTTGCCCATGTAAGGAGTATGTTGCCCATGTAAGCTGTGTATGTCCACATGGGTTACCTAAATTTGATTTGGTGGAAAGGCACTGATATTTAGGAATCTTTTCTGTCTCTGTGAAACTTTTGATTCCTGCATGGAGGAGAATCAGAGAAGGGGCTATGAGACTACCTTTTCTCTCTCTGAGAAAGATCGGGAACCAAATTAGAATTATATCTCTCTGCCTTCCCTAAATCTTAGTGGTCTAGGGCTGGAGCCCTTAGGAGTCATCCCTCTAAAAGGCATGGTTTTTTTCGGGTTCAAAATCAACAAACTGCTAGCTTCTCTAATCACTATCCTTTCAAGGAGGGCCATAGGCTTGACTCCTCCTGACCTAGTTACCCAAAAGACCATCTCATATAATGAATCATGAGTAAACCCATTTGTCCAAGTGAATAGTGAACAGAAATTGGAGAAATGAGACAGATCAAAATATATGACAATGTTTGGTTGGTTGGCTGTGTCCGATTCTTTGTGACCCCATAGACCATAGCATACAAGGTCTTTTTGTTCTCCACTCTCTCTTCAAGTCTGCCCAAGTTCATATTCATCGTTCCTATCACTCTATCCATCTCTTCCTCTACTGAGAAAATACACAGAATGAATGAGTTCCCCCAAAGGCAGTGGCATGTCTCAGCTTACTCCCCCCAAAAAGCCTTGATTTCACCCAAGGGAGAATTCTCCATATCTTTAGGGAGACAAGCAGGAAATCAGGGACCAGTTTTCTTCAATATGTTGCCTTCATAAATATCTTCAAAGGTCCACTTCCAAGTCTGGAACTACTTGTTTCTTTAAAAAAAGTAATGTAGAAGAATGATTCTGTGCACACAATATCTTCATATACACACATTTATAGCAGTTTTTTTCCTAATTAGAAATGGAAGCTAAAAGTATGCCCATTTATTGGTGGGGGGAGCTAAATAAATGATAGAATATGGTATATGTGTACCATAAAAAGCAATGAACTGGATACTATAAAAGGAAATTGTAAAGACCTCCTTGATCTGATGCAATTTATATAATGACAGAAATATTACAAAGAAAATCAACTTTGAAAGACTTGAGAACTCTGATCAATGTAATGACAAATAAAAATGCCTCAGGAATAAAGATGGAGCACATTATCCATCTTCTGCTATAAAGGTGATAGGCTTAAATGCAAAATAAGAAAGACATTTTTGGACATGATCAGTATCAGAATTTGTTTTATTAATGTATGCACGTTATGAGGATTTTTTTTTCCATTCAGTTGGAGGGTAGAAGAGTGAGGACAGAGGATAAATTTGTGTAAAAATAAAAATAAAGGAAGAAAAAAGATAACAGGAGGGGACTTCAGGAGGAAACACAAAGAAGCCAGACAGCTTTGTTTTATAAAGCTTTATATATAATTCTCTTTTTCTCTGCTCTATTTTCCATATATGGAATTGCTTTATCTTTTGGCAAAACAAACAGAACAATATCTCTTTCAAATTTTAATGCTGACTTCACTCTTTCTGCAGGTATGCATTGTTGATTAATTGCTTTGTCAAGTTGCTAATCAGGCTGGAGTAGACCAAATGCCTTAAGGCTTGAAACCTGGGTTACTCTTTTCACGTAAACCATTTGTGTGATTTTAAGTTCCTTCCCTCACTTTTTCTTCATTTCTTGCCTTATATGTTTTTTCCCTTTCCCTCTTCATATCTTCTTTCTTAAAACCAACAAAACATAGGAAATCCATACCCAAATCATTTATCTGCCTTATTACTTCTCTTATCTTTAAGTTTCTAAAGGGATGCTTATCTTTTTGCTTGATGAAAGAATATTTAGTTCCTTTTAAGTGCTCACATTTACCTTTTCAGATTTCTCTTGCCTCTAGAGTTTTGGTTTTGCCAAAGTTTCTACTTTGCCCTGGTTTTTTCATTAGGAATATCTGAAAATGTTTTATTACAAATCTATTCCTTTCCTCCCCTACCTTGTATGATTATATACAGTTGCCTTTTCCAATATCATGTTTCAAGATTTGGAGATGATTGCAGGTGATTCTTTTTATTTTCAATTTTCTCTCTGGTTCTAATAGCTGTAAGGCAGTTTTATGATTTCTTAAAATAATTTTGTTTAATCATGTTTTTCAGGGAGCCTGATTTTTAAGATTTTAATTAATTTTAACTTTTAAAATAAAAAAAAATTAAAATTATTTTCTTCTTAATTTGTGTTTGAGTGATTCCTACAGTTCTTTTCTCTGATGTAGTCCTGACTGGTCTTTAAAATCGAATTGTTCTCAGACCTCCTGCAGGTCCTTCTAACGTTGGCACCCAGCCTCTGGGATTTCTCTGTTTTCTCATTGAGGCTCATAGTGCTCGAAAAAGTTCACATTCATGCACATTGTCACCCTTAGGTACAGCTAGTTTACTCACCTCCGTTTTGGCAGATTAGACCTGGGATCTATCTGACATCGGACATCCAAACTATTAGAGTCACTCTGGTTTGTGAATTCACTGTCTTAAGCTCTGGCTACCTCAAGGTTACCTCTCCTTACCTCTGGCCATTTTATTTTATGATTTCTGGTTTATGTTTCATGGTTTCCAGAATGTCTGATGATTCTTCAATCTGTCCCATTTCTCACCTCTGCCAATTTCCACTTGGAGTAGCTACAATTCACAAGAGATCCCTCCTTTGGCTTCTATTGCTTCTGAGTTGTCCTGAGCCAACATTGGCTTCTCTGGTTCAACTCCTTTGCCAGCTTCCAGCTTTTCCTAGTTGTGTGTGTGTGTGTGTGTGTGTGTGTGTGTATGTGTGTGTGTATGTGTGTTGTGTGTGTAGTTCCAGACTGGATGGAGGAGCTTACCTCGGAGGAGCTTACCTCTGCATCTTTGTAAATTTATTTATTATTGATCTTATAATGGAGCTCTTTTCTATGACTACTTGTGGTATTTATCCTATAATTTAGAAGTTCTGGATTTTGGCTTTGATATTCTGGGTATTTTCATTTTGCAGTTTCAAGAGGTACCATTTGATTTTTTCCATTTTCACTTTGCATTTTGTTTCCAATATATCTGGGCAATTTTACTGGTTTATGTTTCATGGTTTCCAGAATGTCTGATGATTCTTCAATTATTCCTTCTCAACTTTTTTCCCCCCAAATCAGTTGTTTTTGACAGTATGTACCTTTTAACTTCTTTGTAATTTTTTTACTTTTTTTGACTTTGTTCTCATGTTTCTTGTTTGTCTCATGGAATCAGGGCGTTCAATGCAACTCACTGTTTTTCTCTGTTCAAAGCTATTTAATCCCTAGTCCATTCTCTCAATAGTTCTATTTCATTTTTATTTCTTGTTTAATTTCTTCCATACCTTTTTGAAGTCCTTGCGGTAGATTTTCTAAGGCTGTCCTTATTCTCATGATGGAGTTCCTTCTTCTGTGATTACTTGGGCCCTCTTAATCCAGTGTTTCTCCATAATAGTTGGCAGCTTCTTTACTTTATTCTTATCTCCAGCCTCAGTTCCTATGTCCGGGCTCTCCTTTCCCTTTTGGGGCAGGCCGGCCATCTTTGGCCAAGTTCTCTCCTTTTTTCCTGGATGCTCCTCCCATGACAGTTCTGGCTGGACCCATTTCCTGACATCTACCACAGTCCCTGACTTTCCTCTCTGCTTGGTGGTGGCCCCATGCCAAGGCTGGCTCCAGCTCTCCTTCTTGCCTCATCCCCACCCAGGAACTGTCTCCACCCTTTGGCCATGGCCCTGGCAGGCCCTAACTTGATGTGGAAGATCAAGCTGGCTTTGTGCCTCCTGGAGATGCCCCCCACGCCCTATAGCTGCCTCAACCCTGCTGTGCATCCCTGGACTGTCTCTGTGTTTTGCTGAGATTCCTTCAGCAGCTGGCTTCAGGCCTCTTGGGAGGAGCTGCTAGCCGATGGATTGCCACAAAGCTGGTCCATTTCTCTGTCTTTTGCTTTGAGCCCACTGGTCCCCCTTGGGGAGCCCCAGTGAATATTTTCCCTGCCTGGCTGGGTTTCCCCATGCAGTAATCTAGTGGGGGCTGGCTCTGTTCCCTAAAGCTCTGAGAAGTCACCGCCAAGACCTTCCTGGCTTCAAGCCCCATTTGCCAGACCTTTTCCTGGCTTTTGGCTTCTGATTTCCGGGAGCTGCCTGCTTTGAGCTTCCATGGGCATCTGGCCATCTTGTGCATTTCTGGACTGAATGGAGATGCATGCTAGTGTTTCTCCTTCATCTCCTTGGTCATTTCATCTCCTTTAGGACCTTGAATATTGTTATCTTAACCTGAAATCCACCTTAAATTTTGACAATTCTGGGATTTCAGATATTCAGAATAGAGTTCTATAATCTGGGATTAAGATTTCAAGGGGCCCATGAACTTGCTTGGGGAAAAAAATTAGATCTTTTTTTTTTCATTAACCTCTAGGTGAAATTTAGCATTTCCTTGATTATGAATGAGGAGTTCAGAGGCTCCACTGATAGTCAAAGGGGTTTGTGAACTTAACAAAAAAGGTTAAGGACTGGGGTAGGTAGGTAGCTCTGTGGATAGAGAACCAGCTCTGAAGTCAGGAGGACCTGAGTTCAAATGTGACCTCAGACATTTAATACTTCCTAACTGAGTGACTCTGGGCAAGTCATTTAACCCCAGTTGCCTCTGGGGTAAAAAAAAAAAAGTTAAAGACCTTGAATTTAGAGAATTAGCAAATATTTATGTGAAAACAGATTTCCTCAATTTGAGAAATTACATTTAATAAGCCACAAGATGGGATGAGGGGGCTTATAGCTAATTGATTAGAGCTCCAAAATTTGTAATTGAAGAGGAAAATCAGAATATATCCTTTAACTGCCTCAAAATCTGGGATAAGAATAAGGTAACAGATCAAATAAATTGTATTTTATCTGTTTCTTGACTAGTATATAACTGATACCACAGAAGCTATACATGAGGGTTATTGATCCTAAATTCTGTTTGTCTTTCTTTTTTGTATACATGCACACACTTTTGTGTAGAGCTAGCAGGTACAAAATCATTTTAACTCCTTTATTCTCTAGAAAGCTGAGGTTCAGAACAATAAAGTGTCTTGCTGATAATGACATCAATAGGAAGTCACTGAGCTAGAATTTGAACCCAACTCCTCAAGCTCCATTACTCAGATGTTATGGGATTGAGTTAATATCTTGTGTTTCAATTTGAAACCATTTTTAAAATAAATAAATGGAGAAAAAATCAAATAATTCTGCCCTCTGGCTATAAACAATTTAATGAGTCTTTAAAATAGGATTTGATTAATCCCTTACATTGTACAAAGAGCTAGATTACTTCAGTCAGATTTGGTGTTTCTGATTTTCACAGATTTTCCTCTGAAGCAGCTGGTCCCAGGAGAAGGTGGGAGAGCTCTGGATTGTGTGTGTGTGTGTGTGTGTGTGTGTGTGTGTGTGTGTGTGTGTGTGATACTGGAGAACCTGATGCTTTGGAACTGCATTTGGATAATGTAGGGAAGGCACCTAACTGTGAATTTTGATGTTTTCCCACTTTCTTGTCACACTTCAGGGTTATTTTAAATGAGATTTTCCCCTCTTCCTTTGTAAAATTTCCAACAGCTTTGCAAAGGGACAAGTCTCAAAGTTTCTTTTCTTTTCTTTTTTTTTTTTTTTTTTGCAGTGTTTCTGGGGTATTTATTTATTTATTTTTTATATAAAGCTTTTTATTTACAAAACATATGAGTGACCTTTCAACATTGACCTTTGCAAAAACTTTTTTTTCCCAAGCTTTTCCCCTCCTTCCTCCCACCTCCACCACTAGATGACAGGTAATCTAATACATGCTAAATAGGATAAATTATATGACAAATACAATACATGTATACATATCTGTACAGTTATCTTACTGCACAAGAAACATCAGATCTAGAAAGAAGAAGGAAAAAACAACCTAAGAAGGAAAACAAAATGCATGGAAATATTCACAGAAAGTGTTAAAATGCTGTGTTGTGGTTCACTCTCAGTTCCCACAGGCCTCTCTCTGGATGTATATGACTACATCGCTGAACAACTGGTTTGAATCACATCATTGTTGAAGAGAACCATGTCCATCAAAATTGATCATCGTATAGTCTTGTTGCTGTGTATAATGTTCTCCTGGTTCTGCTGATTTCACTCAGCATCAGTTCATGCAAGTCTCTCCAGGCCTCTCTGAAATCCTCCTGTTGGTCATTTCTTACAGAACAATAATATTCCATAACATTCATATACCATAATTTATTCAGCCACTCTCCAATTGATGGGCATCTTTTCAATTTCCAGTTTCTTGCCACTACAAAAAGGGCTGCCACAACATTTTTGCACATGTGGGTCCCTTTCCCTCCTTTAAAATCTCTTTGGGATATAGGCCCAGTAGAAACACTGCTGGGTCAAAGGTATGCACTGTTTGATTCAAAGTTTCTTTCTGTCTCTATCTCTGTCTCCCTTTCTCCCCTTTCTCATTTGTAACTGCCTTTTATCTTGTAGTACCATTGACCTCTTTGCTGTTTTTTGTACAAGATGCTCCATTTCCCAACTCTGGGCATTTATTCTCTCCCTTCTCATCTCTGTTTTCTGGCTTTCCTGGCTTCCTACAAGTGCCAGCTAAAACACCACTTTCTACAGGAGATCTCTCTCGATTCTCTCAATGCTACTGCCTTTCCTTGGTGGCAGTCTCTAGTCTGCAGCTTCTTTGCACATTATGGTTTGAAGGTTGACTCCCCAATTAGATTGTAAGCTTCATGAGGGCAGATACTGTTGTTTGGCTTTCTTTCTATTAGCACAGTGTCTTGTCACATAAGAGACACTTAATAAATTCTTCTTGGCTTGATTTGTTGTCAAACAAAACCCTTACATAACTATAGAGAAGAGGCACATTTAACCCTTAATAGAAATTACTAAATGGGCAACCAGGTGGTACAATGGATAGAATGATGGGCCTGGAGTCAGGAAGACATTTTTCTGAATTCAAATCCAGTTCAGAGGCTATACTAGCTATATGGACCCAGGGCCACTCATCCCTGTTTGCCTCAGTTTCCTTATCTATAAAATGAACTGGAGAAGGAAATGGCAAAGCACTCCAGAATCTTTGCCATGAAAAGACCAAATGGAGCCATGAAGAGTTGGACATGACTAAAAACCACCAAATTACAACAATAACAAACTTTTCTGAAACTATGGTATACGTTCAAGTAGGACCATGTGACACTAGTTGGGAAATGGGTGTAGTTATATAGTAAAGAATGGAAGCATCTGATGTTTTTCAAAACATATTGGAAGGATTCATTGAGTCTTTGGTCATGGAATAAAACAGTTAGAAGGTATCTTTTGGAGATTATTTATATATTGCATTGGAGGATCCTAGATTTAGATTTGTAAGAGATCTTAGAGATCATTTATTTTAATCTCCTCTTGTTACAGAGGAAGAAACTGAGTCTCAGAAGCAGTAAGTAACTTACCTGAGATCACTCAGGTACTAAGTAGCAGCTGGTATACTGCCAACTCTTGTGTTCTTTCCATGGTTTCATGACTTCAAAGACTGCTCAATTAAGATTTATTGAGTTGAATGAATAGTCCAGTTTTCAACTTTTAGGTAGATGAATTATCAAACCAACAAGCAGAACAATTGTTTTCTTTAATGGGGTACAATTGGAAGCATCTTGTTCTACTCCACCCCTTCCCATTTCTCCCCCTTGTCTACCAATTTTGGGACTAATAGTTGATTGAATTGATTGTAGACTGACTGGAGCTCAGGACATGGATGAGGATTAGGGGATTAAAAGGCAGAAAGGTTCTTAGACTGGGCTTCAGCTAGCAATTTCTGTAGCCAGAGAGGTGGCATATGCAGGTAATGTATGTATGTGGAAAAAACTCCGGGACACTGCAAGATTACTGCTGAGAAGAATGAATTCACCTAGAGTATACCTACTAGGAGTGGAGAGAGGGAGGAGAAGAGGAAATTACTGCTCTAGGAACTTTTTTTTTCATTATTCTTACCAACTAAAAATGATTAGGTATTTCTTTGCAAAACAAAGAAGATTATAAAACCAAGATTAAATACAATGATATATCTTGTTTCCAAGGAAAGAAGAAAGAATATAATTTTCATCCTCTTGTTGGAAGAGAGATGGTAAATAATGGCTATGGAATGCTACATCATACATCTCTTTGTGAACTGGTTTTCCTAGCAGTTTTTCTTTATTATAGATGATGGTTCAGTAAGGGGGAATGGTTTATTGAGAAGTGACTGTGTTGTAAAAATACAAAGTGAATCAAGTAACAAAATACAAATATCATGATGACTCTTATTATGTTTTATGAGACTAGTGATTTTCAAGCATTTTACTTGAGCATTCTGATTTATTTTTATTTTACCCCTATAGCTAACTCACCATGTGTTACTTGAGTATCCCTGTATTACTTAATCACCATCTTATTGGGAGTCAGTTCCCTAACCTCCACTTTCCATTGTGTCATTCTCATCTTCTTGCATCCTTCTTCATTCATGTCCTACTTCTTCATTCTACCCTCCGGAATTCTCTTTCTATAATAAACCAACCTCTATTCATTCTGGATCTCTTCTTACACTCCTTCCATCTTGTTGCATACTCTGAAACCTGGCTTATCCTAGATGACACTGTATCCCTGGATAGCCCCTTCATTTCCTCCATCCTACTGGTCTTAGAGAGAGAGTAAAAATCCTCCTTGCCCTCAGGCCACTTTCAGACTCTCCTTTTGTGGCAGGGATTCAGTGATCTCTCCTGCTTCCATCTTCTACAATTCTTGCCTTCATATTAGGTGACTTCAGCATTGGAAATGGATGCTCATCTAATTCTCTAACCTTTCAGTTCCTCACTCTACTCATTCCATGATCTATTCTTTTTTAAAATTTTTATTTATTTATTTATTTTGCTTTTTTTTTTTTTTTTTTTTGCTGAGGCAATTGAGGTTAAGTGACTTGCCCAGGGTCACACAGCTAGGGAATGTTAAGTGTCTGAGATCAGATTTGAACTCAGTTCCTCCTGACTTTAGGGCTGATGCTCTATCCACTGCCACCTAGCTGTCCCCCATGATCTATCTTTTATTGCACCTATACTTTACATTTTCTTTTTAAAAAAAGCTAACTTTTACTATATTCTATCAACTTCTATAGCTGTCATCTTTTATCTCTCCTCTTTTTTTCAGCCAACTTCTAGGAGAAAAAAACCCCATATAGCGGTCAACGAAAGTTGTGGCTTTCATTTTCCTTTCCTTTATTCTTCAGCCCTTTATAATCTAGCTTTCAACCTCACCTGTAAACTAAAATGTCTTCACTAAACTCACCAGCCACCTCTTAATTGCCACATCCAATTGTCTTTTTTCAGTTCTAATTCTTCTGAATCCTGCTTTATTTTTTACTGTTGATTACCTGCTTTTCCTGCAGAGTTTCTTCTTTATGAGTTTTCATGATAATCAAATATTGTGGTTCTCCTGTAGTCTACCAATCCTCTTTAGTTTTCTTTGCCGTTTTCTCATACATATATTATTCTCTAACTAGGTATTTTTATTTTATTTTATTTTTTAAAGCCTTTTATTTTCGAAACATATGCATATAGTTTTCAACATTCACCCTTACAAAACCTTGTGTTTCAATTTTTTCCTTCACTTTCCCTTACCCCCTCTTCTAGATGGCAGGTAATCAAATATATATTAAACATGTGCAATTCTCCTATATACATTTCCACAATTATCATGCTGCACAAGAAAAATCAGATCAAAAAGAAGAAAGTGAGAAAGAAAACAAAATGCAAGCAAAAAACAAGAAAAAGGTGAAAATATTATATTGTGATCTACATTCAGTCCCCACAGTCCTCTCTCTAGGTGCACATGTCTCCATCATAAAACCATTGGAACTGGCTTGAATTACCTCATTGATTACATCCATCAGAATTGATCATCATATAATCTTGTTGCTGGTGTGTACAATTTTCTCTTGGTTCTACTTACTTCATTTAGCAGCAGTTCATGTAAGTCTCTCCAGGCCAGAAATCATCCTGCTAATCATTTCTTATAGAACAATAACATTCCATAACCTCCATATACCATAAATTATTCAGCCATTTTCCAACTGATGGGCATCCACTCAGTTTCCATATAACTGGGTATTCATCAAAGTTATGTCCTGGGACTTTTTCTTCCTCTTTTTCTGCTCTTCAACACTTGGTGACTTCCATAGATTTAAAGCAGAAAAAGAAAGACTTTAAATGGTGTGTGGCAAGCCTCCAAGTTATGAACATTCATGGAGCCAAATTAAAACTTTTTTAAAATTTAAATTTTGTTAAATTTTTAAATCAATAAGAATTTTTCCCGTTTTTTCCTTATCTTCCCATTGAAAAAGAAGAAAACTAAAATTTTTAATATACATATACACATACACACACATACACACATCATCATCATCACCATCATCATCAAGCAAAACTAATTCTATCATCCCTCAGTTGGAAGATGGGTAGTATGCATCATTATTGTATCTCTGGAATCATGGTTATCCACTCTATTAATTAGCATTCTTAAAGCTTTAAAATTGTTTTCTTTACAATGTTATTATAATATGTTATTCTGATTCCACTCACTTTACTCATGAGACTTCCCAGATTTCTTCAAAATCTTTTCTTTTATAATTTCTTAAGTCACAATAGTTTTCCATTATGTTCACATACAATAGGTTGTTCAGATATTCCCCATTTGATGGGTACTTCATTAAATTGCAATTCTTTACTACTATAAAAAGGACTGCTTTAAACAGTTTTATACATAGGGGATTTTCCCCTCAAATAATAACTTCAATTCCCTGAATTCTGATATCTTTGCTAACAAAAGACTTTAAAATGAATAGTGTGATTAGTTGAAAGTATATTATATTCCCTTCTCCTAGGTAATTTAATTTTACAGAAATGGATTATTACAGTAAGAATTTCAGGTAGCTAAGGTGGTTGGGGAAGGAAATAGTCTCTATTTGGGAAGGGTACCTTCCCCAGGACCTCTTCCTTGGTAAGGTTAGCCTTATCTGTCCTGCTTGGTGATTTTCAGAAGAATGTTGGTCTTAGATAAAAAGGCTAAAGCTAGCCCATGCTTAATCTTCTCCAACCGTCTTTCTCTATAATGCCAGTGGAGACAGTAGCCAGATTAGACAGAAGGCCACTGGTTTTATCCATGACTTTGAGCAAGTGTCTTTCTTGCTCTGGGTCCCAGTTTCCTTTTCTTGTAAAACAAGGGGACTAGCTTAGAAGATCTCTGAAGTTCCTTCCACCTCTTAACATTCAGAATGTCTGTGATTCTTACCTCCAGGAGAGTTAACTAGGGTGAGTTGGAAGGTGGCAGAGCTGGTAGGGCACAGCCAGCCTAGCAGGGGAAGGGCACACTGAGATATAAGCTCTCCAGATCAGGCAGTAGGTAGGGCTTAGGCTCTGCAGGCTTTCATCATCTCATACTATTGACATGTCTTCCCATTGGCTATCAGTCAGGGCCATTTCAGGAACTTTGGCCCTTCTGTTATCTTAGAGTGTAAAGGTAAGCATTCAGCTGGCTTTATCAGGGCTCTGGGGTCCAAAAAACAGACAAGTTTTTCATCTGTCATGTTATTTGAGATTTGGAGAGTTAATTTTTAGTGGTTTCTTCTGCCCCTGAGGATTAAAAATTGCTGACACAGGCCAATATTGATATGCTTTATGGTAGAGTGGGTAGAAATAGGAATCAAAAAGCTCTATATTGGAATTCTGCCTGACAATTTTTTTCCATATTCTGTCTATTTTATCTTTATTTTTTGAATTAATTAAAACTTTTTATTTACAGAACATATGAGTGATTTTTCTACATTGACCTATGCAAATTTTTTTTGTTCCAAATTTTTCCCCTCCTTCCCCCCAAAACTCACTCCTACATGATAGGTAGTTTAATACATGTTAAATATGTTAAATTATATGACAAATCCAATATATGTATACATATCTATACAGTTATCTTACTGCACAAGAAAAATCAGATCTAGAAAGAGAAAAAAAACAACGCTAAGAAGGAAAACAAAATGCAAGCAAATATTCACAGAAACCGTTAAAATGCTGTGTTGTGGTCCACACTCAATTCCCACATCTGCCTGACATTTACAAACTATATGATGCTGGCTAAGCCACTAGCCTTAGTTTTCTCATATATAAAATGCGAATAGTAATAGCATCTATTTCACCAAGTTGCTATGAGGATTAAAAACAACTTAAAGGTTGTATTTATCATAAAGGGCCTTAAAAGTTTGCAAAGTATTTTACATGTTGATATAAAATTTGCTTTTGATTCTCAGAATAATGATGTGTGGTAGTTATTACAAGCATTATCATTCTCATTTTGTAGATTATAGATCAAGAACTAGAAAAGGCCTCAGAGACCCTCTAGTCTAGCTCCTCCATTTTATTTTATTGTAAACTCTTGGCTCAAAACTCGATTGCATAAGACTACTCTTATTGATGGAGAATAATTACTCAGTCCTCCATACCTGTGTGAGGAACTGTATGGTAGAGAGCTTGAGAAGAGAAAAAGCTTGGTCTTCTGGCTTCCAGCTTTGAGAGAGAAGACACGTCCTAACTGCTCTTCGGCAAAGTCCCTCAAGGGAGAAACTTGATCATGTCCGTGTTCCTGGACTAGGAACTTTCCCTTTGAGGTGAGAACTTGGATTCCTCTTTTGGTTGAGTTATCTTACAGTAAGAGAATTCATTCATTTCATGTATTTTTTTTGGTATATTCTCATTTGTAAATCTTTTCTGCTTTTGTTTGCTGTCAGCCTTGATAAAAGTTTTTGGTTTTTGCTGTTTCTATCTTTGTAAGACTGGCATTTGGTGGGAAGGGAGTAAAATCTTGAACATATGTGTATTTTGGGGCACTTTTTCCTTGTTAAGTGATATGGAACATGAATTTAGCTTGAACTTAAAACTTATTTCTTCTAGCATAACAATATTTAGGGATCAGGTATAATTCTAGCTAGGTACCCCACCTCTCTGAGAGAAGAGCTTCTGGTCCCAATTTCCTGCTTCCTTTCCATCCTGGCAAGAGTCAGTCTCCCTTGAGAAAGGGTGAGTGGAGGAGACTATCTATTCTATATGTTATAAGATTATCTATTTACTCCTCCCTGTGAGCCACATCTAGACATATCCATGGACACATGTGGACACATGTAACCCACATGGGCCACAAAACACACATGTATACTCTCCACTAACACACATCTATTTTCCCATCCCTTTATTAAAATTTTTTTGAACTTAATGAATATCAAATAAAATGAGCATTTCCATTTACAAAGTAGAGCAGAAAGAGAAAGTTGTATAAGATACTGCAAAGTGTGTCAGAAGGTGAGTACCATCATTGGTTCTCTGAAATCATTGTTGGTCGCTGCACTGATCAAAATTTTTAAGTTTTTCAAAGTTATTTTTCTTCACAGTCTAAATTGTTAATTGTATGACTTACTCTCTTTCTACTTACTTTATATAAACTCACTAAAGTCTTCTTAGTTTCCCTGCAAACCATTCCTTTGATTATTTCTTATGGCAGAGTAATATTTCATTATATTCATATATCTTAATTTAGTCATTTCTCAATTGATGAATACCTCCTTTGATTCCAATTCTTTATCACTACAAAAAGAGCTGTTTTAAGTATTTTTGTGTATGAGTTTTTTTCATCTTTCTTTGATTGCCTTGGGATATAGGCCTACTACTGGTATCATTGGGTCAAAGAAAACACACAGTTTAGTAATTTTGGAGACAAAGTCTAAAATTGCTTTCTAGAATGGGTGCGCCAATTTATAACTTGAACATTAATGTATCTATCTACTGGAAGCCCTTCAAGAACTGTTATTTCTCTGATAGCCCTTTTTGTAGTGTCTAGAAACTGGAAACTGAAAGGATGCCCATCAATTGGAGAGTAGCTGAATAAACTATGGTATATGAATGTTATGGAATATTATTGTTCTGTAAGAAACGACCAGCAGGATGATTTCAGAGAGGCCTGGAGAGACTTACATGGGCTGATGCTGAGTGAAATGAGCAGAACCAGGAGAACATTATACACAGCAACAAGACTATACAATGATCAATTCTGATAGACATGATTCTCTTCAACAATGATGTGATTCAAACCAATTCTATTGTTTAGCGATGAAGATAGTCATATACATATGTGGCCTGTGGGAACTGAGTGTGGACCACAACACAGCATTTTAACACTTTCTGTGAATATTTCCCTGCATTTTGTTTTCCTTCTTAGGTTGTTTTTTTTTTTTTCTCTTTCTAGATCTGATGTTTCTTGTACAGTAAGATAACTCTGTGTGTGTGTGTGTGTGTGTGTGTGTATATGATTTGTCATATAATTTAACATATTTAGCATGTATTGGATTACCTGTCATCTAGGGGTTGGGGGTGGGGGGAAGAAGGGGAAAAACTTGGAACAAAAAAAAAGTTTTGCAAAGGTCAATGTAGAAAAATCACTCATATGTTCTATAAATAAAAAGCTTTTAATAAAAAAACTTATTTCTCTTTTTTGTTATTTTTGTTGAGCTAATAGGCGTGAAGTATGATTTCAGAGTTCATTTGATTTGTGTTTCATTATTTTTTTTGGATCATTTTTTCCTTTGACCGTTGATTGTTTTGATTTCGTCTTTTGAGAACTATTTGTTCATATTCTTTGACCATTTATAAATGAAGGAAAAGTTCTTGTTATTTGAATTGTCTCCCTATAGATCTTGGATAAGAGAATTTTGACTAAAAAACCTTTTATAAAAATAGTTTTCCAATTTTCTGGTTCCCCAAATATTTTGTATATTCTTTAATTATTTCAAATAGTGGGGCAGCTAGATGACCAAGTAGATAGAACACTGACCCTGAGATTAGGAGAACGTGAGTTCAAAGCAGGCCTCAGACATTTTAAACTTCTATCTGTATGACCCTGGGCAAGTCACTTAACCCCTAATTTCCTCAAAAGAAAACAATTAAAAATTATTTTAAATAATTTTTTTCTCTTCTGGCTGAACTTTATTTGTGACAGTCTAATGATTTATGTGAATTTATTTCAAATCCTGACTTTGCTGGTTATAAGTGATTTCACTTTTTTTAGTGGACACCTTGAGGTTCCCTAGGAAAGATAATCTTTAATATGGGAAAGTAACATTCTCCCCTATTTGTAGGGGAGAAAGGTTGAACCTTATATTAAGGAAATGTACAGTTATTCCTGTGCATTTAAATTTTTTTGATTCAATTATTTTTACTCTGAATTATATACTTCTTCCACTTCCCCTACCCATTGAGAATGCAAAAAAAACCCCCAAAACTAATTGCAAATATGTATAGTTGGGCAGGTTTCCACATTAACTATATCCAAAAAAGAAAGAAAAAGTACCACTTTGTTGAATCTATCAGTTGTCTAGTAGTGGTATCATTGGGTCAAAGAAAACATACAATTTAGTAATTTTGGAGACAAAGTCTAAAATTGCTTTCTAGAATGGGTGTGCCAATTTACAACTTTACTTTGGATCATTTTTTCCTTTATAAATAAAAAGTCTCTATTGTTCTCTCTCTGGATGCAGATGGTATATTCCATCCAAAGTCTGTTGAAATTACCTTGGATCACTGAATTGCTGAGAAAGCCTAAGTTTAGTAGACAATATTATTTCATCATTCATTCTTTGGAATTGTGGTTGGTCATTGTCAAAATTACTAAGTCTTTCAAAGTTCAATATCTTTACAGTATTGATATTGGATAAGTTATTCTCTGAGTTCTGTTCAATTCAGTTTGTTTCAGTTCATACAAATCTCCCTAGATTTCTAAACTATCCCCTTTACTCTTTCTTATACCATAATAGTATTCCATTATATTCATATTCCATAATTTGTTTAAACATTTCCCAATTGATGAACATCCCCTTAATTTCTAATGTTTGCTGGCTACAAACAGAACTGATACAAATATTTTTGTATATATAAATCCCTCTCCTATTTATTTGATCTCTTTAGGGTATAGATCTAGTAGCAGTATTGCTGATTCAAAGAATATGAACAGTTAAGTACTCTTTTTAGTGTAGCTCCCAATTGCTTTCCAAAATGGTTGAATTAGTTCACAGCCCCATCAACAGTATGTTAGTATATCTATTTTCCCATAGAAATTCCAGTACTTATTCTTTTTCTTATGTTAATTAATCTGATGGGTGTAAGGTAATAGCTCAGAGTCGTTTTAAGTTTCATTTCTCTCTCTTTTTAAAATTGAAGTTTTTTTTATTTTCAAAACGTATGCAAGGATAATTTTTCAACATTGACCCTTGAAAAACCTTGTATTCCCATTTTCCTTCCCTGCCTTCCACCCCCTTCCCTAGATGGCATGTGA
Source organism: Myrmecobius fasciatus (assembly GCA_023553655.1). Taxonomy (NCBI): domain Eukaryota; kingdom Metazoa; phylum Chordata; class Mammalia; order Dasyuromorphia; family Myrmecobiidae; genus Myrmecobius; species Myrmecobius fasciatus. The sequence goes on along the minus strand of JAJPUD010000215.1, from coordinate 288,551 downwards.
TCCAATATATGTTAAACATGGTAAAAATATAAATCCAATACAGGCATACATATTTATACAATTATTTTGCTGCACAAGAAAATTCAGATCAAAAAGTAAAATAATGAGAAAGAAAATAAAATTCAAGCAAACCACAACAAAAAAGTGAAAATGCTATGTTATGATCTACCCTTATTTTCCACAATCCTCTCTCTGAGTGTAGATGGGTCTCTCCATCACAGATCTCTTGGAATTGTCCTGAAACATTTCATTGTTGAAGAGAACCATGTCCATCAGAATTGATCATCATATATAGTATTGTTGTTTCTGTGTCTAATGATCTCCTGGTTCTGCTCATTTGACTTAGCATCAGTTCATGTAGGTCTCTCCAGGCCTTTCTGAAATCGTCCTGCTGGTCATTTCTTACAGAACAATAATATTCCATAACATTCATATACTATAATTTATTCAGCCATTCTACAATTGATGGGCATCCATTCAGTTTCCAGTTTCTAGCCACTACAAAAAGGGGTGCCACAAACATTTTTGCACATGAGGGTCCCTTTCCTTTCTCTTTGGGATATAAGCCCAATAGAAACACTGCTGGGTCAAAGGGTATGCACAGTTTGATAACTCTTTGAGCATAGTTCCAGATTGCTCTCCAGAATGGTTGGATCAGTTCACAGTTCCACCAACAATGTATCAGTGTCCTCCTACTTTTCCCACATTCTCTCCAACATTCATCCTTGTTTTTTCCTGTCATCTTAGCCAGTCTGACAGGTGTGTAGTGGTATCTCAGAGTTGTCTTAATTTGCATTTCTCTGTTTAATGTTTTGGAGCACCTTTTCATATGGCTAGAAATGTTTTCAATTTCTTCATCTGAAAATTATCTGTTCATATCCTTTGACCATTTATCAATTGGAGAATGGCTTTAATTCTTATAAATTTGAGTCAATTCTCTATATATTTTAGAAATGAAGCCTTTGTCAGAACCCTTGAATGTAAAAATGTTTCCCCAGTTTATTCCTTCCCTTTTGATCTTGTCTGCATTCGTTTTCTTTGTATGAAAACTTTCTAACTTAGTATAATCAAAATTTTCTACTTGTGTTAAATAATGATCTCTAGTTCTTCTTTGGTCACAAATTCCTTCCTTCTCCACAAATCTGAGGGGTAAACTATCTTATGTTCCTCTAATTTGCTTATAATATCACTCTTTGTGTCTAGATCATGAATCCCTTTCCACCTTATCTTGTATATGGTGTTAGATGTGGGTCAATGCCTAGTTTCTGCCATACCAGTTTCCAATTTTCCCAGCAGTTTTTGTCAAATAGTGATTTCTTATCCCAAAAGCTGGGGTTTTGTGATTTGCTAAACACTAGATTATTATAATCATTGGCTATTTTGTCCTGTGAACCTAACCTATTCCACTATCGACTATTTCTTAGCCAGCACCAAATGGTTTTGATGACTGCTGCTTTATAATATAGTTTTAGATTTGGCACAACTAGGCTACCTTCATTGGCATTTGTTTTCATTAATTCCCTTGAAATTCTTGACCTTTTGTTCTTCCAGTCGAACTTTGTTATTATTTTTTCTAGATCAGTAAAGTCATTTCTTGGGAGTTTGATTGGTATAGTACTAAATTTAGGTACTATTGTCATTTTTATTATATTTGCTCTGGCTACCCATGAGCACTTGATACTTTTTCCAATGGATCAGATATGACTTTATTTGTGTGGAAGTGTTTTGTAGTTGTGTTCATATAGTTCCTGACTTAGCCTTGGCAGATAGACTCCCAAATATTTTATGTTATTGACAGTTATTTTAAATGGACTTGCTCTTTATATCTCTGGCTGCTGGACTTTGTTGGTAATATATAAAAATGCTAATAATTTATGTGGATTTATTTGTATCCTGCAACTTTGCTAAAGTTGTGAATTGTTTCTAGTAGTTTTTTAGTTGATTCTCTAAGGCTTTCTAAGCATTTCTCTAATTATTAATGATTTAGAGTATGTTTTCATATGACTTTTGGAAGCTTGGATTTCTTCTTAATGCTGCTTATTCATATCTCTTGATTGGGAAATAGTTTGTATTCTTGTAAATTTGACTCAGATTCTAATGTATTTTAGGAATGAGACTTTGATCAGAGAAACCTACTTTAAAAGTCCCCCCTTTCCAGTTTCTTGCTTTTCTTCTCCTTTTAGCTTCATTGATTTTGTTTCTGCAAAAAGCTTTTTTAAATTATGTAATCCAAATTAATCTATTTTACCTCCTGTGAATCCATCTCTTGTTTGATCATGAATTTTCCCCCTACCCATAAATCTGATAGCTGGTTTCTCTTATGTTCTACTAATTGGCTTCTGATATCACCCTTTATGTGAAAATCATGACCCATTTTGAGTTTATCTTGGTAACACAATGTGAGATGTGGGTCTGTACTTAATTTCTGTCAGACTGTTTTCTGATTTTCCCAACAGTTTGATTAAATAATAATTTCTCTTCCTTAGATATAGCATTTTTAGATTTATCAAACACTAGGTTACTGTGCTCATTTGCTTCTTTATATTGTGTACCTCATCTGTTCCACTATAAACTTCTATGTTGTTAACCAGTATCAAATTATTTTGATCATTACTGCTTTGTAATATAGTTTAATATCTGATACAGTTAGGTCCCTTTCCATCCGAATCCCCCCACACACATTGGTTAGCTGATATTCTCAATTTTTTTGTTTCTTCTAATGAATTCTGTTATTATTTTTTCAGCTCTTTAAAGTAATGCTTTGGTGGTTTAATTGATATGGCACTGAATAAGTATATTAATTTAGGTGGTATTATCATTTTATTATATTGATTCAGCCTTCCCATGAGCAATTCATATTTCTTTAATTATTTGAATCTGTCTGTATTGTGTAAAGTGTGTTTTTTATGTGTATCTTGGCAGGTGGTCTCCAAAGTGTTTTATATTGCCTACAATTATTTTCTTTTTTTCCAACTACATGTAAATATGATTTTCAACATTTACTTTTGTAAGATTTTGATTTTCATTTTTTTCTTCCTCCCTCCTTCTCTTCTTGCTTCCCTAAGATAGGAAACAGTCTGATATAAATTATACATATACAATCATCTTAAACATATTACCACATTAGTTATGTTGTGAAAAAAAGAATCCGAACAAAAGGGGAATACCACAAGAAAGAAAAAACATCAATAAAAATGAATAGTATGATTCTATCTGTTACACTCTACAATTCCTTTTCTGGATGTGTGGATAGCATTTTCTGTCATGAGGTTTTTGAAACTGCCTTTGATCATTGTATTGCTGAAAAGAGCAAAGTCTAACAAAGTTGATCATCAAACAATATTGCTGTTACTGTAAACAATATTTTCTCCACTTTGCTCAGAATCAGTTCATGTAAGTCCAGATTTTTCTGAAATCTGCCCTGCAGTTATTTTAAATGAAATTTCTTTTTATATCTCCTTCTGCTGGGCTTTGTTGGCAAGACACAAAACAGTTGATGATTTTTGTGGGTTTATTTTTATATCCCAAGACTTTGATGAAATTAATAATTGTGTTAATTAAATTTTTAGTTGACTCTCTAAAGTTCTCTAAGGAAACTAGTATATCATTTGCAAAAAATGTGTCTTGTTTCTTCTTTGCCTATGGTTATTCTTTCAATTAATTTTTTTAATATTTTATTGATATTGTTAGCATTTCTAGTAATATTGGTGGCAATAATGGACATTCTTGTTTCACCCATTATCCTATTGGAAAAGCTTCTAGGTTTACCATTAAAGATATAAACACAGTAGCCAAGAGAAGCATAAAAAGGAAAACAAGTGTGAGAAATCATAAGGGACTAAACAGGGTTAAACTGTTTACATTTTTATTGATTGATTGATTGATTGATTGCTGAGGCAATTGGGGTTTAGTGACTTGCCCAGTCACATAGCTAGGAAGTATTAAGTGTCTGAGATTAGATTTGAACTCAGGTCCTCCTGATTTCAGAGCTGGTACTCTATCCATTGCACCCCCTAGCTGCCCCCAGCTGTTTACATTTTTAATACGGGGATATGATACACATAACTCCTCAGAAAGTTATCATCAGGGATCATAGTCAAAGTCTAATTAGGTATAGAGTCTGAGTGGGTTTTTTTTCTTGTGTTTGATGTTATCTTAAAAGAATAAAGAGGGGCAGTTAGGTGGCACAGTGGATAGAGCACCAGCTCTGAAATCAGGAGGACCTGAGTTCAAAAGTGGCCTCAGACACTTAACGCTTCCTAGCTGTGTGACCCTGGGCAAATCACTTAATCCCAATTGCCCCAGGGGAAAAAAAGAAGAAAGAAATGGATGGGGAAGAAGAATGCACTGGGAGAGGGGGAAATGTTAAAGCAAAGACAAAAAAATTAATTGGAACCTAAATAATAATCTAAAAGAATATAAGAATCAAAGAACAAGTTCTATAACAGTCAATAATTTCATTAAAGATAATGACAGTAAGACAGCGTACCAAAATTTGTGGAATCTAGTTAAAATAGTACTTAAGGGAAAATGTCTGTCTCTAAAATTTTTCATCAGTATATGGACATACAATTAAAATAAACAATTAAATACAAAAATAGAAATCTTAAAAATCAAAGGAGAAATTAACAAAATTGAAAGTGAAAAAAACCATTGAATCAATAAATAAAAGTAGAAGCTGTTTTTTAAAAATCAATAAAATAGATAAGCCATTAGCTAATTTGATTAAGAAAAAAGAATAAAAAGCTAATTACCAATATAAAAATGAATAGGCTGAATATACAATCAATGAAGATGAGATTAAAGCAATTATTAAGAGCATTTTTCACACAACTACATGCCAAAAAACTGTATCTAAATGAAATGGATGAATATTTACAAAAATACAAATTGTTGCATTTGACAGAACAGGAAAAAATTGTTTTTTTTCCCCATGCAACCATTGCTTTCTAGTTGACCTTTATTAGTTTTCAGTTCAATTCTTGGGTAAGATTTAGCACTTTTTCCTCTAAGATATGTTCTCTTTTCCACTTTGTCCTTGCTATGTCTCATTTCACCTCTTGCTTCATAGTCTTATATCCTTTTACTTAGGTCATTTTCCCTCTGTAGTGATTAAGATAGGACTGCCTACGGAAATTCTTGAGTTTTGGCTTAGTTTTGATAGTTCAATTTTGGTTTTATACCTTGCTCTTTCTGGTCCTGAACCTAGAAATGGAGGTTTCTTGCTGTGACCAGGACAACTCCAGCCAGATATGTTGATTACATTGATGGCAGACCCTTTGTTTCCCATGTGCTGCCCTTACCTTTTCTCCTATTCTTCACCTTCATGCCCTATTTATGTATCTTTGCACTGGCTGTCTTCCATGTTTGGAATGCACTGTTCCCTTACTTCTGCCTCCTGGAGTCCCTTATTTCATCTAGGACATAGCCCAAGGGACACCTTTGGCATGAGGCCTTTCCCAATCCCTTCAGCTGCTTGCACTGAATATAGTTTATATATACTTTATGTCTGTGGGCTAGTTATTATTAGCCTTTAATTTCATTATTAATTATAATAAACTATTTCTTTTTTGTAATTTAAGCTCCATAAGGACAGGAATGGTTTTGTTTTTGTATCTCCTGTTTTGCACAATCTTTAGAACTAGCAGGTACACTACAAATTCTGGCTGATTGTTTAGTTTATCTATAAAATTTAAAACCATGTCTTTAACACAGCCCTGAAAAAATATAGCTTACCTGCAGCTGGCTGACTTGGATCTTTCAGTTCCCGGTAGCTAAGTCTTAGACTTTGATAGTGGTTGACCTAGTTTCAAGAAAGATAAATCAAAAGTTTACCTATTAAAGCCTAGGATTCAGAGGCAGAGTATGCATTCTGATGGGAGAGGAATGAGAAAGATGGCCCAAGTACAGGCTTCACAGTTGGGATATGGCCAAGCAGAGGTCATGTCATGGGCACCAGTTCACCATTAGCTATATTTTTTCCAGTCAAAGATCATTCTCCTTGCCCAACATCCCCTTTTCCCAATAAATCAAACTACCCAGCAACAACTAAAGCAAAGGACAAGACAAAGAACAGTTCTGTCTTCTTTTTGCCATCTGCTTATCTTTATTCCATTCATCTTGAGCACTATAAGGAATGAATGGAAACTGCAGAGAAACACATAGGCTAGAGATCTGGAGATGCAGTGAATTAGTCATAAACAGAGAGTGAGTGATACCCTAGGGACAATCTGAATGTTATGATATTCATGCAATATTTAGGGTGTTTTTTAAAAAAGGTCTTTTACTTAATTTTTAAAAGTCAATTTTACTTTTGTTTCTATTTCCAAAATTTTTCCTTCCTTATATCATCCCCCACCCATTGAGAAGGCAAGATGTGCAATACACATTATACATATGAAATCATGTAAAATATATTTCTGCATTAGTCATGTTACACACACACACACACACACACACCTTAAGAAGAAGAAAAATATGCTTCAATCTGCAATCTGAGTCTAACAACTCTCTGTCTGAAAGTGGACAGCATTTTTCATCATGAGTTGTTTGGAATTGTAATGGATCATTGTTTTGATCATAATTATCAATCTTTTTCAGTTGATTATCTTTTTTTTTAAACCAGCCCTAACCTATAGGCCAATAATTCATTCTTCCCTTACCAAAAAATGAGGACATTTTGAACAAATAATACAAAATGATGTGTCATGAAACAATGGACAAGTTGTCTCATGTGTATTTTATATAGTAATATCCTAGTGAACTGGTCATGAGGTATTCAGAAACATACTTACCCTTCCAATTGTAGCCCTTCCCCAAAATGTTATCCATTATTTTTATTCCCTATAATATCTTTTCATACTTGAAGTAAGAAATAAGGGACCGGACCTGACACCAGTACATCCACAAAGGAAAAAAGAAAGGAGGAGACAGTACAGGTTGGACATTTCAACTGATGTACAGTCCTTTTCAGTTGCTATAGGCTTAATATTTTGTAGCTTGTTTGAATAAAGAGTCTTTTCCATTCAAAATAACACAGCAAACAAAATTGTTTTAATTGGATAATTACATTCAGTATACAGACTTTACTGCCTAAAGAGAAAGCATACATTTTCATATAAGAATAGATGGATATCCAGTAAACATGCAATGCATTCTCACAGAGCAGATTAAATTCTGCTTTTATACATATGCCTTGAGGTGATACAGCAAAAAGCAGAGAAGTTCCTTAACAGTTTGTGATTAAACTTACCTAATAGGGTTCACTTTCTGGGTGATTCATAACAGCACCATTTTGTGAAACAAATAGGTAAGTTGAGCATGAGACTTAAGAAGGTCCAGATCCTTTTGATTTAATTAAAATTTCTATGTTTTGACCAATCCTTTCAGCCAAGATCTTCACAGATAAACTTAATACCATACTACCTCTAAAACTTTCTCAAAGTATGAAAACAGAAGAGCTACATCTTATTTTTAAAATAATAAGACTATTTAGTGATCTGTCCTTCAGGGGAAGGTAAGGATGAAATACCCAGTTGATTATCTTTACATTTTTGCTGTTAGTGTGTAAATTGTTTTCCTAGTTCTGCTCACTTCACTCTGTATCAGTTCATAGAAATATCTGTAAAAGACCTAGAGTTGGGCTTTTGGGAAAGCAGCTTTGGTTTTCTGAGCAGATGTGACAGAAGAGAGAGAACGATTAGAATTGAAGCAATCAGAATTTCACAATGCTGGTAAGGAAAAGCCAATGCTCAGGGCTAGGATTCAGGTGTTAGAAAAACCTGTTAAGTCTAGAGTGTCCATGGTTAAATTATCAAATAACTGGCTCACTGGAATTGACCCAGAGATTCTAATATTTAGGAATTATAAAAAATATTCTAGTGCCTAAAGTAATTTTTCCTGTGACCTGTGAGCTCTTGAGGGTAGGACCTGTCTCTTGCCTCTTTTTGTGTACCCCATGCTTAGCAGTGCAGTAAATGCTTGATGAATTATTGACTGACTGTTGGGAGATGCTATTGCAGTACAGCTGGCCTGAGATCATGACTAACATATACTGGTTCTGACCAAAAAAGGAGGAATCAGTTGCCAAAATATACATTAATAAAATCTTGGGAGGAAGTCAAAAGAATCTCTTAGATTTTGTGGTAGATAGGAAGATGAGTGTCAAATGTTACCAATAAATTTATTAAGCACCTATGATGTATCAGGCATTTTTTGAAATCCTGGAGATACAAATATAGAAGCACAGTTCCTATCCTCAAGGAACTTACAATCTAATAACAGAAGATATACATAAAAAGGACCTAAAAAGGGTTAGTGGGTAAGGGGGCAAAAGGAGAAGATACTTGAGCCAAGAACATGGTGAAAAAGTCAGAGAAACTCCAAAGTAGGGCAGCCAGATGAAAAGTGAGCTATTTCATACATACTGTTTTTGGAGAAAATAATTATCAAAGATTTCTGAGCAATTTCACAAGCCATGTTGGATCCAGATGGGTGGGAAGCTCCCAAGATCAAATAATAGTGATAATTAGGAACTTTAAATTAGGAACTCCATATAGCCTAAACAACCCTTAAGATTTAAGGCCGGGGCAAAATAAATTCCACCAAGGTACATCAGAGTCCCTTTAATGCCTATCAGTACTATTCCATTAGCTTACTGGTTGGGGAAAGGAATCCTTGAGGATTTTTTCTTAATGGTTCTGTCTATGATTCTCTTAAGGCACTGGGCCAGCTTTTCATTGTGTTGACAAGAAAACATACATAATAGCTTCTATTCATCCCTTTGGGGACATTTATAAAACTCATTAATTATAATGCCCTGTGTGGTGACATAATATCTCCCCACAGAAAGATTCCCCTGTGTCCTAGGAGCTAAAAGTACTACCTGTCAAATTGATAGGAGGTGAAAACTGAAGTTATTAGTATATTCAGCTATTATTAGTTTATTCCACCAAGCCATGAAAGAAAGAATAGGCATTAATTTACTTATTGGTTTGATGCTCAATTGTTAAGTACAAAAATTCTAAGGTGGTATAGACTGAAGGGCCAGTAGAGTACCAGGACAAAGGAGAACAATGGAGTAGAAAGGAGAACTATTATTGAATGGGGATAAACTCATGTTTCCAGTAGGAGGGGAAAATTGAGGGCAGAGACTGTGTAGACTTCAGGGATTCTTCCCCATTTTTGTGTCCTTGACCCCCTAAATAGTCTGGTGAAACCTTTGGGTTGTTTCTCAGAGTAGTCTTTAAATGCATTAAAATACATAGAATGACAAAGAAAACCAATTATATTAAGAGTTATCAAAATATATATTTAAAAAGTTTATGTCTGTTATGCATGTAGGGGAACCATTTAGTATCATCAGTTGAATGTGGATGAAGGCTTCCAGGAGACTAATCCCTTTTATTCTGACTGAGAGTATGAAACCTAGGGATTGAGATTGGTCTCTTGGCAGTTATAGACAAGGGAGTTTACCTGATCTGGTCCAGGCTACTCCCTGACTGACCATATGTGGCATATACAGTAATTCTGTTTAAGAAGTCAATGATCAGGGGCAGCTAGGTGGCACAGTGGATAGAGCACCAGCCCTGAAGTCAGGAGGACCTGAGTTCAAATCTGGTCTCAGACACGTAACAGCTGTGTGATCCTGGGCAAGTCACTTAACCCCAATTGCCTCAGCAAAAAAAAAAAAAAAAAAAAAAGTCAGTGATCATTTCTATCGCTATACTTGAGAGAGATGTCTTTCTATATAAAGGATCTTGAAGATTCCCTACTATTTCCTACAAAATGTTAGTCAAATAAGAATATTTGAATATACAACTAACTTGCATTACAACTGCAAGGGGTGTCCAAACATTTCATTGTATTGTTCTTGTTCATTCATCTTTCTTAGACTGCAAAGTAATTTTATAGGCTTTGAAATGATCGTTAGCTTTGCCATTGTTTACTGTGGAGTCTTACTCCAAAAAATAATCCTTTTTTCCTTTATTTTTTGGCTAAGATTCAAATTCTGCAAGAAGAGTTTCCCACATATTAGAGTGAGCTGCTTGAGGGCCTAGTAGGGAATTATGGACTCAACTCTGGCCTCTATTACTTACTAGTTGTATGACTGTGGGCAAGTCAATTAAGATTTCTCATCCTCCCTATTTTCACCTGTAAAATGTATATATGGCTCTCAAGGGGTTGTTTGCTTAGAATCAGGGAAACGAATTCAAATCTGGCCTCAGATCTAGTTGTGTGATCCTGGATAAGTCACTTAACTCTGTATCAGTTTTATCTGTAAAGTGAGTTGGAGAAGGAAATGGCCAACCACTCCAGCATTTTTGCTAAGAAAATCCCAAATGGGGTCATGAAGAATCATACATGACTGAGAAACCAAAGAGGTATCATGATAGCATTTATTGTACCAGGTTGTTGTGTGACTCAAATGAGGTAATAAAGATAGTGTGAAATATGTATTCATAACAATAACTATCATTTTAAGTTTACAGAGTGCTTTAGAAGCATTATCTAATTTGATTCTCTCAATAATCCTGGATAGTATCTTGATTTTAATAGATTAGAAAACTGAGGCAGACAGCAAGAGGTCAACTGATTTGTCCTGGATCACATAGCTAGTAAGTGTCTCATTCCATATTTGAATTCAGGTCTTTCTGATTCTCTCTCTGTGTCTCTTTCTGTTTCTGTCTCTATCTCTCTCTCACTCTGTTTTTCTCATGTACACATATACCCATATATTCAAGCATACATATATATATATATATAATACAAGTTCTCATATGTAAAAATCTTATACATTTTTACATGTAAAATTTTATATATTTTATATATAAATATTGTATACATTTTTATACATACAAAATACATAAAATTGCAAACCTTGAAGTACTATATAAATGTCACGTATTATATTGTGAAATATTGCCTAATTAATTTAATTATCATATGTTTTACCAAATTCCCAGTAGAATGTTTTGTAGAGCTAGAGGAAAGAAAATTCCCTTGGTTACATTTTTTTCCCTAGCTCAGAATTGTCAAAAAAAGGACAAAATCATACCCATGCTCTTTGTTTGCCTTAAAAAAAAATCCAACACACTCCTCCTGTAGCTCTAGAACTTTGCTCCTCCATTAGAATGTGAGCATGTGACCACCACTTAGTCTGTTGCATACCTTCATTCTGTCTCTGCTTCTTACTTTATGAACTTTTTTTCCCCATGTGCCCGCAGCCATGTCATCCTAGAAGATGCCTCCATCTGTGGCTCCTTTCAGGTCCTTTATCTTAAGTGAATGCTCAAACCAGCCATAGTCACTCTTTCGTTCTCTCCTGACTTTCGGGACTTCATTTGTTTGGTAATGTGATCATTCCTTGGCATTGCCCTTCATTAGGATTGGGACATAAACTGTTTTTTTCCCATCCACTGGCCACTGTTGGGTTTTCCAAATTTGTGAGGCATTGAGAGCAAAAAATGAAGGCAGTACTATTGGGTCTGTATTCCAAAGAAATCAAAAAAGGGAAAAGGACCCATGTGGGCAAAAATGTAGCAGCTCTTTTATGGTGTCAAAGAACTGGAAAATGAGTGGATGCCTATCAGCTGGGGGAATGACTAAGTTGTAGTATATGAAAATAATGGAATATTATTGTTCTATAAAATGATGAGCAGGCTGATCTTTTTGAAGTTATCTTTTTTCTTTATTTTTATTAAAGCTTTTTGTTTTTCAAAACATATGCGTGTATAATTTTTTGACATTAATCTTTGCAAAACCTTTTGTTCCAATTTTCTCCCCTTCCCTAGATGGCAAGTGGTCCAATATATGTTAGACATGATAGAAATATATGTTAAATACAATATATAAGTACGTATTTATACAATTATCTTGCTGCACAAGAAGAATCAAATCAAACAAAAAAAATGAGAAAGAAAATAAAATGCAAGCAAACAGCTGCAAAAAGTGAAAATGCTATGTTGTGATCCATACTCAGTTCCCACAGTCCTCTCTCTGGGTGCAAATGGCTCTCTTCATCACAAGATCATTGGGACTGGCTTGAATTATCTCATTTAAAAGAGCCACATCCATCAGAATTGATCATCGTATAATCTTGTTGCTGTGTATAATAATCTCCTGGTTCTGCTCATTTCACTTAGTATCAGCTCATGTAAATCAGGCCTCTCTGAAATCATCCGAGCAAGCCGGTTTAGAAAAGCCTGGAAAGATTTATATGAAGTGAGGGTGAATGAGGCAAACAGAATCAGAAAAAAATTGTACACAGCAGCAAGAAGATTGGGTGATATTCAACTATGAAAGTGTGATCCAAAGTAATTCCAATAGACTTTGGATAGAAAATGCCATTCACATCTATAAAGAAAATTATGGAGACTAAATGCAGATAGCAGCTACTATTTTCATCATTTTTTTCTCTTCTGTTTTTTTCCTCGTAGTTTTCCCCTTTTGTTCTGATTTTTCTCTTCCAACATGACTCATATGGAAATATGTAAAAATGAATGTACATGTATAATAAAAAAGAAAGAAAAATGAAAAGAAATAAAAAACAAAAAAGAAAAAGAAAAATAATGAAGGCAGCTTTCTTCTCTCTTGAAGATATGGCAAGATCAAATATAGAAAGAATATGCTGTAGGAAGTTTGAGAAGAAGGGAAAGTTTGGGACAGTCATTAAGATATAGTGTAGCCTAGAAACTCCTTGATGAAGGTTAAAGAAGAGAGAATACAAGCTAGCTTAATATAATCACATTTAGATCCTCTGCCTAATCAGAGACTAGTGATGATAAAATTTTTAGTGGCTATACTTCTCACCATATAAAAATGTAAACAATGAAGGAAAACTATGGTTTTCATATTAATTGATATGATATATGTAATGATATACTAATAATTTAAATTTTTCCGAGCTACCATTTTCCCAGCAGATTCTGACTTAAAAGTCCGAGTTTTATAATACAGCTTGAAATGATGAATCAGTTTTTGTTAGTGCTTTCCTGTGTGTGTTAAGGGAAATGAATCAAAGATTGCAGGACATGTTCCTATCACAGAACTCTGGTCCTATGTCCACCAAATTACAACCCTGGGATTTGAAACAATCACTTCAGAACTGTTCCCATAGGAAATACCCATATTATCCTGCCATTGTGGGTTTATCCTGGGAAACCACTCAGGCCCTGAAAATGATTGTATTGTAATCTATCTTCAGTGCTCTCCTTCCCACTTATGATTTGTGTATAAAATCTGCAGAAGGTAAGGTCTCCTTCCTAGAAGGGCTTCTAGATTGCAAACCAATTCCTCACTCTGAAAGTGATTAATTAAACTCCTACTTGATCCCTAAAAATCTGTCTCTAATTCTGCTTTGTATGGCTCCAGTTATTCACTATTTAGAGGCTGACAGTAAAATTCTGTTAACAAAACAATTTAACATTGTTTAATCACTTATGATTTCTCTCTCATATTTTCCTTTTTTATGCTTTTTTTGGCTCATGTTTATGTCATATTTTCTACTCAGTTCCTTTTTATCAGGAATGCTTTTGAGGGTCCTCTATTTCATTCAAAGTCCCCTTTCCCTCACTGGAATTATAATGCTTTGCTCCATAGGTTGTTCTTGACTGCAAACCTAAATCCTTTGCCTTCTGGAAAATCATTTCCAAACCCTTCACTCTTTATAGTAGTAAAGCTAAATTTTGTGTCATCTTGACTGTGGCTCCTCCCGATTTGAATTCTTTCTTTCTGGTTGCTTGCAGATTTTTTCCAAAAAAGGCAACAAAGCAAAGAGTGCTAGGATCTGATGGCCCCCTGCTTCTTTGACACAGTATCCCAGTCACCTAAGGGTATAGAAGTCCTCTTGTGCAATTGGGGTCCCTCTAACTTGATGGATTTCTGGACCTAGTTTACTCACCTTCTTTTTGGGCAGCAGAGAGAGAGAGAGAGAGAGAGAGAGAGAGAGAGAGAGAGAGAGAGAGACTCTATAGCTATAATAACAGTGCAGAATGACCTAGATGTAAATCTCCAAAGAATGCATTGGTTTTCAAGTGCTAGCTTCCTGCCATGTTTTTGTGACTTTGACGCCCTTTAGGCTTCAAAGCAGCAATTTTTTCCACCATTCTCCATTGGAGTGCCAAGTATGACCATGGATTTTGGAAGCGATAGTACAATTAGGCATGATAAATTTGCCTTATTTTGTTGTCTTGATGGTTCTGTAATGTTGAATTGAACTGAATTACAATTTTGTAATGTTGAATGAGAGCGATTAAATTAAGGATTCTTGGTAGAGAATATCAGGGTATATTTAAAGAACCTATCAAATCAAATGAAAAAAATAGTGAAACAATTAAAAATTTTAGCAAATTTGCAAGCTATAAGCATTTCTATTTATTATCAATAAAAACCCATCAAGAAGCAATAGAGAAAATAATTACAGAAAATATAAAATACATGGGAGTCTACCTGCCAAGACAAACATAGGAACTATATGAATGTAACTACAAAAGTCTTTTCACACAAAGTCAGATTTAAATAATGGGAAAAATATAAATTGCTCAGTGGTAGACCAAACCAACATAGTAAAAATGAAGAAATACCTAAATTAATTCATTTATTACCAAATAATTTTATTGAACTAAAAAAATTATAAAATTCACCTGCAAGAACTAAAGGTCAAGGATATCTAAAGAATCAGTGAAAAAAAAACTGAAGGAAAATAGCCTAACAGTACTAGATTTTAAACTATATTAAGAAAGAGTAGTGGTCAAAATTTTGCTTCTAGCCAAGAAATAGAGTGGTGGATCAGTGGTACATAATATGAAGTAGTAAGTGACCATGGTAATGTGGTGATTGATAAACCCCAAAATCTAAGCTTTTGGGACAAGAACTCACTGGGAAAACTGGAAAGCAATTTGACAGAAAGTAGACATAAATCAACATCTCATACCATATACTAGGATAAAGTAAAAATAGATACATGGTTTAGACATAAAGATAAACAGATTGAAGGAGCATGGAAAACTTTACTGATCAAATTTATGGATAAGGGAAGAATTAATCACACAAGAGATAGAGATGACCATGGGAAGTAAAATGAATAATTTTGATTACATAAAATTAAAAAGCTTGTGCATAAACAAAATTAGTGGAGCCAAAATTAGAAGGAAATCAGAGAAGTAGGGAAATATCTTTATAGCTATTTTCTCTGATAAAGGCCTCATTTTAAAAATATACAGGGAACTGAGTGAAATTAATAAAAATAAGACTTATTTCTCACTTGATACCTGGTCAAAGGATATGAACAGGCAGAAGAAGTAATGAGAGTTATCCATAGTCACATGCAAAAATGCTCTAAATCACTATTGATAAATAAAAATTAAAACAACTATGAGGTACTACCTTATTCCTATTAGATTGGCTAATATAACAGAAAAAAGAAAATGATAAATGTTGGAAGGAATATAGGAAAATTGGCACACTAATGCATTGTTGGTAAACTATATAAGAAAACTGGGACACTAATGCATTATGGGTAGACTATTTGGACTTGTGTAAAATGATTATTAATAACTAATATCTTGGGGAGATTCAGAGCTCTCCCCTTCTTTCAAAATCCTGAATTTAATGTCTTTTGAAGGACATTACTGATAATGAGATTGAAGTAACTTTCCGGATCTTGGTTAACCTTACAAGGAATTTAATCTAAGGTGGGTGGAGAAAGATCCTTTTGTTTAGATAGGCAAAGTAGAGTCAGAGTAGAAAGAATTTCTCTGTCAATCTCAGTCTCTCATTGACCAATTACTTTTTTTGAAGGATATGTTTACTGTGAATCTTCCACCATGATTGTCTTTGGACTAAGAGAGGTGATCAAATGATCAACCCACTGAGCTTATTAATAAGATGATTAAATTACCCAGAAACTCTTGAACCTTTTTAAACATCACAGAATTGTGCCCCCAAAGCAACCAAACTGTGCATGCCCTTTGATCCAGCAATACTACTACTATGTCTGTCTTCCAAGGAGATAAAAGAAAAGGAAAAGGACCAATATGCATAAAAATATTTATAACTCCTCTTTTTGTGGTGGCAAAGAATTGGAAATTGAAGGAATGTCCACCAGTTAGGGAATGGCTGAATAAGTTGTGGTATATATGATTGTGATGGTATATAATTGTGCTATAAAAAATGACAGGGGCAGCAAGATGGTGGATACAATACAAGGCCTGAAGTTAAGATAACTCATCTTCCCGACTTCAAATTTAGCTTTAGATACTTATTAGCTGTGTGACCCTGGACAAGTCAGTTAACCCTGTTTGCCTCAGTTCCATCTGTAAAATGAATGGAGTTGGATATGACAAACCACTTCAGTTTGTTTGCCAAGATAATCCACATAGATCACAAACATTTGGACAGGGCTGTAAAAATGTCTGAATAACAACAATAAGAAATGGCAAAGGGAATGGTTTCAGAAAAATCTGGGAAAACTTATATGCAAAGTAAAGTGAGCAGAGCCAGCTTGCATAGTTATATAATAATAGCATTATTTTAATGATGATCATCTGTGAAAGTCCAAGCTACTCTAATTAATACATTGATACAATTCCAAAGGACTCAAAAAGAAAAATATTGTCCACTTCCAGAGAGTGCTAGCTGATGAAGTCTAAATGAAGATTGAAGCATATCTTTTTAAACTTATTTTTAAAATTTTAAAATTTTAAAAATAAACTTTATTTTTATTCCTTTTTTGAATGTGACAATATATTTTGCACGACTATATGTATAAATATATATAATTGACATCATTTTTGCCTTCTCAACGGGTGGAGCGAGTTCTGGAAAGAATTGGGGACTCAAAAATTTTTTAAAATGTTGAACAAAATAGAATTTTTTTAAAAAATGAGTTTTTTTTAAACAGCCAATCCTTCAATGTGGCTTAGGGATAAAGGGATAAAGGGATCAAGAGTAAAATTCCTAAGGTCATGAGTTTGGTGGGATAGATCCATGCTATCCTACTGTGGCCCTCTGACATCTTTTCACCAACTAACATTAGGAGTAAACATTTTCCTTATGGGTAGAGATCCATTTGAATGGTGTTAGGCAGTAGATGTAAGCTTCTCTTGCCAAACTATTATATAGATAAGGGTAACCGATCAGTTGGTAAAATTTGAGTAAGATATTGGGATGACTATTTGAGAAAATATGGCTACCTATTTCAATAGATTCTGTGGAAATGTTAGGATGAGTTACAGAGATCACTCATCTCCTATAAGAAATGTTGGGCATAGCACCTGAAAAATGCAGATAATAAAGAGATGATCATAGAAGTATGTTAATAAAAATCCAGCATTGAGATGGTAGAATTCTGTCAGCTCTACTCAAGCCAAAGACATCACCTAAAGCTCCTACTACACTGGGAATATCCGAAGATCCCCAGTGACTTCATAGGTACTCCCATTTCCATGAGGTATTTTGCAAACAGAGAAGAAAAAGGACATCATAATCTCTTGGAAGTTGGTACCAGTATGGGGATTTAAAGTAACTACTATATCAATTATTGTGAGTAGGACCAAATATAATCTCTAGATCCAGGAGTGATGGTAGGCCTGAGTCTTTCATAAAGCCTATTAATTTTGGAGTACTTGATAACTGTGCTTCTCAGACTGATTAGGACTCTATATAGGGATTTCCTGTAAAATTTGTGTTCGCTCTCTCTTCCACTCTGTATGTATTTTTTGGAGCATATGCTCCAGGTTTTTGTGAAAATACTTTTTTATTCTGTTCTTGCTGTGCTATTTGAGTAAATGTCTTTTGTTTCTTTGTTAAAAATATTCTATATTTTCTCCAATTACATGTAAAGACAATTCTTTTTTTATTTTATTTTATTATTTTTTTGAAGTAACTTATTTTATTTTTTTATTATTTTTTTTATTAAAGCTTTTTATTTGTATAACATATGCATGGGTAGTTCCCCAGGATTGATCTTTACAAAGCTTTCCATTACAAATTTTACCCCCAGTTCTTTCCCCTCGCCTAGATGGCAGAGAGTCCACTACATGTTAATAATGTTAAAATACTTGACAAGTTATGCAAGAAAAATCCAATCTACAAGAAAAAAAAGAAAATCAGAGAAAGGCAACACAATGCAAGCAAATGTCAATAGAGATCATGAAAATGTTACGTTGTGGTCCATATTTCATATCCCTCTCTCTGGGTGTATATGGTTTTCTTCAGTGAACAATTGGAACTGGTTTGAGACAATTCTTTGTTGCAGAGAGCCATGTCCATCAGAATTGATCATCATGTAATACTGTTGTTGCTGTGTATGATGATCTCCTGGTTCTGCTCGTTTCACTCAGCATCAGTTCATACAAGTCTCTCCAGGCCTCTCTGAAATCATCCTGCTAGTTGTTTCTTACAGAGCAATAATATTCCATAACATTCATATACCATAATTTATTCAGCCACTCTCCAATTGATGGGCATCTACTCAGTTTCCAGTTTCTAGCCACCACAAAAAGAGCTGCCACAAACATTCTTGCACATGTGGGGCCCTTTCCTTCTTTTATGATTTCTTTGGGATATAAGCCCAATAGAAACACTGCTGGGTCAAAGGGTATGCACAGTTTGATAACTTGTAAAGACAATTCTTTACATTCATTTAAAAAATACTTTGACTTCCAAATTATCTCTTTCCTTCTCTTACTTCCTCCCTCATATCCCTCCTTCACTCAACATTCAATTCCACTTGCATATCATGCATCACCTTCCTGATGTCATGGTCCTCTTTGATAATGAAAGACACATAACCATCACTACCCTAAGATGGTAAACAATTTGATACAAGCTGTATATATATACATATATATATGCAATTATGCAAAACATTTCTATATTAGTTATAGTGTAAAAGAATACTCAGACCAAAAGGGGAAAAAACCCACAAAAAATAAAGAAAATGAAAAACAGTATGCTTTTATCTTCATTCAGACTCCATTAGTTCTTTCTCTGGTGGGCATTTTTCATCATGAGTCCTTTGGAATTGCCTTGGATCATTGTATTTTTGAGAATATCTAAGTCATTTATAGTTGACAACATTACAATATTGTTACTGTGTACAATGTTCTTCTGGCTCTGCTTACTTCACTTTGCATTAATTCATATAAGTCATCTGGGTTTTCCGAAATCAGCCTGCTTATTATTTCTTATACTAGTACTTCTTCAGCCATTCCCAAGTCGTTGGGCATTTCCATAACTTCCAGTTCTTTGCCACAAAGCATCTTTTGCTACAAAAAGAGTTGCTATAAATATTTTGTACGAATATGTCCTTCCTCCCTCCTTTAAAAAATCTCTTTGAGATACCGACCTACGGTGGTATTGCTGGATCAAAGGGTATGAATAGTTTTATAGCCTTTTGGGCATAGTTCCAGATTGCTCTCCAGAATGGTTGGATCAGTTCACCACTCCACCAACAGTGTATTAGTGTCCCATTTTCCCCACATCCTCTCCATCAATTACCTTTTCTGTCATATTAGCCAGCCTTACAGATGTGATATGGCACCTCAGAGTTATTTTAATTTGCATTTCTCTAATTAATAATGAGTAAATGTCTTTTATAATAACTTATAGTTAATGAGAAGCACATTGATAGGAATTTGTAAGCTACAGTATTAGGAATAGTCATCCACAGGTTTACCCCTAGATTCCTTTAGGAACCCAACTTGTTAGTGTGAATTTGGGAGTGGATTAGGAGTGAGTCTTGAGATAGTACTACAAAAATAATTTCTGGTTGAGAGAAAAGAAGAGCACTAACAACCTGGAATAATCAGTGTGAGAGTATAGTAGGAGAGAGGAACAAGTGTAAGAAGCCTGGAAAACCAGATTGGAGCCAGACTAAAAGCATTTTTGTTTCCGATACAGCAAGATACATAATAGGAAGAGAATCAGATTTAGAGTAAGGTGACCTGGTTTCCAATCCTAGCTCTCCCTCCTTCTGTCTGTGACTTTAGGCAAATCATTTTTTCTCTCTGAGATTATTTCCTCATCTTTAAAAGAAGGGGGCTGGTCTTGAAGGCCTCTTCCAGCTCTAGATTCTATGGTCAGTATTAGAAATATATTCCATCTGTCCAAGTGCCTATTTACTGTTTGTTAGAATTAGTACCAAGGAGAAAAGGACTTATTTTTAATTTATCTATATATTTATTTATTTTGCCCTGTTGGATTCTGATTCCGAGAACTCTTGGAGCTCTTGGCAATGCTCACTGCAGCCCTGGAGAAAACATTGAGATTTGGCAGCCAACCCTACCAGGGCATGCCGACAGAGGATATTTTTGGGTAGGCACTCCTGCCTGCCACTCCTCAAAATCACACCACCAGAGCACATGTAATCTCACACACTATCTTGCAGACAAACTGGTCTGTTTGCCCTTTCCTGTAAGTGACCTCTTGCCTCCAAACCTTTGTGTAAACTTTCCCTAAGCTTGGAATATCCTCCCTGCTCCCTTTGGCTCTTAGAATTCCTTAGCTTCCTTTCAAGACTGACAAATGCTGTGTCTTTTCCCAGCAAGCTTTTCATGAGCCCCTATTGTTACTACTCATTGGATTATCTTTCATTTACTTTTCTATTTATATATACATATATATTACATATATCTATGATATATCAAAATATTGAAATATGTATTTATATTTTCTATTTATATCTATTTACTTTATATATACATATATATTATACATATCTATAATATATCAATATATTGAAATATATATTTATATTTTCTATTTTTATATCTATATAGATTTACTTTTCTATTTATATATACATATATATCTATTATATATCAATATATTGAAATATATTTTTCAATATATATTTATATATTTTTCTATTTATATATGTTATATATAAATATATTGAAATATATATTTTCAACATATATTTATATATACATTTTCTATTTATATATTTACTTTCTATTTATATATATTTCTACATATCTATATCAATAATCAGTTATCAATTACTGGTTAATAAGCAAAAATGAACGTCAAGTAACCTACATTTTTAGGGGAGTTCCCATTTACACTAAAATATTTATGGCAGCACTTTTTGTAATGGCAAAGAACTTTCCCCAAAGATCTTTTGGGTTCAGTACTTGAAATGCCTCTTAGGAATGGAATTTCCCCTAGGGCTCAGTAAGAGGAGCAAAGCCCTGATCAGCAGTGGATAGGGCCAAGCTCTGGGACAGTACCTAGGCTGGTGATCAGGCTCCTGTTGTGTGGTTTACTATCATGCTGCCTTAAGATCACTGCTAGGAGTAGCCTGCAGCAAGGCCCCTGCCCCTACCTTGCATGAGACAGCTTTTCCCCAGTTCATCTCAGGTACTGCACTGCTGTACCTGAGATGGAACCTCTTCCAGGTCCCAAGAGCTGTATTCCCAGAAAGAATCCCTTCGAGCTGTGTGATGCTGGACATGTCCCAGCAGCTGCTTCCTAGGAGGGATGGGGGTTTGCCAATTTCTTCATCAGCAAATGCTAATATTTCATGTGGTGTTAGTTGCAGATATTGAGGCTGGTCAGAAACAGCTACCAAACCCTTCTATTCATAAGGAATAAACTTGCCTGGAGGCTTTTTCCTCTTTTGAGAGGCAATTGGGGACTTCTCCCCATTTTTCCTTCTCTTTCTAGGATCTTTGTCTTCCCTAATTTACTTTTTTTCCCCTTGACTTCCACAACACCATTTCCTCTACTAAAAGATACATTTTCCTCTCCTATATTGTGCTCTTCTCTTCTCTCACACTGTAACCATGCAGGTCCTCATTACTTCACCTTATTGCAATAGCTGCTGGTGGGTCTGCCGACTCAGGTCCTCCTGATTCCAACCACCCTCCATTCAACCCCTAAAGTGATCTAAAATGCTAAAACAAAACAAAACAAAACCAAAAAAACCCCAAACCTCCTGTTAAGGTTTATACTACAATATCTCCCTGTTCTATAATTCACAGTGGTTCCATGTTACCTCTGGGATCAAATATAAAATAACACCAGTGGTTCCTTATTACCTCTGGGATCACATATAAAATCCTCTGTAACACCTCCCTGATCAACAAATCCCAGTGGTTCCTTATTATTTCTGGGATCACATATAAAATCCTCTGTCAGTGCCATACCAATCGAACTCCCAAGAAATTATTTTACAGATCTAGAAAAAATAGTAGCAAAGTTCATTTGGAAAAGCAAAAGGTCAAGAATTTCAAGGGAATTAATAAAAAAAAAAGGCAGATGAAGGTGGCCTTGATCTAAAACTATATTATAAAGCAGCGGGCATCAAAACCATTTGGTGCTGGCTAAGAAATAGAGTAGTTGATCAGTGGAATAGGATAGAATCACAAGACAAACTAGGCAATAACTATAGTAATTCAGTGATTGATAAACCCAAAGACCCCAGCTTCTGGGATAAGTACTCACCATTTGACAAAAACTGCTGGGAAAATTGGAAACTAGTGTGGAAGAAATTAGGGCTGGACCCACACCTAACACCACATACCAAGATAAGATCTAAATGGGTTCATGATTTGGATATAAAGAATGATATTATAAGCAAATTAGAGGAACATAGGATAGTTTACCTCTCAAACCTGTGGAAGTGGAATAAATTTGCATCCAAAGAACTGGAACTCTTAATTGAACACCAGATAGATAATTTTGACTATATTAAGTTAAAAAGTTTTTGTACAAACAAAACTAAAGCAGACAAGATTAGGAGGGAAGCAACAAATTGGGAAATCATCTTTACATATAAGGGTTCTGATAAAGGCCTCATTTCTAAAATAAATAGAGAATTATCAAATATTTATAAGAATTCAAGTCATTCTCCAATCGATAAATGGTCAAAGGTTATGAACAGAATTTTCAGATGATGAAATTAAAACTATTTCTACTCATATGAAAAGGTGCTCCAAATCACTATTGATCAGAGAGATGCAAATTAAGACAACTCTGAGATACCATTACACACCTCTCAGATTGACTAAAATGACAGGAAAAGATAATGACAAATGTTGGAGGGGATGTGGGAAAACTGGGACACTGATACATTGTTGGTGGAACTGTGAATGGATCCAACCATTCTGGAGAACAATTTGGAATTATGCCCCAAAAGTGATCAAACTGTGCATACCCTTTGACCCAGCAGTGTTTCTATTGGACCTATATCCCAAAGAGATCTTAAAGGAGGGAAAGGGACCCACATGTGCAAAAATGTTTGTGGCAGCCCTTTTTGTAGTGGCAAGAAACTGGAAATTGAAAGGATGCCCATCAATTGGAGAATGGCTGAACAAATTATGGTACATGAATGTTATAGAATATTATTGTTCTATAAGAAACGACCAGCAGGATGATTTCAGAGAGGCCTGGAGAGACTTGCATGATCTGATACTCAGTGAAGTGAGCAGAACCAGGAGATCATTATTCACAGCAACAACAAGACTACATGATGATCAATTCTGATGGACATGGCTCTCAACAATAAAATGCTTCAAACTAGTTCCAATTGTTCAGTAAAGAAAGCCATATACACCCTGAGATAAGGATATGAAATGTGAACCACAGCATAACATTTTCATTCTCTCTATTGATGTTTGCTTGCATTGTGTTTCCTTTCTCTGATTTTTTTCTTGTAGACACGATTTTTCTTGCACAACAATAAGTGTGGAAATATATATGTATATGTATATACATATATATATATTCAATTTGTCAAGTATTTTAACATAATTAACATGTAGTGGATTTCCTGCCATCTAGGGAAGGGGTGGGGAGTAGGGGGGAAAAATTTGTAACAGAAAGCTTCGTAAGGATCATTGTTGAAGAATTACCCATACATATGTTTTGCAAATAAAAAGCTTTAATAAAGAAAAAAAATTAACACCTCCCTGATCAGTAAATCCCAGTGGTTCCTTGTTACCTCTGGGATCACATATAAAATCTTCTGTAACACCTCCCTGATCATTAAATCCCAGTGGTTCCTTGTTACCTCTGGGCCCAAATACAAAATCCTCTGTCTCTTTGCTACCTTTCTAGTCTTATACCTTAGTTCCTTCCAATGACAAGAGCCAACTTGCTGTTCCTTACATGGGACTCTCTGTCTCTTGACTCTTAAGAATTTCTCGGGCTGTCCCCCACTCCTGGAATGTTCTCCCTCCTCATTTCTGCCTCCTGGCTTCTTTACTTCAGCAGGTAGCCTTTTTCATTTCTCCCCAATCTCAAGCCCCTCCCCAATTTATCCATCTTATACCTTATTAGGGCATAGTTGTTTTCCTTCCCGCATAAGAGTGTGAGCTCAGGGACAGCAAGATGATGCAGTGGATGGAGTACCGGCCCTGGAGTCAGGAGGACATGAGATCAAATCCAGATCTTGGACACTTAATATTTATTAGTTGTGTGACCCTAAGCAAGTCACTTAACCCCAGTATGTCTCCAAAAAAACAAACAAACACAAAACCAAACACAAACCAAAACAAAACAAAAATGAAACTGAATTTAGAGTGAGCTCCTTGAGGACAGGAATGATTTTTTACCTTTCTTGATATCCCCTCATTTAGCACAATGCCTGGCTTGTAACAGATGTTTAAAAAAAAATGCTCGTCTCATGCTTGTGAGAAAGAATTGCTCCCTCCTGTCTGGGTCCTGGCTAAATGCTTTGCCTTGGTACTGTCAAGAGCATCACCGCCATCATGTGTATCAATAACTAGCTGAATAATTTATTGGACTATGTCCCACTTAATCAGATTCATTTGTTAAAATGGCCAAAATAAATGGACAGAGCCAGAGATGGGGACTATTCTCAGAATAGATGGCTTCCCACTAGTCAGTCATTGTTAGCTACTTATATTATAATGTCTGTATTATTATGACTATAATATTATATATGTACATAATTTTATAATTTTGATATGAATGTCCACTTATAATGACCATAAAAGTCAGTATTATAAAGAACTCTAAACTCAGACTCAGACCTATCTTCTAGTTCTGGAGCTCTCAATTATAAGCACAGTGCTAAAAATTTCTTATTTAACATGTTGAGCTATGGCTTGATAGAATAGATCCAGGAGGATGTTGAGGTCCCAGGAACCTGGACTGGTCAATTCCCACCCTCAGCCTTGATGTTCCACACTCCTGTGTATGTGTACTGTCTTTGTAAATTACAAAATGCTACAAGTGTTTATTTATGCATTTATTCATTTGTTTACTGTGTATTTGTACTATCTTTGTAAATGACAATAAGCTACAAGCATCCATTTATTCATTCATTCATTTGTTTACTGTGTATTTGTATTATCTTTGTAAATGACAAAATGCTGCAGGCATTCATTCATTCGTTTGTTTATTGTGTATTTGTACTATCTTTGTAAATGACAAAATGCTG
>JAJPUD010000215.1:213868-263130 GCA_023553655.1 Myrmecobius fasciatus | reverse complement strand
ATTTGTTTATTGTGTATTTGTACTATCTTTGTAAATGACAAAATGCTACAGGCATTTATTTATTTGTTTATTCATTCATTCATTTGTTTATTTACAGAAGCTAACTGAGTTTAGTGCATTGCCTGGGATCACTAACTACTCCTCGTGAAGATAGATTTGAACTGGGGATGATGAGGCTTCCTGCTTTCAGATCAACTCTGTCACCTAGTCCTATTTTACAGGTAAAGAAATAGAGGCAGATAAAGATTAAGAGATTGACTCAGGTCACACAATTTATAATGTTTAAGGCCATATTTGAAGTCCAGGCCCAGTTCTCTGATCTGTATATTACTTGCCTAATTTGAAAAGCCTTCTGAATTATATAGGTAGAGCTGGTAGCATTCTTATTTTCAATGTCACCAGGAAAATGGGCTAAGTACTGGGGACAGAAAAAGAGGCAACGGACAATCCTTGTCCTTAAGGAGCTTCCATCGGATACACTGGAAATAGTCAATAGTTGGAAGTCTTTAGAATAAGAGGGATTAGAAAAAGCTGCCATGGTAGGTAGGATTGTAGCTAGCATTATTGACTTAAAGGAAGTCAGGGAAGCAGGAAGAGAAGAGAAGGGGAAGAGTATTTCAGGTACAGCACACAGAAAAATCAATGGAAATGTCTCCAGTCCGGAGATGGAGTGTCTCCTGTGAGAAGCAGCCGGGAGGCCAGAGTGACTGGCTCCCAGAGTACATGGTGGGTCCCTAGGGGTAGGGTGCAGGATTTAAGGAAGAAAATTGGGAAGGTGGGTGAGTGGGGGATAGCTTATGAAGGGCCTTGAACTTGAATGCTAAACAGAGGATTCTATATTTGATCCTGGAGATAAGGGGAATTGCTGTGTTTATAGAGAGGGAATGGGGATGAAGGAAAGTAATGCAGTCAGACAAAAGCTTTAGGAAATTCCCTTTTGACAAATGAGTGAAGGATGACTGGAGTGAGGAGAAAAAATTATGTGATTTACCAGAGGTCAGAATTGAGCTCAGGCCCTCTGATGGCTCACTTAAGGTTCTGTCTACTACGGGACTTCTCCAAGATCTCTAGGCCTTAGTCTTTCCATCTCCAAAGTGAAAGAGTTCAATTAGATCATGAGTTTTTAAATTTAAGGACCATAAACTTATTTAAAAAATATTTCTATAACAGTATCCCAGGAGAATTTATTTCTTTTGTACTTCTGTGAATTTTATATGATGTATTTAAAAACATAATTCTGAGAAGAGCTCTATACATATGTTTCTATCATGGGAGGCCATAGACTGTCAAAGGAGGCCATAAAAGATTAAGGATCCTGGGCTAGAGGATCTCTTAGATGCTTTATACTTTGAAATTCTCTTTGTATTTAGAGATCTTTTTCTATATAGCTCTATCCTCTTGCATAACCAGAAGCCTGGTTTTGATTTCTTTCAAATTTATTTCTTACTTTATTTTCCCCCCAATTACATGTAAAAACAAGTTTTAATATGCATTTAAAAAATTAAGTTCCAAATTGTCTCCTTCCCCTCCTCCCCCAATTTCTCCTCTACCTTTTTTTGTATTTGATTTTTAAAAATCTTTTTTTAAGATCTTAGAGAATTTTTTTTTTTTGCCTGAGACCAATTCACTTTTTTTTTTTTTTTTTTTTGAGGCTTTGGATGTAGCAATTTTGACTTTACCTTCTTCTGAGTTTATAACTCTGTGGTCAGGGTCTTTTATTGTTGTTTGCTCATTTCTCCAGCCTTTTTATTGACTTTTAACTTTATGTTAAAGTTGGACTCTGGTATTAAGGTAAAGGGATTACTCTTCTGAGCTTCAAGTTTTTTTCTACTTCTGTTTTCAGAATTTGTTCTGGGTGGGGAGAGTCTGTAAATTTTTAGACTCTCCAAGGTGATGTGATCTAAGGAGACATGTACCTGCTCTCTAGGCCTGTGCCCTTGTCTGTGAGTGACCACAGGTACTCATTTCTGCCCTGAAATTGTGACCAGGTTCCTCTACTCCTGCAAGCTCTGGTGTGCTAGTGCTCCTCTCTACTCTGGCACTCTTCCACCCAAGACTGTGACCTGGACTCATGTATAGGCAATGCAACAGAGTTCTGAACCCAGTATCAGCAAAGGGCCCCCTGTGATCTTCTGATCAGTTGTGAGATCCCCTTAGGTTCTGAGGGCTGAGAGCTCTGGAAACCTCTGTGGATGATTCACTCACCTTCAAGGTCTACTGCAATAGACCTTTCCTATTGACCTTTTAAGTTGTTTTGAGCTGGAAAATTGTTTAACCCTATCCTTTTGTGGGTTCTGCAGCTGCAGAATTCTTTTTTCTCTGCCATCTTGTCTTTGCCTCTCCCTGATAACTTTTTTGTAGTTATTGTTTTTTGAGGCAATCAGGGTTAAGTTAGTTGTCTAGCTTCACATAACTAAGAAGTATCTGAGGGCAAATTTGAACTTAGGTTCCTACTGACTCCAGAGCTGGTGCTCTCTCCATTGTACCATCTGGTTTCCTTCCCTGTGACTTTTTCAAAGAAGGTTGAAAGATTTCCATGGGAGATCTGATAAATTTTTCTCTGGGAAAAAAGTAAAAAAAAAATAAAGTGAAAAAAAATTATGCTTCATTCTGTACTCACCTTGGCAGTTTGTTCTTTGAAGGCACATAGAATTTTTCATTACGAATCCTATAATGTCTTGGATCATTATATTCTGAGAATAGCTAAGTCATTCACATCAATCATTGTACAAAATTTCTGTTACTGTGTACAGTTTTCTTGGTTCTACTTAGTACAAAAAGAGCAGCTATGAATATTATACATATTGGTCTTTTCTCTGTCTGTCTGTCTGTCTGTCTCTCTGTAATATCTTTGAGATATAACCCAGTAGTGATATTACTGGATCAAATACAATGCCCAGTTTTATAGCTCTTTGAATGTTTGGAACAATTCACAACTCTACCAATTAGTGTCTCAATTTTCCCACCTCCCCTCCAACATTTATTGTTTTTCCTTTTTCTCATATTAGCCAATCTGAGAAGTATGAAGCCATACTTCAGAGTTGTTTTAATGTGCATTTCACTGATCAATAGTGATTTAGTGATTTAGAACATTATTTCATTAGATTGTAGATAGCTTTGAATTCTTCTGAAAATTGTCTGAACATATCCTTTGACTCTTTGTAATTGGGGGAATGACTCAAAATTTTATAAATTTGACTCAATTTCCTATATATTTGAAAAATGAGTTCACCCATAGCATTGTAATTTGTCTTCCTGTTTCAATACTTATCCTTCTTCAAAATATCTTCCACTTTGATTTTCCTAAAAGGTAGGTGTTACACCTGTCAGATTGGCTAAAATGACAGGAAAAGATAATGAGGAATGTTGGAGAGGATGTGGGAAAACTGGGACACTGATACATTGTTGGTGGAACTGTGAACAGATCCAACCATTCTGGAGAGCAATTTGGAGCTATGCTCAAAAAGTTATCAAACTATTCATCCCCTTTGACCCAGCAGTGTTTCTATTGGGCTTATATCCCAAAGAGATCTTAAAGGAAGGAAAGGGCCCCACATGTGGAAGAATGTTTGTGGCAGCCCTTTTTGTAGTGGCAAGAAACTGGAAACTGAGCGGATGCTCATCAATTGGAGAGTGGCTGAATAAATTATGGTATATGAATGTTATGGAATATTATTGCTCTGTAAAAAACGACGAGCAGGACGATTTCAGAGAGGCCTGGAGAGACTTGCATGAACTGATGCTGATCGAAGTGAGCAGAACCAGAAGATCATTATACACGGCAACACCAATACTATATGATGATCAATTCTGATGGACATGGCTCTCTTCAACAATGAAATGTTTCAAACCAGTTCCAATTGTTCAGTGAGAGAGGGATATGAAATGTGGACCACAACATAACATTTTCATGCTCTCTATTGATGTTTGCTTGCATTATATTTCCCTTCTCAGATTTTTTTTTCTTGTAGATCCAACTTCTCTTGCACAGCAAGATAATTGTAAAAATATGTATACATATATTCGATTTGTCAAGTATTTTAACATAATTAACATGTAGTAGACTTCCTGCCATCTAGGAAAGGGATGGGAGCTAGGGGGGAAAATTTGTAACAGAAAGCTTTGCAAGGATCAATGTTGAATAATTACCCATACATATGTTTTGCAAATAAAAAGCTTTAATAAAAAAATAAATAAAAGGTAGGTGTTATCAAGTCATTCCCCTACTTAGTAAACTCTAGTACTTCCCTGTTATCTCCAGAATCAAATATTAAGTCCTCTGTTTAGCATTTAAAGCTCCTTATAACATGGCTCTCTTCAACAATGAAATGTTTCAAACCACCTCCAATTGTTCACTGAAGAAAGCCATATACACCCAGAGAGAGGGATGTGAAATGTGGACCACAACATAACATTCTCATACTCCTTGATTGACGTTTGCTTACATTGTGTTTCCTTTATCTGATATATCGTTTGTGTAGACAAGATTTTTCTTGCACAACAATGACGAGTTTGGAAATATGTATACATATATTCGATTTGCCAATATTTTAACATAATTAACATGTAGTGGATATCCTGCCATCTAGGGGAGGGGTGGGGAGTTGGGGGAAAAATATGTAACGGAAAGCTATGTAAGGGTTATTGTTGAAGAATTACCCACACATATGTCATGCAAATAAAATAAAAAAAATAAAAAATAAATAAAAATAAATAAAAATAAAGCTCCTTATATCTTGTCCCTTCCCTACCTTTCTAACCTCCCTCTCTCTTTATACCTTACTCCTTTCCATATTCTTTACAGAAGATTATACTGTTTTTTTTCCTTGAATAAGATATTTCCATCTCTGTATCTTTTTTTGGGCTCTTCCCTATGCCTGGCTTGCTCTTGCTTTTTATTTCTGCCTCTTAGCTTTTCTGACTTCCTTTTAGACTCAATTCAAATTCGACCTTCACCAAGATGATTTTCCCCATCCAACTCAGCTGCTAGTGACTTCCTCTCTAAAGTTACCTAACATTTGCTCTATATTTATGTTTTCATCTATTTATTTTTGGAAACATCACAATTTTTAAAGATTACATTTAGTTATTACAAAGGATAAAATCCACTTTTAAAGTTACATAGTGCAAAATGGAAACACGTTTCAAAGATGCACAATCAAGAAAAATGGATAAGCACAATAAATGTATTTAAAATTATTTTAAATAATGTTTTGTGACATTTATTATATTGAAATGATTTATAAATAACCTTATAGAAGATTTGAGAGGGGAAGAGATCAGTTTTTTATTTCAACCTTAAATATAAATAAATGAGGAATTTTGTTTTGGTATCTTTTCAATTTCCTTAATATCTATGCCTCCTGTTCTTTTTCCTTTTGGAGAAAACAGTGCATTATAAGGCTTCCATCTTTTGGAAGATGGACAAGGATCTATATCTTCCTTAATGTACACTTTGTCCACACAAATTTGAGTTGAAGGAAACTTAACTTTCTAGAATTTTTCAGGTGTGCTTGGAGGAATGTAGTGGAACCAGAGCCTTGAATAGGAAACTAGATTCTTTTTATCTTTTTTTTTTTCCCCTGGGATATTTGTTAAATCAATGTCACATTCTTTACATTGTTTAACTTTACAAGTTTTCTCCTCTCTTCTTTTTTTTCCCTATACCTCCATAATGTGAAGGAACTTTTTATTTTTTTTCAATTAAAGCTTTTTATTTGCAAAATATATGTATGGGTAATTCTTCAACAATGACCCTTGCAAAGCTTTCTGTTACAAATGTCCCCCCCCCAGTCACAACCCCTCCCCTAGATGGCAGGATATCCACTACATGTTAATTATGTTAAAATACTTGACAAGTTGAATATATGTATACATATTTCTACATTTATCTTGCTGTGCAAGAAAAATCGTGTCTACAAGAAAAAAAAATCTGAGAAAGGAAACCCAATGCAAGCAAACATCAATAGAGAGCATGAAAATGTTTGTTGTGGTTCACATTTCATATCCTTCTCTCTGGGTGTATATGGTTTTCTTCACTGACCAATTGGAAATGGTTTGAAACATTTCATTATTGAAGAGAGCCATGTCCATCAGAATTGATCATCATATAGTATTGTTGTTGCAGTGTACAATGTTCTTCTGGTTCTGTTCATTTCACTCAGCATCAGTTCATGCAAGTCTCTCCAGGCCTCTCGGAAATCATCCTGCTGATCATTTCTTAAAGAACAATAATATTTCATAACATTCACATACCATAATTTATAAAGCCACTCTCCAATTAATGGGCATCCATTCAGTTTCCAGTTTCTAGCCACTACAAAAAGGGCTGCCACAATGTGAAGGAACTTTTGCAATATGATCTTTCATCACCTTTGAAATAAGGCTTCACAAAAGCTTTTTGTTTGATTTTATCAGGAAAATCTATACACACAATTTCGTTTTTCTGCAGCAATTGACAATTCTTCTTCTGCACACAGATTTCCTTGTTTACACACTAGAGAGCTATCTGCCAAATAGAATCCATATTCTTCATGTCTTTACTGATCAAACAATTCTGATAAGCTATCATTCATTTTTCTTTCTTGCTTTGGACTTTTCCCTATCTGCTTCTGCTGCTTTATTTTAAAAGCAACACAGTTCATGTCTATAGTTTTGCCCCCATCTTGACTGGTATCCTTTATGTCTGTTACAGTAATATCCATTTTATATTGAGAAAGATCTGCTGCTGGATCTATACTCTACTGGATATTTACGCACTTAATAATAAAGATAGTTTTCAGCATATTTTAATAAGATTTTGATTTCCCAAATTTCCTCATTTTCTCTTTCCCCCTTTCCCTAAGATAGCAAGCAGTCTAATATAGGTTATATATGTACAATCATGTTAAAATTTCCATATTTGTCATGTGAAAAAAAGACTAAGAATAAAATGGGAAAACCATGAGAAAGAATAAACAAAGTGAAAAATAATATGTTTCAATCTACATTCACACTCCATAGTTCTTTCTCTGGATGTGGATAGTATTTCCCATCATGTCTTTTGGAATTGTCTTGGATCGTTGTATTACTTAGAAGAATAAAGTCTATAAAGTTGATCACACAGTCTTGCTGTTACTGTGTACAATGTTCTCCTGGTTCTGGTCACTTCACTTAGCATCAGTTCATTAAGTCTTTCTAGGTTTTTCTGAAACCTACCTGCTTATTATTTCTTATTGCACAATAGTATTCCTTTACATTCACATATCACTTCTTTTTTCCCCCTGAGGCAATTGGGGTCAGGTGATTTGCCCAGGGTCTCACAGCTAAGAAGTGTTAAATGTCTGAGATCACATTTGAACTAGGTCCTCCTGACTTCACATACCACATCTTGTTCAGCCATTCTCCAATTGATGGACATCTCTTCAATTTCTTTTCCACCACAAAAAGAACTGCTATAAATATTTTTGTACATGTATGTTCTTTCCCCTTTTTTATGATGTCTTTGGGATACAGCCCCATTCCCACTGGATGTTTTCTAAGGATGATTTATTTTGATTATTTTGGAGAGCTTTGATTTTATAAAAATTTAACTGAAGAACTGAGGTAAGTTCACAATCTTCATGTTTATCTATTTATTTAGCTGATCCTGGAGTCAGGAAAACCTGAATTAAATTTTAGCCTCAAACACTATCTGTTTGATTCTGGGGAAGTCACTTAACTCCTGTTTGCCTTAGTTTCTTCAACTGTAAAATGGGGATAATAATAATACCTGCCTTCCAAGGTTGTTGTAAGGATCAAATGAGTAAATAATTGTAGTGTTTAGGGGCTTTATAAATATTTGTTGTTATTTTATTATTTTTTGGTAATATCCAACTCTTTGTGATCCCATTTGGGGTTTTCTTGGTAAAGATACTGCACTAGTTAGGGCATTTTTTTCCTCCAGCTCATTTTACAAAGAAGGAAATTTAGGGAAACTGGGGTAAGTGACACAGCTGGTGAAGAAGTCCTGAATGGTGGGTGTGAGAGAAATTGAAGAATTGAGCCCTGAGGCAGATAGGGAGAAGGCACTGATAGAGATCAGTTTAGCTCCATGGTCCCATTCTCTCTCAAGGTAGTTCAGTCAGAAATCAAAGTTATGTCAACCTCCTGAGGCTCACCCTCTGTAGAGGGCTTGGACAGCCTCACGTCCTGTCAGAAATCCCAGTCATGTCACTGAGGTTAAATTTTCCCTATAAAATCTATTTATGGCCATACCATATTCACTGTTCTCCTTTAGGTCAGTCTGCCATGGCACTCTGCCTTAGGATGTCTTTTCCCT
This sequence comes from Myrmecobius fasciatus, assembly GCA_023553655.1. NCBI lineage: Eukaryota > Metazoa > Chordata > Mammalia > Dasyuromorphia > Myrmecobiidae > Myrmecobius > Myrmecobius fasciatus. Next base: position 254,831 of record JAJPUD010000215.1, on the reverse strand, counting down.
TCCCCCATTCCAGGTGGCATCTCTCCTAAGTCCACTAGGCTTCCCAACCCCACTTCTCCTTACAGCTAACTCTTCTAGGGTTCTAGGTCCCTTTCAGTTCTTAGCCTGCCAGCTAAAGACATGTCTCAATCTCATGGGGGGGCTTCCTTTCTTCTGGGTAATTGTGAATTCCATTGAGGAACTTGTCTTTCATATGTTCTCCCACTCTATTTCATATTTACTATTCTTATTGTGTCTCTTCATTTTGTCTGTCTTCCCTTTCCTAAATAAATCTACCTTTTGCCAAAGAGAATGGCCATTGTGAATTCTTCATATAACCGAACCAACTTTTGGGGTCTGCCATCATCTGATGTCTGCATCAGTAAGTGTCTAAGGTCAGGTTTGAACCCAGGAAATTAAGTCTTCCTGACTTCAGACCTTGCTTTCTATCAATTGCATCACCTACCTGTCCATCAGCTATTATTATCCCATTGAGAGGCAGTGTGCTACAGTGGCTAGAAATCTGGAACCAGGAAAATCTGAGTTCAACTTCCCCCTCTGACACAAGTTGTCCAAGTGGCTCTTGGCAAGTCCCTTAAGAGCACTCAGTGTTCTAGGAAGCTCTCTTAAGATTACAGATTTCAGAGTGTAACTTGTTTCAAAGAGGAACCTGGAGATTCCCTATCCAATTTAGTCACAGGTCAAATGGAGATTTCTATCCCTCCCTATCCTCCACTTTGGAATGTAAACTCCTAAGGGCAGCTGTTCTTTATTGCCTTTTTTATATAAACCCAATGTGCCTGGAACATAGCACATAATAAATATTAATTAATTCACATTTGTTGAAGGATTCTCTGTTTTCAGAGCTGGTAGTGTCCGTAGTCCCTCCCATTTCAGGGCTCCTGGCAAGAAGCAATTCTCATTCCACAGCTAGAGGTGTGGGATGTGGAATTCCTCTCTATCTTCTACACCCCTAATGTGTAGGGTTTGGCTGCCCGGCGAACTAGATCTGCTCACTGGTTGACTTTATTTCAACATCTTGTTGACAATTTCTGGTCTTATACCGCCTACTCATATTGCCACATAACATCTAGGTAGTATAAATAAAGGCATTCAAAAGCTGGATGTGGTTTCTCCCCTCCCTTCACTCTATCTATGTATTTACACACACACACACACATTTTGCTGAGGCAATTGAGGTTAAGTGACTTGCCCAGGGTCACACAGCTAAGAAGTGTTAAGTGTCTGAGACCAGATTTGAACTCAGGTCTTCCTGACTTCAGGGCTGGTGCTCTATCCACTGCACCACCTAGCTGCCCCTCTTCACTATATTTTAAAAAGATGATTTGCTTTTGTTTTTGCTCCAAAGTTATTCCCTGATTTTTCCACCTACTTTTGGACAAGGAAAACAATGAAGCAATACCAACAACAATTGCGTCTCATGGCATACACCATATTCCATACTCACAGTTCCTTATTTTTCTACTATGAAAAGGGAAGTGTATTTCATCATTATTATTTTTTTTGGCTGAGATGAGTCATTATGATTAATCAGAGTGCAGCGGCCTTTTAATATTGTTTCCATTTTCATTCTTCAAGTTATTGTTTATATTGCATAATGAGGTAGTACAGGAAGATCTAAATTCAAATTCTGTCTCAGACACTTACTAGCAGTATGGGTGCATTTCCTGACTCAGTTTTCCCATGCGTAATATAGAAATAATAATTGCACTTACTTCCCATGTTTATTATGAGGTACAAATGAGATAACAGAAGCTCAAAACTGTGTAAACAAATCTTAAAGTGCCATTTAAATGTTAACTATTTATCTGGACTATTTAGGGAAAAAAATAACAAGTTTTTCTTAGAAGACTTTTAAACTTAATCTGCATTATTTGCATTTTCTTATGACTGGGCAACCAACTAAAGAATACATCAAACCTTGATTTGTAGCATTTGGTACTTTCCCAATTATAAATGCTTCTACTAAAAGTTTAACAATTAACTCCTTGTTTTCTAGCTTTTGCTTTCTCTTCTCAGTGCCAGTCATAAAATCACCAAATTAAAAACTGTGAGGGGAAAGCTTAGAGGCCATGCAGTCCAACAATGCCTCCAAAGTAGGCCCTACTTTTTAAAAATATATCCTCTAATACCAGCTAACCTTTATTTTTAGACCTCCAACAAAGGAAGTCTTTCAAATTTGTATTTGTGTAAGTGACTTGCTATGGAGATAACTTATTCCCCTTTTGAACATCTTTAATTATAAGGAAGTTTTTTTTTTTTTTCCTTCTGACATGAAGTCTAAAATTGCTTACTTACAGGTTCTACTCTTTTTTTTTTTTTCCGGGTTCTGCTCCCTGGGGCCAAATGGAATAAGTTTAAAATTTCTTCCATATGACAAACTTTCAAATACTTGAACTGTTATGTGCCCCCTGAGGCATCACTTCTCAGTGCTAAACATCCTCAGTTCCTTATGCAACCTGGACTTAATACTCTTTCTCATACTGCTTGCCTTCTTTTTAAGTTCTTTTGTCACTCTTCTTAAACAGTAATGTCCAGAACCAAATTCTCCATGTGGTCTGGGTAGGGCAATGGATAGAGGAAGCGTTTACTTATTTATTCCCAGAGGTTTGGCCTCTGGATCGTATTTTCTGAATTTCCTCCTATTTGTCATTTCTTATAATTGCATAACGATAATGCATTATAGTAATATGCCCCAATTTATTCAGCCATTTTTAATAGATAGGCACTCGTGTCCAGATTTTTATTTTGACCAAAAAAACATATTTTGACTTTTTTAAAAAAAATCTTTCTTTGTATCTGCATTGCTTAACACTGTGCCTGGCATATATTACTTAATTAAGTTTAATTAATATTTAATAAATGCTTGTTATTTTGGTTTCTTTCTGCCTTTGACCTCCTTCCCAACACCTCTTAATTTTAGTGCCTTCCTTCTGTTAATCATTTTCTATTTATCTTATATGTAGCTTGTTTTCTATATATTTGTTTGCATATTGTTTCCCTGGACTGATTATAAGATCCTTGAGAATAGATACTGTCTTTTGCTTCTTTTTGTATTCCCAGTGCTTCGCACAGTTTTGGCACATAGTAGACAATATTGTTTGCTATATTCTATAATGGGATCTCTGGGTCAAGGAATAGGAAAATTAATAGATTTTCCAACACAATTCCAAATTGTATTTCAGAATGTTTAGAGCAATTCACAGCTCCACCAACAGTATATTAGTGTGTCTATATTCCCTTAGCATTTCCAGCTTAAACTATTTCTGTCTCCTTTCTTTGCCACTTTAATGTATATGAGTGAAATGTCAGAGTAGTTTTAATTTGCATTTCTCTTAGTAGTGGTTTGGAGAAAGTTCTCAAATAGTTGATGGAAGGTTGTTTTTCTTTTGAAAATAGTTTGTCTATATCCTTTTAGATGTGGTCACTCTTAAATATTAATCTTCTAGATCTCTTTACTGCATTTGATGCTGTTCTTTCAATTCTTGAAAGTCTATTCTTCCTTTGCCCAGGATTTGTATCCAGTTCCTGAAGTCTTCTGGATTCAGTTTTCAATTTCTTTTTCAATATGCTGCATTGCAGGTGGCATTTGGTAAGAATTTTGAAGGATGGCCAATAAAATTGTTGAAGTTATAGCAATAGGGATTTCAGTAAGAACTCGATTGAATAAGATTTCATATCTTTTTGGAGATATAATGATAATATAGTTGGGGAGATCCAAAAAATGGTTGAAAAATAGACTTCACTGTGACCATCACTTGAGTCCAGGATTTCTAAGCTACGGTTTTAAGTGGACTGAATATAGATAGTAATTCTAGCACCAATCTGCTGAGTCCTCAAGATCAAGGAGTTGGGGGGAAGACAAACAAAAGCACATTCAAGATAGGGTGAAGTCAGCTCAGAAAAAAAGAGTGGTTAAAGCTCATGTCCTGATCAATGTTCAGATCAGGCTTGTTGGTAGCCATTTCATTTCCAGCCTGGGAAAGATAGGGAGATTCTAGTTTAGGAAGGAAAGAAGGAAGGAAGGAAAGAGGGAAGAAAATTATCAACTCCTTTGTGACTGTGTTTGCTTCTGTCTCTGTCACGTTATCTCTCACTTTCTGCATCTGTCACTTTATTGTCTGTTTCTACATGTCTCTGTCTTTCTCTTCTCTCCTTCCTTTTCTTTTACTTCCTTCCTTCCTTCCTTCCTTCCTTGCATTCTTTTTTCCTTCCCCCTTTTCCCTCTTCCCCATCTCCATTTCCTCCTCCTTCTCCCTCCCTCCCTCTTTTCTTCTTTCCCTTCCTCCCTCCCTCAGCCTCTGTCTCTTTGTCTGTCTGTCTGTCTCTCTTTGTCTCTGCCTCTCTGTCTCTGTCTTTCTGTCTCTCTCTGTCTCTCTATTTCCATCTCTCTGTCCCTCGCTCTCTCTGTCTCTGTCTTTGTGTCCCCCCCCATTCTCCCCTGCTCTCTTTGTCTCTGTCTCTGTCTCTCCCTTCCTTTCCCTCTCTCTTTCTCTGTCGTTTTGCTGCGTAGTGACACCTAGGCTTAGAAAGCCAAACTTTTTCTAGAAATTACAGTTCCCGGGGGAAAAAAAAAGTCTTGTGGGCATTGAGTTCTTCACCATTGGAGGTCTTCTAGTAGAGACCTGATGTAGCGGTATCCTTTGTCAGGGATATTATACAGGAAATTCCTGTTGTTGGGTTGAACCTTGGAGTTTCAATACAATCCTTGATATCTCTTCTAAGTCAGACATTCTTCTCTCCTACATAAATAGTAACGTATTTGTAAGACTCCTAACTTACCTAAACATAGTTTGTTATTAATCTGGTGTAGAATTTATAACTAGAGAAAATGTAGAGATTCTTTGGTCCAATAGTATTTGATCTTTTTTGATCACTCCCATTTATTTTATTTTTATTTTTTGAGCTCTCCCTCTCCCTCTCTCCCTATCTCCCTGTCTTCCTCCCTGTCTTTCCCAGTCTCTGTCACTCTCTGTCTCTCTGTCTTTTTTTCTCTTTCTCCCTCCCTCTCTCTTTCTCTCTCTGTCTCTGTCTGTCTCTACACACACACACACACACACACACACACACACAGAGAGAGAGAGAGAGAGAGAGAGAGAGAGAGAGAGAGAGAGAGAGAGAGAGAGAGAGAGCATTGAAGTGGTGCAGTGGATAGAGTGTTTGGCCTAGAGTCAGTAAGTCTTTTGACTGGCTGACTTGAGAAATCCCTTTTGTTGGTAATTGCTAGCCTTACCAATAAAGTGAATGTGCTTGGAATTCTGTGTCTCATTTTGCCCACTTTCAAATGTGAGACACTAGTCCATACCTACTTTCTGCCACACTGTTTTCTAGTTTCCCAATGGTTTTTGTTAAGTAATGAGTTCTTGCCCCTGAAGTTGAGATAGATAGTTGAGATCTTTGGTTTTATCAAATACTAGGTAACTGTGCATTTGTATATTGTGTATATAATCTGTTCTACACATCAATCTCCCTATTTCTTACCCAGTAATAAATTATTTTGATGATTATAGTTTTGTAATATAGTTTGAGATCTGGTATTTCTAGAATCCCTTCTTTCCCATCTTTTTTATTGAATTGCCTGAATATTCCTGACTTTTTGTTCTTCCTATCAATTGTTACTCTTTGGTTGTTTTAGCTCCATAAAGCAATTCTTTGGTAGTTTGATTGGCATGACACTGAATAAGTAAGTTAATTTCAGGAAATATTATCTTTTTTATTACACTGACTTGATCTACTCACAAGCAACTGATATTCCTCCATTTTTTAGATCTGTCTATTTTATGTGAGGAGTGTTTTGTTACTAAGTTCAACTAGTGCAGGTATACTTTTTAAAATTGTCAATAGTTATTTTAACTTGGATTTCTTTGCTTAGCTTTTCCTGCTGGGTTTTGTTGGTAATATACAGAGATTCTAATAATCTGTGTGGGCTTATTTTGCATTTTGCTACTTTGCTGAAGCTATTGCTTTAATGAGATGAGAGATTTCCCACTGATTTGGCTGATTTCTGGATGAGGAAATAAAAAAAGGTAAAACTCTTAACCTTAATACAATGACTAGATGTTAAATATGAGAGAAATATTCATTTCTCACATAGTGGAGATTAAATATACTTCTTTCTTTTCCCATTCAATATTCTCCAGAGAGGCTTATCATCTCTAACTTTTCTAAAATTCTATTCATTTCTTTAAATTCTTTTTTCTTTAACTTATCTAGGTCTGAGAGGGGCAAATCGAACTCCTCCATTATGTGAGAAATGAATATTTCTTTCTTATGTTTAACATCTAGTTATTGTATTGAGGCTAAACATTTTCCCATTTTCTATTTTCTCATCCAGAAATCAGCCAAATCATTGGGAATCTCTCTTGAAGATTTGCCCAGGCCAAGATCTAATCAGAAAGTAAACGAAATTCTAAATTTTGGTTAATGGTTATATTCCTGCTCACATTCTGGGAAAAATGCTGATTTTCCCAATTACCAAGATAGGTGATATGGAAACTGATGTCAAGAATTTGAGTGACCTAGGACATATGCCCCTCCCATTTATCTTACCAATTCTGATTGATTCTGGATGATTAGGCATCCCTCAGGAACACTTCCTCTTTGAAGGGCTTACATATAAACTATGATCCCTCCACTGGTCTTTGATCTAAGAGAGAACATCCATCCTTTTATATCCTCCTGTTGCTTTTACAGCTCAGTCTGGGGGCCCCTAAGTTTTTGGTGCTTCCAAAGTGGTGTGATCCAGGAAGAGGTTTGCTCATAGTTCTCCTGATCTAAACTTTGGGTTTGGGTTATAGTTGAGTTTCAGTAGATTGCTGTTAGACTCAGTTACTTTTAGCATACTGGATGGATTTGTAGATTCATAACTGAGGGTTCTCCTTTGGTCTTGGTTTCCTGCTCTGGTTTTTCCACTGCTGGGCTAACGGCTAGAATTGAGTCTGCTCCGCTCTTGGGCAGAAGTTTCTAAAATTTGTTTTGCGCTTAGTCCTGAGCCAGGGTCCTGTGCTTTGTTGTAGCTCTCTTCTTCGCCTCGGATCTGTGACCTGGAACTAAGTAGTGAATGACAATTGCCAGCTTGAGTCCAGGGGTCTCCTGGGACTTCTTTCTGCCCCAGTGCTTCCTGACCTGGTGCTTCATCTCAGTTCCCTTTCTGTCTTTGGGTGCTGGAATCCTTCTGGTCTGGCCATTGCTGAAGTGTGATGCTCTTGGTCAGCCCTCACTGAAGACTGGGAAAAAGGCTCCCTGTGACTTTTCGTGGCTTTCCCATCAGAATTTGATCTAGGGCTCTAGACTGATGTGGAAGATACATGTTGTGACAGTTAGGAAAAGCTAGCTGGCTCTTTCATGCTGCCATCTTTATTTCCCCTTCTTTTACCTCTTACCTTTCCTTGTATTTTCAGGGTTTAGTACAGTTCCTAGCACATAGGCGAGGAGACAGACTGGAAACAAAAAGACCAATAAGAAGTCTACTCCAGTAGTCCGGGGAAAAAAGATCCAACTTTGGTGATAAGTATTATTTTCAAATAACCAAAACTGGGGTAACTAGAGGGCAGTTTTGATTGTTTTAAAAAATCCAAACAAGAGATAAAACTCCCCATTGCCACCAAGTGTAGCATGTGATCCTGCTTAAAGTACTATCCTAGGGAGGAGAGCATTGCATTACCGTGACTATGGGTTATAAATAGCTAAACGAAGATGGAAAATGAATTTTTGCTCCATTAGGCCAACTTGGAAACAACTTATTAATAACCCTGTGAACAATGCCATGCTCCTTCCCGTGGTCAACTGCTCCCCATAAGGCAAGACATGTTCCTTCTAAGAACCCTTTGCAGTCCCTGCCAAATGGGTGGGTGGGGCTTCTGACAAATCCTGGGATTGCCAGCCTGGGAGGAGGAATGCTTGGATTGTGGGCATGTGCAGCCCAGGAATGCCAGGCTTGGGAGGCTTCTGCAGAGGAAAAATTCTGCAAAATCATTCATTACAGTGAAAAAAAATCTGACAGAATTTGATGAATTGACTGCATGTACCAGAGGGACAGTGATCATCATCTCATCAGATTAATTTTTGTCATTTTTCTTGATTGATGTTGATTCTGTGTCCTAATTTCAGGTTTAAAATAGTCTGGGCATAGAGAACATGCCAAAAAAGAGATATGAGAAGATACCTCACACTGCTCTGTTTTTTTAATTATTTATTTTTTAATTTATGGAATAAAACAAACATTTCCATAACAGTATAATAAAAAAAGATCATTGCAATGAAACTGCCAATCTATTACGCACAACTTACTACTACTTTTATTTTTTTATTTTTATTTTTATTTTTTATTTTTTGCTGAGGCAGTTGGGGTTAAGTGACTTGCCCAGGGTCACACAGCTAGGGAATGTTAAATGTCTGAGACCAGATTTGAACTTAGGTACTCCTGACTTCAGGGCTGGTGCTCTATCCACTGCGCCACCTAGCTGCCCCTTACTACTACTTTTAAATATGCAATAAAGTTATCATGTAAATTTCTGTTTTTTTCCTTTTTTTTTTTTCTTCTCTACCCATAACATTGCTCTATTACAGAGATATTTGGAGCCCATGGCTGTAGATCATTTCACATCATATCACATCATTTTTTTTCAATGTAGTAAATGATTTTGCTTAATTTTTTTCTTTTATTTCTCTTTTTCCTTTTTAAAAAATATTCTTGATGACTAGGCAATGATGTCTTAACTCAAATAGCACTAGGGGCCAATAAGCCATACATAAGACTCCCTGAGGGACATAGACAGAATTAGAAAACCACAAATCAACATTATCTTTGTTCTATTGTACTTTTAAAAATCAAATTTTTCTCAATTACATTTTAACCTGGTTCCATTAATCTAATCTAGTTAAATCAGATTTCTTCTACCATTGGAAAATACCTACCATAGAGAATTCTCCATGTCTGACACTTCTTATAGTATAAGGGATGGCTAAGATTGGGTAGGGAGGATGTGGAAGGAAATCCAGATAATGTAAAAACAAAAAAAATTAATAAAATCTATTTTAAAACCTAGATAGCTTGAAAAATTGAGGAAAGACAACAATGAAGTAATTTCACAGGCAATTCCCCCAGTTTCCCATTTTTTAAAAAGCAAAATGTGCTTCCAAGAAGCCTTTGACTGGATCTCTGCTTTCAGTCTTTGCTATAACTATTTATACTTTTCTCCCTTGAAGATTGCTTCCCATTTATGCTGTATTTATCTTGTATATTCTAGTTTACATATGTTTCCTCCTCCTATTAGACTTGGCTTCTTAAGGGCAAATACTTGGCTTTTCTCTTTGTATCTCTAGAACTTGGCATAGTGCCTGATTTTTAAGAGTTCAGTGGGTACTTGCTTAAGAAGAATCTGGGACACTTCTGAGAGGTAGGATGGCAAAATAAGCATTAAATCCTTGTATTTCTCCCAAATTCACTTCCAAACAACCATAAAATAACTCCCCCAAACAAATACTGTAACAGAAAAACCAGCAAAAAGATGGGATGGAACAATCTTAGCCCAAGAAACTTGGAAGATTGGCAATTAAAGTCTGTCTCACTTGGGCACAAGTGGGACACAGTCTGGGACAGAAACTCCATCTCAGCAAACCAATAGGAAATCCTGAGCCCAGTGTGGTGGAGCAGGCAAATGCCAACATCAAGATGCTCAACATGCCTCAGCAGAGCCAGGGGAACTAGCAGACTCTAGCTTCCAGAACTGCCATGTCCTTCAACACCACCATAGACAAACAGGCAACCTCCAGTGACCAGACTTGCTTCAGTTTAGCCCTGAATAGCAAACAGGTAGAAGCCAACCCTATGGGTGATAAGCCAATAGGCAGACCCCAATGCTGGCCCCACCACAGACTTCTGCATAGCCCAGGGTAAGCAGGCAACCTCCCATGACCAAGCAACCATGTGCTTTAGTGTAGTCCTGGGGAAAATGCAAAAGGACCTCACTGGCCTGGCAAATGCCAAACATCAGCACTAGGACCCTTATTCAACACCAGGTAAGCTGCCAGAACGTTATTATTTTCAGCAATGCTAGCCACCCCATACCCCATCTCCTTAGTGCAGCACTAGAAATGAGGGTCTTCTGTGGGCTTAGGTCAACATCAATGCAACACCAGGCAAACAGCCAGAGCTTACAGCCCCATGACAGAAGAGACTTGACATAGTGTCCCTTTCACCTCAGGAGAAGAGCTCAAATCTAAAAGAAAGGAAAAACCCCCAAAAAGATGAGGAGAAAATAACAAAAATAATTTGACCATAGAAAGTTATTATGATGACAGAGAAGATCAAGACACAAACTCAGAAGAGAGAACATTGTAAAAACATCTATGGGCAAAGCCCCAAAGAAAAATGGAAAGTGGTCTCAGTCTCATAGAAGACTTCCTAGCTGTGGGATCCTGGGCAAGTCACTTAACCCCAATTGCCTCATCAAAAAGGAAGAAAAAACTCATAGAAAAACTCAAAAAGAAGCTTAAAAATTATATGAAAGATAGAAGAAAAAATGAGAGTGATACAAAAAAAGAGTCAATAGTTTGGAAAAAGAAGACTGCTTAAAAAGTAAAATAGGCCAAATGGAAAAGGAGATACAAAAATCCACTTAAGAAAATAATTCCTTAAAAAGCACAATTGGCCAAATGGAAAATAAAGTACAAAAGCTAAGTGAGGAAAACAACTCCTTAAAAGTTAGAATTGAGCGAGTGGAAGCTAATGACTCTGAGACACCAAGAATCAAACCAATTCAAAACAATGAAAAAAAATAGAAGAAAATATAAAATACGTCATTGGAAAAACAACTGGCGTGGAAAATAGATCCAGGAGACAATGTCAAAATCATTAGATTATCTGAAAGTCTTATTCAAAAAGGAGGCCCTGGATAGCATATTTCAAGAAATTATCAAGGAAAACTGCCCCGATATCCTGGAACTAGAAGGGAGAATAGGAATTGAAAGAATCTACTGATCACTTCTGGAAAGAGATCCCAAAATAAAAACTCCAAGAAGCATTAGAGCCAAATTATAGAAGTATCAGGTCAAGGAAAAAATACTCTAGGTGGCCAGAAAGAAACAATTCAAATATGAGGGAGCTACAATCAGACTTACACAGGACTTAGTAGCTGCAACATAAAAGAACAGGAGATCATGGAACATGATATTCTGGAAGGCAAAGGAGCTAGGTCTACAACCAACAATCACCTACCTGGCAAAATTAAGCAAAATACTTCAATGGAAAAAAATAGTCATTCAACAAAATAAAAGAATAGTAAGCTTTCATAAAGAGAAGACCAGAATAAAATAAAAAAAAACCCCTTTGAACTCTAATACCAGGACGCAAGAGAAGCTGAGAAAAAGGGGGGAAAGGAAAATAAAACACAAGGGATTCAATAGAGCTGAATTGTTTATATCCCTATATGGGAAGATGGTACTTGGAATTCATAAAAATTGTACTACTAAGAATACAACTAGCAGGAAGCTATGATATAGCACAGACAACAGATATAGACAGAGGCTATGAATATTAGGTTAATTTGATAATGGGGTAAATTATTTCACATGAAGAGGCTCAAAAAACTTATTACAATGGAGAAGAGGGAAGGTGGGTATCACTTGAACCTTACTTTCATTAGAATTGGCTCAAAGAAGGAATACTATACACAAATCAATTGAATATAGAAATCTATCTTATATATGAACCAATAACATAGCATCCAAATTCTTTAAGGATAATTTACTAGTGAGTGAGTTACTGGTTCATGACCAAAAAAGAGAGAGAGGGCATTATAAAATGTAATATAAGTCTTTTAGCTTATATTAAGTTAAAAAGCTTTTGCACAAACAAAGCCAGTGCAACCAAAGATTAGAAAAAAAACAGAAAACTGGAAAGCAATTTCTACAGCAATTGTCTCTGATAAACCCTCATTCCTCAAATACACAGAAAACTGAATTTATAGAAGAGAAGCCATTCCCCAATTGATATATTGTCAAAGGAATATGAACAGATGAAGAGATCAAAACTATTTGTGGTCATATAAAGAAGTGCTCCAAATAACTTTTGTTTTGGAGACGTGCAAATTAAAACAACTTATGAGATAACACCTCATACACATTAAATTGGCTAATACGACAGAAATGATAAATGTTGGAGAGGACGTGGAAAAATTGGAACACTAATGCACTGTTTGTTGATGGAGTTGTGAACTGATCCAACCATTCTGGAGGACAATTTGGAACTATGCCTAAAGGGCAACCAAACTGTACATACCCTTTGATCCAGCAATATCACTAGTTGGTCTGTATCTTTTAAAAAAATTTTTATTAATACTTTTTATTTGCAAAACATATGTATGGGTAATTCTTCAACATTAACCCTTACAAAGCTTTCTGTTACAAATTTTTCCCCTCTACTCCCCACCCCTCCCCTAGATGGTAGGATATCCACTACATGTTAATTATGTTAAAATACTTGACAAATCGAATATATGTATACATATTTCCCAACTTATCATTGTTGTGCCAGAAAAATTATATCTACAAGAAAAAAAATCAGAAAGGAAACACAATGCAAGCAAACATCAATAGAGATCATGAAAATGTTATGTTGTGGTCCACATTTCACATCCCTGTCTCTGGGTGTATATGGCTTTCTTCACTGAACAATTGGAACTAGTTTGAAGCATTTCATTGTTGAAGAGAGCCATGTCCATCAGAATTGATCATCATATAGTATTGTTGTTGCCGTGTATAATGATCTCCTGGTTCTGCTCACCTCACTCAGCAACAGTTCATGCAAGTCTCTCCAGGCCTCTCTGAAATCGTCCTGCTGGTTGTTTCTTATAGAACAATAATATTCCATAACATTCATAGACCATAATTTATTCAGCCACTCTCCAATTGATGGGCATCCATTCAGTTTCCAGTTTCTAGCCACTACAAAAAGGGCTGCCACAAACATTCTTGCACATGTGGGGCCCTTTCCTTCCTTTAAGATCTCTTTGGGGTATAAGCCCAATAGAAACACTGCTGGGTCAAAGGGTATGCACAGTTTGATAACTTTTTGAGCAGAGCTCCAAATTGCTCTCCAGAATGGCTGGATCTGTTCACAGTTCCACCTAGTTGGTCTGTATCTTAAAGAGATCATCAAAAAGGGGAAAGGACCTATATGTGCAAAAATATTTATAGCATCCCTTTTTGTGGTGGCAAAATATTGGAAATTGAAGTGATGCCGATCAATTGGGGAATGGCTGAATAAATTGAAAAACATAGAAATGTACTGGAACTCTATGGTGCAATAAGAAATTATGAACAGGTAGATTTCAGAAAAACTTGGAAAGCTTACATGAACTGATGCTGCGTGAAGTGAGTAGAACCAGGAAAATATTGTATACAGTATGTGCAACACTGTGTGATGATCAAATATGAATGATTCAGTTCTTCTCAAAAACACAATGACCTAAGACAAGTACAAAGGACTAATGAGGGAAAATATTGTATATAACCTCCCTCCCCTCTTCCTAAAATGGTTGACATAAATTACATATGTACAATTATATAAAACATATTTCCATATTAGTCATAGTTGTGAAAGAAAAAACAATAAAAGGAGAAAAACACAAAAAAGAATAAAGTAAGTGAAAAAAGTATGCTACAATCTGCATTCAAAGTCCATCAGTTCTTTAATTGATTATTCACCTTCAGAGAAAAAACTGCTGGCATTAGAATACAGATAGAAGCATGCTCTTTTTACAAAAAAAATTTATTATTGGTTTTTTTTTTGGTCTGCATGTTCTTATGCAACATGGCTAAAACAGAAATATTTTATATGACTACACATCTATAATCTATATAAAATTGCTTGGAGCTGAGGGAAGAAGGAAATTCAGAACTCAAAATTTTAAAAGATGAATATTAAAAATTTTGTTTATATGTGATTGAGGAAAATAATAAAAAACAAAGTACATTTATATAAATAAGAGAAATTGTAATAAATTATAAATTTTTTTGCATCATTTGACAGCTCTAAGTCTTTCTATTGTTAAACATTTATTGATTAAGTAGGGCAAGTAGGTAATGCAGTAGATATAGTGCTGGGCCTGAAGTTAGGAAGAATAAATTTTAATTCCAGCCTCAGATACTTATTAGCTATGTGACTCTGGGCAAGTAAGTTTCTCTTTGCTTCAGTTTTCTCATCTGCAAAATGAACTAGGAAAGGAAATGGCAAAATACTCCAGTATCTTTGCCAAGACAAGGCCAAATGGGATCACAAAGAATCTGACACAATTGAATAAGCAACCAAGTTTTAGAAGGAGGGGAGAGGACTGGATTGTTTTTAAGAAATTGCAAAATTCTTTTAATGCCCCCAAATTTCTCCCAGAAATAAAAACATGTCTTTAAAGCCAACCTTCTAGCAGAGGAATTGTATAGCTCCAAGTCATGGAATTTAGTCGTTTCTGAAGAATAAAAAAATTGTGTTATAGAGCAAGCAGTAGAGAGGTGTTACAACATACAAATAAGGAATTTAGAAAAGCCATCGGAATAAAGGATGCCATTAAAGAAATGTGTAATCAAAATGGAGGACAAGCTGATCATATGGCAACAATCAATACCAGTTCTCTCTCCTGTTTCCATGATGTCAGGAGAAAAGGAAGAAGGTCTCTTCAGCCTTCATAGGTGGAATCCCTGTTCATAGGAGGGCATGGATCTGAGTCTCTCAGGTTGGAGTTGTGACCCTTATCATTGAAGGGAACATTCAAACAGAGGAGATCATAAAACCAATGGCACGTTTCAAGTATTTGAAGGATAGATCTCTGAATACCCTCTAAGTAACCAGTTTTAAAAGACTGGATTCCTGTGTATTTTTGCAACCTTTAACTTGGAAATCAGAAGCCAATCCAATAGCACTTTCCTCTTCTTTTTAAAAATTTCATGAAGTCGTGTCAAATTGCAAGGAGTAGATGAACTTACTCAACATTACTGCGCTGGCTGCAAGCCAGGATAGAAAACAGATATCTCCCAATGGGGTCATTCCAGTCTGGAATTTGTTAAGAAATGGAATCCTTAGATTGGAGGGGATACTGAATTTGGAGTCAGAGACTGCCAGGGCTTGAATCCCGGCTCTGCTACTTACTCCCTGTGTGATCTCACACAAGACAGTTAATTTCTCTTGGCTTTAGTTTCCTCCTCTGTAAAATGAGAAGGGTAAGGGAGTAGATTACATAACCTTTCAGCTCTATACCCATGATCTTATGACTGGATGAGGTCCAAAGTTTCTTTTTGCTCTTGGTTCAATATCCAACTTTTGTGACCTTACATCAGTCACTTAATTCTGGTCTTCAGTTTTCTTATCCACACACAGAGAGGGTTGGATTAGATGATACTTCACCTTCAGTCTCCTAAATTCCTATCCCGATTCACCAATTACTTAGGGAACATTTCTGGAGGTCCTATTTTTTTTTTTCTCAGATTTGATATGCCCAAAATGAAGCTTATTTTCTTTTCTTAAATCTGTCATTTGCCCTTCTTTCCTTCTGTTCAGAGCAATCCCATATGTTTAATGAATCAGGTTAGTAAGCTTTAAGTTAATTCTTAATTTAATCATAATCAATTAATTCCCAAGTCTTAGTGATTTTACTACTACATTCCTCATATTCACCCAATCTTTTCTTTTTGCTCAGATGGCGGCTACTATTCTTCAGGGTCTCATTATCCTTTGTCTAGACTATTACAACAATCTTCTAATTTATTTCTCACCTCTACATTTTGTCTTCTATGTAGTTAATGAAATAACTTTTTAAAAACATCAATCTTTTACTTTTTTATTACATTTAATGTTTTTCCTTTAAAAAATTTCAATAGCATTTTATTTTTCCAATTACATGTAAAGATAGTTTTCAACATTTATTTTTATAATATTTTGAGTTACATTTTTTCTCCCTCTTTCTTATTCTTTCTCACCAAGACAGCAAGTAATCTGCTATACGTTATACATGAGCAATCATTTTAAACACATTCCTATATTAGTCGTGTTATGAAAGAAAAATCAAAACAAAAGGGAAAAACCAAGAGGGAAAAATGCAAATCACAACAAAAAAGGTGCAAATAATATGCTTCAATTCACATTCAGTCTCTATAGTTCTTTCTTGATGTGGATAGAATTTTCTTTCCTAAGTCTATTGGCATTGTCTTGGATCATTGAGAAGTGGTAAGCCTATTATAGTTGATCATCACATAATCTTGCTGCTGTTATGTACTCATTTCATTCAGCATCAGTTCATATAAATCTTTACAGGCTTTTTAATGAAATAACTTTATAAAGCACAGATGTAATCCTGTGATTTCCCTTTCCCCAAATCATCAATGGCTCCCAGTTGCTTCTAGGATAAAGTACACATTTTTCAACTTGACATTTAAGGTCCTTCACAGTCTAGATCCAGCCTTCTTTTCCAGATATGTTTCAGAATCCCTTTAACATCCCAGTCAAATTATACTTCCAGATGAGCTTGAGCCTTTGGGCTATTGAAATTTTTTTAAAGGAAAAATATTAAATGTAATAAAAAAGTAAAAGATTGAGCCTTCAGTCTCTGGGCATTTGCATAAACTATCCTGTGCTTACAGTTCACTCCTCTTTCAAGCTCAGCTCATGTACCACATATTCCTTAACAGTTCTCTATGCCTTAATTATTAGTGTTTCTCTCTCAAGGTCCTTTGGATTTACTTCTCTGTCTACAGGGCACATTTTATTTTCATCTCTGAATCACCCAGGACCTAACTTAGTGCCTTGCACATAGTTGATATTTAATAAGTATTGACTGAATTTAATTAAGTCCACTATGTAAGGTTAACTCAAACCTAGCCTTCTTTGAAATTTCATTATTTCTGAAGTCAGTACCACTCATCCAATCATCTAGGCTTGCAACCATGTGGTCATCCTTGAGTCCTCACTCTCTCTCTTACCCCAAATAACCAGTCAGTTGCTAAGTCTTGCAAATTCTATCTTTTCATCATCTCTCAGATTGGTTCTCACTTCAGGTCATCACCTTTTGGCATGGCAGCAAGGTGGCACAGTGGATGATAAAATGATGGACTTGGGGTGAGAAAGAGCCGAGTTCAACTCTTTCCTTAGAAAATGACTATGTGATGTTGAACAAGTCCCTTAAATTTTATCTGCCTTAGTTTACTCATCTATAAAATATCGATGATAACAGCACCTGCCTCTTAGAGTTGTGAGGATCAAATGATATTATATATATATATATATAAAGCATTTTTTAAATCTTAAAGTGCTATATAAAGGTTAGCTATTAATAGTTCTTTATTTGATCTTCTCCCCTCTAGTTTCCTCCCTCTTCAAATTGTCCTCCATATGGCTAACAAAGGAATATCTCTAAAGGGCAAATTTGACCTCATTATCCATCTGCCCAAGAAGACCCAGTAATTTCCTATTACTTTAAGACTCAAATATCAACTTCTCTGTGTGGCCCAATATAGTGGGGCTTTATTTCATTTGCACACCCCAATTTGCATCCTAGATTTACACAATACCCACCTACCTTCATGTACTCTCCTTTCTAGCCAGACTGACTTTATTGCTTTTCTCTACACTCAATGCTCCTACTTACATGCTTTGGAAATCTTGAGTTCTGGATGCCTGGAACATACTTCCTTTTTAGGAATCCTATGTTCCTTCACATCTTATTATTAGCACCATCTTCTACATGGGGTTTTTCTTGATTCCCCCTGGACACCAGTCCTTTTCCCCATGATAAGAGGATATGTTGGAGATAAGAAAAAGGAGAGGAGAGAAGAAGAGAGGAAGGGAGGGAAAGCATTATAGGAGAAACTACAGGAAAGGAGAAGAGAGAAAAGTGAGGGAAGGAGAGAAGAGTAGGGGAAGGGAAAGGAGAGAAGAGAAGAGAGGGAGAAAGAGGAAAGAAGAGGAGAGGGAGAGAAGGAAGAAAGAATAGGGAAATGGAAAGGAGAGAAGAGGAAAAGAGAGGGAGGGAAGGAAGGAAAAGTAGAGGAAGGGAAAGGAAAGGAGAAGGGAGAAGAAAAGGATGGAGGGAAGGAACAAAAGGGGAAGGGGGAGAGGAGAGGAGTCCAACCTCAACCTCTCTGCTGACTTCCAGTCTTATATCTCTAATTGCCTACCAGATATCTTGAATTGCATGTTCCATAGACAGCTTAAACTCACCTTGCCCAGAAATGACTCACTATCTTAAGGGTCCCACCAGGATCCCAATGTAGATTGGTCTCACCTTCTCCCTCTGTGACACTCTATATACAAGCTTTTGCCGAGTCCCGTTAATTTTGTATTTATGACATCCCTCACACATATCCTCTTCTCTTCTCTGACACTGCCATCACTCTGGTGCAACCCCTGGTCACCTCATATCTTGAATACTGCAATAGTTTAGTCACTGATCTGCTTGCCACAAGCCTCTTCCCAATCTGATCCATTCTCCACTCGATTTCAGGGCTCTTCCTAAAGCTCAGGACTGAACACGTCATCCCCCTTCATCTCCACTCTATTCAATAAACCCCAGTGGCTCCCTGTTACCTCCAGGATCAAATACAAAATCCTCTGTTTGAAGTTCAAAGCTTGAAGTTCAATAACTTGCCCCACACCTTTCTGGTCTTCTTACACCTTTAATCTCTCATCCTCATGTACTCTGCAACCAAAGGACACTGGCTTCAAACAAGACACCCCTTTGGTCAAGCCCTAGTTATTCTCTCTAGTTGTCCCTCTTTGATGGCACTCTCTCCCTTCACATCTCCATCCTTTGGACCACTGGCCAAAAATCATACTTTTACAGGAAGCCTTTGCAAATTTCTCAATTCTAGTGTCTCTCCTCTTTAATTATTTCCTATTTATCTTATACCTAGCTAGTTTGTATATAGTTATTTTCCAGTTAGATTTCAATCTTTTTGAGATAGGGTCTGCTTTTTGCCTTACTTTGTCTCCTCAGACTTACCACAGTGCCTGACAGTTAGACACTTAATACTTGTTCATTGACTGAATGACTATGGACTAAGAGGAAGGGAAGGGAGGAGACCTTTTCATGTCTGGAAGCTAATAGCAAACATTCCATTGACTTTTTTTCATTTCATACTCTACATTCCTCTAATTCTTTTTTGACATTCTCATATCACAGGGCCCTTCCAATGCAATCCCTTTCTTTTACAGAAGCAGAAACTGAAGGCTAGAGAGGGAGGACTCAGGCACCGGAGTGCCTGAGAACCAGGACTCAGATTTGGTCCTTTGATTACAAATCCATAGTTCCTTCCTCCTTGTTGCTCAGTTTCACATTCATTCTCCTTCCATAGCAACCTGTAGAGGCAATATGTTGATGGATGATCTTAGCATCATCTCATAAACAGATATTGATTTCTTCCCAGCTCCTTGAGAGAATACATGTTAG
Organism: Myrmecobius fasciatus; assembly: GCA_023553655.1. Taxonomy (NCBI): domain Eukaryota; kingdom Metazoa; phylum Chordata; class Mammalia; order Dasyuromorphia; family Myrmecobiidae; genus Myrmecobius; species Myrmecobius fasciatus. The sequence continues at coordinate 235,398 of JAJPUD010000215.1, read as the reverse complement.
AAATATTAATTGGGAGGGTCTTTGGATCTAGCTCACATTGGTATTTGGACTTGAATAAATATTAGACCCAGCATTTTCTGCCAAGAACATTCATCTTTATAAGTTGACTGAGTGGGCTGTAATCTTATTTTAGAAATTTTATTGAAATGTTATTTATTATTGGAGTTCCACATAGCATGATCTTGGAAAATGATGGTGGTAGACTCAAATACAAAGTTTATTCTTCATGGTCATTAATATGTTGGTAGAGAGTTTTATAAGATCCTTAATGATAGTCCTCAAGGAACATAATATGGTATAAATGATGGAGAATTGGACTTGATAGAAGAAGACTTCAAATCCTGTCCCTGGCACTTGGCAAACTAGTCAAATCACTTCAATTCTCTCATATTCAGTTTCACAAGAACCATAGAGGCAGTGTTATGCTATGGTCCAGCAGGTCACAAAGAGTTGGATGATAGCATGGTGGAAATGCAATGAAAGAAGAAAAGGATTTCAGATATGTTTCTGTAGAATGAATCCCTTGATTTCATAGTGAAGAACCTCCTATTTCATAAAGAATGATCTGAACTTGCAGGGAGTGTTAATGCCCATGACCAGGTGGATCTATCTCATCTTGAAAGTGGGTTTTTGAATATGATGACAATAGTAACAAACAAAACATTTCACAGAAAATGGGGCGAACCTTTCCACAAGTAAACTCTGAGACCATGGTGAAGTGTGTGAGCACAAATAAGTTCAAGATACTTGAGGAATACAAGGATGGAGTTCATGTGATTAAGACAACTTAGAAATACTGCAATATTGAGCCTTTATACCCTTTCTTTCTCCATGGAGTCTATATGGAAGTTCCCTGTGGGGTTAGTGATGGACAACTAACTTTGTTTCTCAGCTGAGCTGGCTCTTTTCAGGGAAGAGCACTTTAACTATGGATAGATTAACCCAAGGCTGGGCTGGGCCAGGGAGGTCTTTTGGCTGTTGTACTCTTTACAAGATTCAGTGTCTCTGTTAGATGGACCATTAAATCACACCAGATTTCCTGGCAGCTGCAAACCTGTAACTCCTGGATTGGTTGAGTTCTGTCTAGAAGGTTATTGTGTTCTTTCAAAAAGTAGGTGATTAGCCCAGGATTGGTAGAAGTCTTTCCTCTTTGAAATGACATCAACTCTATCTGGCAATAGCTGCCTGATGAGAGAAACCTGGCTAGTGACTGTTTGACCAGGTCAGCTCCATCCAGAACCCACTATCTGGTCAATTTGTTCATTGCATTCTTTTCCCACTTCACTAATTTCATTTTTCAGTGCATTATTGTCTATTTCCAATTCACCAATTTTGTTTTTCAATAAGTTGGTGTCTTTATCATATCTCTTCTAGAGGGCTTCTTGCACTGATCTCAGTTTATTTTCCCATCTGTCATCCAGCTCTTTTTTGAGATTCTTTATGAAATCTTCCAGGAAAGCCTTGTGAAATGGGGACCAGCTCATGTCTCCCTTGATGACTTCCTCTGGATTTACTTTGTCTACAGGTACCTCAGGATCTGGGGTCTGCCTTTCTTTCTCTCCATAAAAGCTGTCTATAGTAAGAGCTCTCTTCTGCTTCTTACTCATTATTTATTTATTTAATTTTTAAAGCTTGGGGTCTGTGCAAAGCAGAGAAGCGGTGGCTAGCTGTGGTAGTTTGCCCTGGGGCAATTCTGGTAATTAATTTCCGGTGCCAGCCCGTTGGGGAAGGACCATGTGTTTGCAATGGGTTACAAACTAACTTTTACAAAAGGCAGATCTGCTAGAGCACCTGCTAGAGCAATCAGGGCAGAGTGTCCCGAGTGCCTCAGAAACTCTCACCAGCTGTTTTGAGTTTCTGCCACGCTGAGCCCTGCCCAGTTTCCTGCCTCTCCCGGACGCTGGGCAAACTGCTCGCCCCCTCTGCCCGACTGAAACAGACCTTTATGGAGTTCTTCAAAGGTAACTTCAGCAAGGAGAATTTCTTAGTCCAAATATTTCTGGGTTCGTTGACTTGAAGATCAGTTCAGAGGCTTGTTTTACTGTGACTTGAGAGAAGGTCAGAGGAGGACAGAGTCGCTTACTCTGCCATCTTGGCTCTGCCCCTATCTCCCTCAGAACCCACTATCCAGCAGAAGAGCAGGTTTTTTTGTCCTTTGCAGCAGAAGTCAAGCCTGATAAAGACCCCATGCCCATGAATGACTTACTTAACCCAGCTCAACAGTGGATTGGTTTTCCATCTGAGATCTTGCATCCTGTGAGGAGATGTAATGTGAGGAGCCAGCTCAGTTGAACTGCAGATTGACTTTTCCATCACTGATGTCATTCCTTGCTGCATAATACTTTAAATTTACACTTGCCTTTCTCTCCATGAGCTTTGTGTGTATTCCTAATTCAGGGGGAAATGTTTTGTAATTACTGTCCTTGTTATGTTATTTGAATAAATGCTTTTGTTAAAGAACTGATTCTACTGGTTGGTTGGGGCTCAAGAGCTATAGGCACCTGTAGCATTTACCTCTAAGTCTTGAAAGTAGAAACACCCAATCTTCTTAGGACCCAAACTGTGGTATCTTGAGATGTTTAAAGAAAAAGATTTTCCTTTAATGTAGAACCCTCTATGTTCAGTTTGAGGTCTGCTGGTTTTGTAAGAGGGAAAGATTTCATAGGCAAGTTTCTGGAGCAGGGCTGAAAAAAGGTGTTACTGATTTAGGGAGGGTAGGTGATAAGTGAGCAAATAGCACAGAGCCTTGTATAAGGTGGTACTTTGTAAATATTTATCATTGAAATAGGGCCGGTGGTAGGGATGGCACTGAGAACTGAGAAATTCAGATCTAACAAAGGAAGAAATTTAAGCCCTGTGAAGGAAATTTATGGGATGTAAAGAGTTAGGGCCAAATTTATGTAGTTTTCTATGGAATTTTAGTGACCCAGGAATCTTTGGATGGATCCCCTCTTCCTTTGGCATTCCCAAATTAGGCCCAGATTTGTGCTCTCTGTATTCTGTGTGATCCTCATGCTGAGTGGACAACTTAAAGGCTGCCTTCTCCCTTCATGTACAGGGAAAAAAGTATGAATTGGCCCAAAATCAAGTTTTCTATACCTAATCTGCTAATGGAAAAATGAGCCACTAATAAATTAGATAATGTTGACTTCAAGATATTCAATAAGATAGAAATAACAAAGAATAGAACAATCTATTCTGAGTATGTAGGGTACCAGATTACACTATGTCTATGGATTAAGTTAATTAGACAATTCTTTTCAACTATGTAATAGAATGACCAAAATAAAGTGTTCCAATATCCATGAAATGTTAAAATGATATGTTGGTGAATAAGACTGACTTTTTCCAACCTGTGTTTGTGTAGTGAATTAGGTGTAGCTATAGGAATGTAGAGGGCAGCTGGTTGGTACAGTAGATGGAATGCCAGCCTAGAAATTAGGAAATCAAATTTGATCTCAGACACTTAGTATGTAGTTCTAGACAAACATTGACCCCTGTTTGCCTCAGTTCCTCATCTATAAAAATGATTTGGAGAAAGAAATGGCAAACTACTCTGTTATTTTTGCCAGGAAAAATGAAATGAAAATCTATCTAATCAAGATGTATATGAACTGATGCTGACTGAAGTGAACTGAACCAAGAGAACATAGTACACAGTAACAAGACTCTGTGATGATCAACTGTGGCAGAGAGAGAGAGAGAGAGAGAGAGAGAGAGAGAGATCTATAGAGACTGAATATGTATCAAAACATTGTAATTTCACTTTTTTGTTTGCTTTTTCTTTCTTGTGGCTTTTTTTCCCCTTTTGGTTTGATTTTTCTCGTACAACATGACGTATGGAAATATGTTTACAAGGATTGTACATGTTTAACCTATATCAGATTATTTGCTATCTTGGGGAGAGGGAGGGAGGAAAAAAATTTGTAACACAAAGTCTTGCAAAAATGAATGTTGGAAGCTATCTTTATGTATATTTGGAAAAATAAAATACTATTGAGGAACAAAGGAAAAAAAAAAAAGAAAATCTATTTCATCTATGTACTCTTTGACCCAGTGATACTATACTCCCTGCTTGTTCAGTTATTTTTCAATCATGTTTAATTCTTCATGAACCTATTTGGTGTTTTCTTGACAAAGATACTGGAGTAGTCTGCCATTTTTCTTCTTAGCTCATATCTCTGCCAAGCAAATCCCAAATGGGATCATGAAGATTTGAACATATCTGAAGGACAACAACAATAGCAGGAATGTAGAACAAAGGCCTCCTAGTTCCATTCCACCCTCTCTACTCTTGCAAAACTAATCTCTAGGGTAATTTGCTTATCTCAATGACATCATAGGGATTGAAAGGAACTCATTGCAAGCTAATTATAGGATGGATTGAAGTTGCTGGAGGAAGCAGATTTGATCACACAAAATGAGGTGAAATAAACTCAAATTCTGGGTTATCTTTAAAAAATCAGGTGACAGTAGCAGCTCAACAGAGAACCATCTGCAGCAGAGAGCAGTCAATGGAGAAAGTAGACCAGTAGACCAGAGAAGGCAGTTCTATCATGTCTGATTCTTTGTGACTCCATTTGTAATTGTTTTTTGACAAAGATATTGGAGTGGTTTACCATTTCCTTTTATAGCTCATTTTACAGATAAGGAAACTGAGACAAAACAAGGTTAAGTGATTTGCCCACACTCCCGTGGCTAAGGCAGATTTGAATTTACAAAGGTGAGTCTTTCTGACTCCAGGTCCTGCATTTTATTCATCATGTTACCTATCCTAAGGAGCAGCTTAAGAGGCGGAGATAATTCAGGTGGGACAATTTTAGGAATGAAAGATTTAAATGCATTCCTTTCCCTACTGATTGCATGGGAACCTTTGGAAAAATATACTTTCACATATATGCCTAGATATTTAAGTAAATTTTGCTTTGAGTTAATGTTGCCTTTGGTTGGACCAGGTAAAAGGAAAATTGAGGATTTTGAGCAGTGGATTTGAATAAATGTCTGTTCAAAACATGCCTGGAACCTGGATATAACTTTGAGTACCCCTGGTTAAGTGGGGAAGGACTCATCACTTTGGATTTTTATGATTGTCATTATTAAAGTCCTTCCCCAATACTATATTGCTGTGGGAAAATGACTAGAGCAGCCTAGTGCAAACTCTGGCTGATCTGGTGGTGGAAGGGCCTCAATAACTAGCCCAGAGGTAGATGACCTATCTGTCTTCTGATGACAACCCTAACTAATTGCAAATAGGTTTATTACCAGAAGGTTAACTAACCACCATTGGATAAACTTTATGTGACAGCTCGTGAAGAATGACTAATAACACATAGGAGGTCTGGGATTCATTCTTGTGAGGTTGTAAAACCACACAGCTTTTGAAATATCAAAGCATTTTGCAGTCTCAGAGTCTTTCATTTTGCAATTTGCCTGTTTGGCTCATGTAATATTTCAGATCTCTTGGGAAACTTTAAATTTCCTTTTGGATTTGCTTGTTCTGAATGAGATAATTATAAGTTCTAGTTATCCTGGGTTCAAATCTTAAATGAATAAATTTAAATGTTTTTATGAAGCACTTACACTGGGAATAAAAAGTATTAGTTATATGGACTTGGATAGGACTTGTACCTGTCCTGGGCCTCAGTTTCCTTATCTACACAATTAGAGTTGAATTAGATGAGCTCTAAGTTCCTTCTGGTTCTGAGTCTTTGATCTTTGATCCAGTTGGGCAGGGCTGCAGGGGAGAGATGTATTTCTACATGTACTTTAAAGAATGGTTAGAATTTGAATGATGATAGGGGTAGGGAATGAAGCATTTGTTATTGAGTCCTTACTATGTGTAAATCACAGGAAATATGATTAGAAAAAGGGGACAGTGCATGTTCTCAAAGAGCTCCCATTTCAATGGGAAAGGTTACACATCTGGGGGACTTCAGCTGTAATTGGGAATCTTCCAGGTCTCTAATGGGCAGCATAAAAGCAGATGGTTAATATCATTTCCATTGATAAAAATCATCAGTTTTTGATGTTGGACCATTTGGTGAGTCTAAAGACTTTGGTGGCAAAAATGGTTCTTTCTGGGTCTCTAGTAGTTGAGGCTTCAATACCTGCTTGGGCAATGGCAAGGCTGCATTTCCACAGGGGTCCCTTCCTAGCATGATGGCTGACAGCATCGGGCTGGAAGCATTGTTCTTGGTTCAGGGTCCTGGGCTGTTCATTCAGTCTGAGGGATGATGATGGTCAAGATGATAATGTTATTTTGACTTGCCTGGCACATGCTGCCTCCTGTTTCTCCCTCCAGAGAGCTTCCAGTTTCTGCTAGTCTGGCTTGTCTGCTCTAGGAGTGGCAATTGGTTGGCCCTTGGTGAGGGTGACTGGCTGCCCTTCTTCTTCAGTTGTTGGCTTTATAACCATATCTAAATCAATTAAATTTCTTATTGATTTAAGTTATAGATTATCTTTGGTTTCTATACCTGTGGTCCTCCCATCCCTACCACTGAACCCTTCCTTATAATAAGAAAAGTGAAACTGAGATAGTGACCAGGTTGACCATATCTCACATTTGTAGTTCCTGCCTTTCCCAAGAGGAGAAAGATCTGTTCCTTTTTTATTTATTACTTATTACATTTCCCCAGCGTTCATAAGTTAATTAATTTCTCTGGGTTTGAGCAACCTAATCTGTAATAATACGTGTAATACCTACTTCCTAGAGCTGTTGGAAGATTTGGTCCCCTACTCCAAACTGCTGACGTAGTATAGTCAAATGATGAGGGGTTAAAGGATTTGCCACATTTTACACTATTATCACTTAACATGTATGAATACGTTTCTCTGATGGAATGAGAAGAAATCTAGGCAATTGCATGAGAAAAAAAAAATTGTTCATACCTAGAGGTTGGGGTGGGGTAGTTGAGGAATAATGATGTTAAATTAGCTCAGCCTTGGAGCAGAGCAGAATTTGAAGGCTTGGCAGTTTAGTTTGAGAAAGGACTCCAGTGATGAGGTCCTGAATGGTGTGTTAGGCAGAGAGAAATGAAGAATTGATTCCTGAGGCAGGCAGGGAGAAGGCGCTGATAGAGATCAGGTTAGTTAGCTCCATGGTCTCACCCTCTGGGGTAGGTATCCAGGAAGAAATCCAAGTTATGTCAAATCCCTGAGGCTCACCAGCAGTCTCACCTTGCCACGTCCTGTCAGAAATCCCAGTCATGCCACTGAGGTTAAAATTTCCCCATAAAATCTGCTTATGGCCCTTCCATATTCACCACCCTGCTTTGGGTCAGTCTACCCTAACACTTTCCCCTTTCCCTTCCCCCAGGCCATATGGTATCTCTCCTAACTCCATTATACTAACCCTCCCTACAGCTAAGGTTCTAAGTCCCTCTCAGGATTTAGCCTGCCAGCTAAAGACATGCTCCAACCTCATGGAGGCCTCCCATTCTACTGGGTAATTGTGACTTCCACTGGGAACTTGTTTTTCATATATGCTTTCTCACTCTATTTCATATTTACCATCTCCAGTGTCAAATGAAAAGCTATTATTTAAAATAAAGTAAAATAAAATAAAAATAGCCTATAATTAAGATAACTTTTACCTTATGGATTCCCATTAGGTAATAATATTTTGTGTTAAAAATGAGTTAGCAACAACAACAAAAAGTTGTTCAGGAGACTCCAGGTAGGAGACACATACTCCAGGTAGGGATGGTTATGTAGTCAGTGATTTTAGGCTGAAAGCAGCTTCAAGGATCATTTCTCTAAAAAATACACAAAACAATTACCACATTTTATGTAGTTATAATGAACAAACTTGGCCCTGAAGGGGAATGAGGAAATGTACCTACTTTCCTTCTTTGCAGAGGTGGGGATTTATGAGTGTGAAACATTGCATACACTGAGAGTTGGCTGACATATTGGTCAGTTTTGCTGAAATCATCCTTTTCCTCCCATATATATTCTGTTTCAAAGGATGGATCTCTGTGGTAAAGGATAGAAATATGTTTGGAAATGAACATGATATAAAACTAAACTATATCAATAAAATATTTTATAAAGAGTGAATTTTTAAAAAGTGAATTCTAGCTTTAAAGAAAAGGGAGGAAGATTCTAATCTCTGGAATGGGGGCTCAAAGAGTACAGATGAGAGGAATTTCAAAGGATGGATCTCTGTGTTAAAGGAGAGAAATATATTTAGAAATGAATGTGGTGCAAAACCAAAATATATCAATACAATATTTTATAAAGAGTGAATTTTTAAAGAGTGAATTCTAGCTTTAAAGAAAAGGAAGACTAATCTCTGGGATTACTCAAAGAGTACAGATGAGAGGAATTTCCAAGGATGGATCTCTGTGGTAAAGGAGAGAAATATGTTTGGAAATGAACATGATATAAAACTAAAATATGTCAATAACATATTTTATAAAGAGTGAATTCTAGCTTTAAAGAAAAGGGAGGAAGACTCTAATCTCTGGGATGGGGGCTGAAAGAGTACTGATGATAGGGATTTCATATTTTAGTCAATATTGATAAATATTCCAGTTTATATCATTAGCCCTTAATTGGGGAAGGAGTAACATCAACACAAGTTCTTTCAGGAGCTAGAAAGAGTCAGATTGCTGTGTGTTTATAGCCCCATCTGGTGCCCAAACCGCATATATTCCTTTGGATTACCCAACTTTTGCAGAATGCAGGGCAGTAAGCCAGGGGTCAGTGGGAATGATTGCGCACCAACATGCTTCCAGTTGCCAAATTTTGCTGTTTCTTCTTTCCTAATATCTGTTACATCCAACGCCTTCTCTCCACTTACTCAGCTGTCCCCTTAGTTCATTCAGGCGTTGGTCACTTCTAACCTAGATCTCTGAAGCAGCCTCTTGCTTGATGTCCCTGCCCTAGGAGACACATCATGCCAGAGTCATTTCCCTTAAGTGCAGAGCTAGCCACATGACTCTTCTACTCAGTGAATTCTAGTGGCCTCTAGGATAAAATATCTCCCTTTCTTGGGCAGCAGTGGATAGAGTACTGGGCCTGGAATCAGGAAGGCTCATCTTCCTGAGTTCCAGTTTATCTCAGACACTTATTAGCTGTGTGACTGGGCAAGTCACTTAACCCTGTTTGCCTCAGTTTCCTGATCTGTTAAAAAAAAAAAAAAGATCTGAGCTGGAGGAAAAAAAAAAAAGGTGAACTACTCTAGTATCTTTGCCAAAAAGTGTTGGATCTATCTTCCCAGCCTCGTTGCAGCCTTTTCCTGCACTCTCCAATTTGGACTAACTTCTTGTACTGGCAACTTTATCTCCTATTTTTAGGCCTGGTCATCCCCATGTCTAGAATTTCCTCCCTCCTTATTCTCCATCTCCCAGAGTCACCCTTTTCCTTCTGTCATTTTTATTATCCATGATCTATCCATGAATATTTTCCCATTTGTTTAAATTTGACTTTATCTGAGTGAAAAGTGTTTTGTAATTGTGTTCATAGAGTTCCTGGATTTGTCTTAGCTGGTAGACACCCAAATATTTTATTTGGTCTACAGTTATTTTAAAGGGAATTTCTCTTTCTATCTCTTGCTACTAGGATTTGTTAGTAAGATATAGAAATGTTGAGGATTTGTGTGGGTTTATTTTATATACTAAATCTGGTAATTGTTTCAAGTAAGTTTTTGGAAGATCTTTTAGGAGTTTATATCATCATATCTGCAAAGAATAATGGTTTTATCTCCTCATTTTCTATTCTAATTCTTTTAATTTATTTTTCTTTTCTTATTGCTAAAGTCAACATTTCTAGTACAATACTGCATAATAGTGGTGATAATGGGCATCCTTGTTTCAACCCTGAGCTTATTGGAAATGCATCTAGCGTTTCCCCATTTACAAATAATGCGTGCTGATGGTTTTAGATAGATGCTGCTTATCATTTTAAGGAAAATTCCATTTATTCCTGTACTCTCTAGTGTTTTTAATAGAAATAGTTGCTGTATTTTGTCAAAAGCCTTTTCTGCATCTATTAATATTAGCATATGATTTCTGTTAGTTTTGTTATTGATATGGTCAATTATGGCAATAGTTTTCCTGATATTGAACCAGCTCTGCATTTCTAGTGTAAATCCCACTTGGTCATAGTATATTATCTTGCTGATAAGTTATTGTAATCTCTTTGCTAATATTTTATTTAAAGTTTGTGCATCAATATTCACTAGGGAGATTGGTCTATAATTTTCTTTCTCTATTTTGGCTCTTCTTGGTTTAGGTATCAGTACCATTTTTGTGTCATGGAAGAATTTGTCAGGACTTCTTTCCTCCATTTTTCTAAATAGTTTAGATAGTCTTGGAATTAATTGCTCTTTAAGTGTTTGGTAAAATTCACTTGTAAATCACCCTTTTTCTTTAAAAAGGCATCACATTCTTTATAAAATCTTTCCTGATCCTTCCAAATGGAGAAGGTTCAGTAGGTCAGAGCTTTAGTCCTGAGTCCAAATCCAGTTTCAGATGTTTCCTAGCTGTGTGATCCTGGGCAAATCATTTAATCTCAGTTTCCTCAACTATAAAATAGGAATAATAGCACCTACCCTATAAAATTGTGGTAAGGATCAAATGACATAATACTTGCAATATTTGTTTAGCATAGTGCCTGGTACATAGTAGACTCTATATAAATGTTTATGCCCTTCCATAAATGTTAATGTCTTCCCTCTCCAAGGGAAAGGAGATTTATTTAACCTTATTTAACTATTTCATATACATATAATCAATTTTATATTTATGCAATATCCTTTGTAATATATTTGTTGTATTCTCCCCAAGATAATGTAAGCTACTTGTATGTATGGATTATTTCATTCTTTGGCTCCCCATTGCCTAGCACAGTGAGCAGCATATAGCAGTCATTATTAAATACTTGTTGATCCATTGCCTAACTGATCTTTATTAGCCATTGCATAAACCAGTTATCATGTTTTGCCCATATTATGTCACTGTAGTATTTTATTGTTGTTGTAGTTAAGTTGTTTCAATTGTGTCTGAGTTTTTCTGACACAGTTTGAGGTTTCCTTGGCAAAGATATTGGAATGATTTGCCATTCCTTCTCCAGTTCATTTTACAAATGGGGAAACTGAGGCAAACAGGATAAAGTGATTTCCCCAGGTTCACATTGAGACTGGATTTGAACTCAGAAAGATGAATCTTCCTAGTTCCAAGCCCTGCCTCGGGCAAATTTAGTTAAAGAGGGAGTTGATTTGTGGTATGAACATCTTGCCATTGTCCTTATCACCAGCAATTCTGGGTGGGGGAGGAATTGCCAGTCATCTTGACTTATGTCTTACTGACTCTGAGGACGCTGGAGGAGTGAGACTGATGACTTTGCAGAGTCCTGTCTCACTTAAATCCAATTTACTTGCAAGTCAAGACAGCCCCCTCTTGATGTCATTTATTCTATTAGAGAATGAAGGATGAACAAAAATAACATTTGCTCTGTTTCCCATGGCAAATAATGTGACACAGAACTGGTTGTTTATATGAGAGAAATCACCCCATCCTTCAGAGAATCTGGCTCTCATCCATAAATCCCACCAATATCTGACTAGAGATGGGAAGCAAACAGAAGGGGAAGAAAGGTCCTGGGAATGGATTGTGTTGGGCCACTGGGACCCTGGGGATGGTGACCAGGGACAATGGAATAGCCTTGTGCTTTTGTAGCACAATTCCAGTCTGGTGAAAGATTATGAGGGATAGTTGGCAATTTCGGAAGGGAGAAAATGTCTCCCTGTCAATAATCAATAGTGCCAGGCACTTTGCTAAGTGAGGGATATACAAATAAAGAAAAGAAAGGCACTTTCCATTCTCAAGGAGCTTACTATCTAATGAAGGAAGACAATTCAAAAAAGAAAGCCGAAAAGGGGATGGGAAAGGTAGAGGGATATCAAAGAATCCAGAGTGACTGAAGGGGTCAGGACATGGCCAAGTCCCTGTCACAGGTGTGAGCCTTTTTAGGTGCTTAGGTCCTCCCCTTCCCCCAACACTTTTGCTTGATCTCATCACTATGCACAGCTAATCCTGAAGCTTACAATTCATTTTGGATTTTCTAATCAGAAGAGTGCATTCTCAGCCAGATAGAGACATGACTCAGAATTTGTGAGTCTCCTTTTCTCTAGGGAACACAAAGTGCTTTTATAAGATGAATGAAAATGCTGCTGTCCTGGAGACAAAGAGAATAGTTCGTGGAAAGATTATTTAATGCTGGCAATGTACAAGTTCATGTTAAACAACTTTATTTTCCAGTTTTAAAAATAAGTATCTGAAGGAGACAATTTTCATCCAAATCCTATTCCTTTCTGTAGTGGATTTAATTAGTTAATTGTGAATTTTATTGTATCTTTGATCTCGTTAGGTAAACAAATGAATGAATGAATAAATGAAAGCATTTAATAAGCATTTGATATGTGCCAAGCACTATGCTATAGTCCTGGGAATTTGAATACTAAAATATATATTCCCTGCCCTCAAGATGCTTATATTCTAATGGGGAGATAGCACTCATAGGGAAATGCTGGCTATGGGAATAATATTTGATTGGTGGAGCCATAAAGGAATAGAATGACACACTCTGTTCCATAGCAATGGTAATATGGATTGGGAAATGGGTGTTAGGATGGGACAAGGGCACTCATGTAGCAGCAAGGTGTCTGGTGAGAAAATGGCTGGGAAGTAAAGGTAAGAAATATGGTTGGGGTGTCCTTAGCCTCCTGACTGTGGGGAGTCAGTAAAGGGTAGGAGTTCCCATGTAACAGGGTTAAGTTCTCCAGGGCATGGTCCCTATTCCAAGTGACAGTATGACTGGTGAAGAGCTAGCAGTCATGAAGCAAAACATGGCTGGACCTAGTCTAGAGCAAAGCTGCTTAAACTGTAGGTTGTGACTCCATACAGTGTCCTGTAACTGAATGTGAAAGTTGCAAAAAATTAAGCAACAGTAAAAGGTATCTATAGTATATTGTGGAAGTACACAGAAAGTGGAAGTAAGAGAGGGAGGGAAAAAAAAATTAGAACTCAAAATCTTATAAAAATGAATGTTGAGAAACATTTTTACTTTTAATTGGAAAAATAATAAATCATTAAAATAAAATTAAAAAATAAAAACAGTAAAAGATATCAAATATTTTGGCAAGATTTAATTCTTTATGTAAAAATAAACAAGCATATTCATCTCATTAGTATGCAAATTTGCTTTCATCTTTAATAAAGGGTAAAATTATATGTTTTAAAATATGTTATCAATAAATGTTGGATTTGTATGCCTATTTTATATACTTATATACCTGGAATCAGTAAAAATGTCTTGGGCAAAAAAAGAGTGAAGAATGGAAAAGTTAAAGAAGCCCTGTTCTAAAAAAATGGGTCACCAGAGGCACTCACCCATCAGGATAGCAGGGGTTTAATGAGGCAGAACTGGAGCTGAAAGGGTCAAGTGTTCTAGGAAAGAGGTATTAAATAACCAGCCCATACCTGCATTCCTGTGCAATATTCCAGAGTGCAGCTGAGCCTGATTAAAACATAATTGAGAATATTGAACAAAATAAATGATAAAACAAGACTATAGATAATGCTAATATGTAGTTTTCTAAATCATCATGCTACCTTCAGGAATCCTTACTTATGGTTTAGTGGCTCCCTTTTATTTAGATTTGAAAATGGCAAGTAAAGTGAAGAGCCATATGATTTCATTAGCATGCTTGGTGCTTCGTATTCCTAAATAATTAATAAATAATTGCTAAATGATTAGATAATTTCTAAATAATTAACACATTGATTGATAGGATTAGAATCCAAAAAGGTCTCAGCGGCCTAGAGTGCCAGACTAAATAGGAGATGAAATGTATTGGAAATAAATGTAAAGAAAAACATTGGCTTGAAAAATCAATGTCGAAAATGCAGGATGGAGGCATGGTGAGATAGCAGTCAGTCTGAAAAGGATCTGTTTTTTTGTTTTATTTTGATTTTAGCAGGTCAATGGGATGGGCAGATTAGTGGCACAATGTATAGGGTGTCTGGCCTCCGCCAGTCAAGAAGACTCATTTTCCTTCAAATCCAGCTGTATGATCTGGACAAGTCATTTAATCCTGTTTGCCTCAGTTTCCTCATCTGTAAAATGAGCTGGAGAAGGAAATGGCAAACTGCTCCCATATCTCTGCTAAGAAATTTCAAATGGGGTCATAAAGAGTTGAAAATGATTAAAACACAACAACAAGGATCAGTGTAAGTCAACAGTATTACATGGTGGCCAAACAAGGTACCATTCTCTTAAACTGAATTAAGGGAAGCACCATGTTCAGGAGTGGGGAGGTGATGGTCCCATTGTTCTTTGCCTAGATCAGAGCAGATCTTAAGCACTGTGTTCAGTTCTGGGACTTATTTTAGATGGGAGATTGGTTGCTGAGTTGGGGAGTGTCTAGAGGAGAAGAATCAAGATGGCAGCCTGGAAAATGGGTCAAAGGAATTGCAGCTTGAGGGTGAGTAGGTGAGGAGGTGTGATGGCTGTCATTATATATTTGAAAGGCTGATCACACAACAGGGATTGGCCTTGTCTTTTTTGGCCCCAAAGGGCAGAGCCAGGAGTAATGATTGAAAATTGAAAAGAATCAAATTAAAGACTTGGAAAAAAAAATGTCCTAATTAGAAGAGCTACCCCAAAGTGAAATGGACTGCCTCTGCACTGATGGGTTCCCCCTCCCAGAAAATCTTCAATCATAAGTTGGATGGCCTTTTGTTAGGTATGTTACAGTGGGAATTCAATTTGGACACAAAAGGTGGGAGGGAAATCCATGAATTTGGATGGGAAAATAAAAATTATATCTTTATTTCAATATAATATGTTTCCTTTGTATTTAAAAACATTATTAGGAGAAAGGGTCCATAGGCTTAGTCACGTTTCTAAAGGACTCTACATTGCACAAAAAGAATTAAGAACTTCAGTTTTAGATTTAATATGAGAGAAATATTTTCCACTGAATTCATGTCCTGCCAAATAATGCTATTTTAACATAGAAACTCTAGAGTTAAAATTTAGGTTTTCTTATTTTCAAGCACAGGTTCAGGACTCAGAAAAATAAATCTGAGCCAAGATTGGGGTTTGGACCAAGCTTTTTATAGAGAAATATTACATCAGAGTTAAAGAATTCATTAAAAAAAATCTTAATGGCTTTTCTAGTCAAACAATCCTTATCTCATTCTTCTTTATTGCTATTAGAGTTAACCAAAAAATCTGAGCCAAGGGCATCCTTTAAAAAAAAGAATAGAGCAAATTAAGTGCATTGTGGCAGTTCCCTTTTGGCTTATCTTAATAAAATATACATAATATATATGCATAAATATATATTTAAGTATTGTGTTCAGTTCTGGGTCTCATTTTAGATGGGAGGCTGGTTCAATTTTCAACTATTACTCCTGTCTCTGCCCTTTGGGGCCAAAAAAAGACAAAGCTGATACTATACATATGTAAATAAATGTCTATGTCTATGTCTATATCTATCTATCTATCTATCTATCTATCTATCTATCTATCTATCTATCTATCTATCTATCTATCTATCTATCATCTTCCCTTAATATTATCATTCTGCGATTCAAGTTTTAGTCAGGTTAAGGTTAATATTAACAGAAGTCAATCTTCAGTCAAACATCCAAGAGAAGTGTCCCTGAGCCCAGATTAATAAAAAATTCTCATAATAGATTTTAGGGCAATTGATAAGCAGTGGTTCTCAAAGTGTGGTCTTGGGATGCCCTGGGGTAAAAATTATTTTAGTAGCTAACATTTACATAGTTATTTTATACCATAATTTGAGCTCAAGGAGCTCACAATCTAATGGGAGATAGTTTGATATAGTTTATACATGTGCTATCATGTAAAATACATTTCCATATTAGTCCTAGTTGTGAAAGAAGAAACAGATCAAAAGGAGGAAAAAAAATCAAAAGAATAAAATGGGGGGAGCTAGATGGCTCAGGGACTAGAGCACCAGCCCTGAAGTTAGGAGGACCTGAGTTCAATTCTGGCCTCAGACACTTAACACGTCCTAGCTGTGTGACCCTGGGCAAGTCACTTAACCCCAATTGTTTCAGAAAAAAAATAAAATAAATTAATTAATAAAGTGAAAAAATATGCTTCGAGCTGCATTCTGGGATCATCTGTTCTTTACCTGGTTATGGATAGCATTTTCCTTCATGAGTTCTTTGCATGATTTCTTCATCTAAAAATGCTTCTTCATATCCTTTGACCACTTATGAATTGGTTCATTTCCAACTCTTTATACTCCATCTTGGATTGAGCTTTACTAGTCCATTTTGGACAGACTTCCATCAGCTTTTGCTCCTCATTCTGTGTGTGAATGGCTCTTTTGGAAGTTCTTTGTAGGTGCTACCGATTTAATTTTTAAAAATTGTTTCTCTTCCTTCTTCAGGCTTAGCCTCTCCCATCAATAGTCATTCCCTGTGCCCCATTAATTTGCCTGTAGTTTTCTGTTCTTTCCAGCAAGTGGCATCACTAAGCCCTTGTTATTCTAGAGGAAACTCTCCTTAATAGTTAGACTCCATTCTGCAGAAGGAAGAGAATTTGAGTTTCCTTCTCATGGTTGGATGACTCTTTTCTATACCCCGAAAGGTTAATTCATCCTCATGCAGAACAGTTAATTAGAGTGCACACAAGTTAAAATTTTATGCAATTAGCCTCCTGTGGTGACTTGCTTTCTCTCCCACTCTGAAGGAGTGGTAAGCACCATTTCCCCTTTAAATTAAAGGAAAAGAAATTAAATTTCCCTTTTTCATAACCATGAGAAGCCAAATCGAAACTAGAACAGATTTTGATAGTTTGAAAAGTGGTGATATTTTTCTCTGGTTATGGCTTGTTTCCATCCCTTATAATTTTCTTTGCATAGGGTCACTTCTTAGATGGTATCAACCATTGTCTGGGACAAGGGACTAACCTAATCATTTTCATTTATTTCCCAAGAGTTGTCTCAGGGAAAGTAAAAAATTTAAAAAGTAAGTGTGTGAACCTCATGCCTCAGTGGGACGGCTTCTTCAATCTCTAGCCAATACCTTGATTGAGATGTTTTGGGGATCAAAGGTGCTGGGGTACCAATTGTCCTTGAAAGAATTCATGTAATGGATGGGGATCTCTTCAGTGAGACGATTCAGGCCAGTTCCAATGGTCATGTGATGAAGAAAGCCATCTGCACCCAGAGAGAGACTGTGGGAACTGAGTGTGGACCACAATATAGCATTTTCACTTTCTTTGTTGTTGTTTGCTTGCATTTTATTTTTTCTCATTTTTTCCCTGTTTGATTTGATTTTTCTTGTGCAGCAAGATTATTGTATAAATATGTATGTGTATATTGGATTTAACATATATTTCTACCGTGTTTAATATATATTACATTCCTTGCCAACTAGGGGAGGGGTGGGGAGAAAGAGGGGAAATTGGAACATAAGGTTTTGCAAGGATTAATGTTGAAAAATTATCCATGCATATGTTTTGGAAAAAAAAGCTTTAATTGAAAAAAAGAAAATTAATGCAAAAACATTTCCAAATCAAGCAAGGACATTTATTGGGGCATTTGTTTGGGGTAAGGGATAATACACTGTGAGAATAACTCAATTGGACTTGGGATGGGTGAAGTTAAACATCTTTAATAACACAACTGAAGAAGTGAGATCCTATTGAAATCAATACTTGTTCTTTTTTATACCTGAAACACAAATCCCTCCCTTGATGCCCTATTGGCTGGGTACCAGAAGTCATAACCTATCAGGAGTGTTTAATCCCTCTATGTGAGTGTGAATCTTCCCCTCTCTCTTCCCCAGATTACATCATTATTTCTCTTGGTGTTCACCTTATTTGGATGTAGTTCAGTCCTTCCCTCATTCACTATTGGCTAAATGCTATCCCATCTGAAGAGTCTAATTGTCTCATGTGAATCTAATCTCTTCCTCTGATCACATTACATCTGCCCCCTACCCCAAAGTGATTCTCCATCTCTAATTACAGGAGTGTTTCTTATTCTAAATTCCCCACTCCATTACATTTTCCTTTTAAAATTTTTATTCCTTCGTTCTGTGTTCTAGCCTTTATTTCTTAGGTTTCAATTTAATTTTATTCAATTTAATTTATTAAGTTTCTAATTTGTTTCATGTCTCTGTATTCCTCTAATTTAATTTTCATAACTCTGTGGAAACCAACCCCCTATTCAATTCTCACAGCACCTTTTTGGGTCTCTTCCTTAAGTAAGACAGATAAACCAGCAGAATGAGGTCTGGGGAACCATTTTTCCTACCAAAGGCCATGTGGATATTTATAACATCATTCACAAGCCATACAAAATTATCAACTTATAGAACTTAAGCAGTGGGAGGGTGTTGTACCTAGTTTTCAGCTCATTGCTGGCAGTTGCCTTGGCAGATGATTTCGTGGGGCCTTATACAACCTGCCAGCCAAGATGTTCCCCACTCCTGGTTTATATAGAGAAAGAAAATTAAGGAAAAACAGAATTGGGTATAGCAGGAAAATTGGATGATCTCATAGGAAAATTTGCAGTTTTGGACAATCTCAGAAAAATCCTTGTTTTTGGATTAAGGTATGCATGGAAGAGGTAAGAGACACTTATTCTAATGAGATCTCTGAGAGAGAGAAAGTAACAAAATTATTGGGGCTGGGCAATATCTAGACTTACAATTTAAGACTTCGTATCCCTGGATAAAATAAAGCCCTCTTTTTCTAATTAGACTATTGGAACCTAATTAAGACTGCATGGGAGAGTATGTATGTCCACTCAGTGAAAAGAACAAATCCAGGAAACTGAGTGCATGTCCTTCAATCGGAGAATAGCTTCAATAAGTTATATGTGAATGTCATTGAATATTATTGTTCTGTAAGAAATGACAGGATGATTTCAGAGAGGCCTAGAGAGACTTGCATGAACTGATACTAAGTGAAATGAGCAGAACCAGGAGATCATTCTACATAGCAGTAACAAGATTATGTGGCAATCAACTGTGATGGATGTGGTTCTTTTCAACAATGAAATGATTCAGGCCCATTCCAATGAGACTTGTGATGGAGAGAATCCTCTCCACCCAGAGAGAGAACTATAAGGACTGAATGTGGATCACAACATAGTATTTTCACCTTTTTGTTTGTTTGTTTGTTGCTTGCTTGTTTTTTTCTTTCTCATTTTTTTCCCTTTTGGATCTGATTTTTCTTGTGCAAAATGATAAATGTGGGAATATGTTTAGAAGAATTACCCATGTTTAACCTATAACAGATTGCTTGCTGTCTGGAGAAGGAGAAAGGGGGAAAAGAGGGAGAAAAAATTTGGAACACAAGATTTTGCAAAGGTGGATGTTTAAAACTGTCTTTGCATGTATTTTGAAAAATGAAAAGCTATTATTCTAAAAAATAAGTAAATAAAAGTCCTTAGAAAAAACAAAACCAAAAACATATCCAGGACCTCCAGAGGGGAGGTTGAAGATTGCTTCTCCCTTTTCTACTCATATTTCTGAGTCCTTTGAGAGAGCTGAGGGTTAGGGTTAAAAGCTAAATCCCAAAATGTTGGAGTTCTAGGTTGGTGTCATGAGGTGTTTCATAAGAATTTTTAAGTTTAGGCCATTTCCAATTCAAGAGGCAAAGATTTTATTACATTGCTAGCAATGGGCTAAGTTCTAAAAGAGAAGTTAGCAAAGTAGTGGAGCAAACTGCATTTATAGAGGCAAAGTTTTTTTTTGGGGGGGCGTGTAGGTTATTAGTTTTAGGATACTGATTTCTTTAGCTTGTACTAATTTAGTTTCAAAGAAAATCTTTGATATGTTAATTTTTTGGATGTTAATGGCTCAGTTCCAAGATGTTTACTGATATGCTAATTTTATGGTTTAGAAATTGGTTAGAATTAGGGTTAGGAATTTTTCTTCTAAAGCCAAGCATTCTCAGGTTATAAACTAAATCTTTCCTTTTTGAAGTCAATAACCCCATCATGAAATTATAACCTAAAGGTAATCTAAAGGTAAGATACAGTATTCCTAAAACCAGACTTCTTGTAGTCCAAAAATATACATTTAAAGACAATTTAAATGATCAAGACAATTTGTAGACATGGTACAGTATTTTTGAGATTACAGTCACATCATTCCCCCTTCAAACAGTAGATTTGAGATTATAGTCACCTGGTTAAGCTGAATCATAGGGCAGTTGTGGATAGAGTGCTTGCTCTGGAGTCAGGAGGATCTGAGTTCAAATTCATATGATTCTGTATAAGTCACTTAATCCTGTTTGCCTTAGTTTCCTCAACTGTAAAATGTCAGAAAAGGAAAGGCCAAATCACTCTAGTATGTTTGCCAAGAAACCGCCAAATAAGATTATGTCTGACTGGACATGACTGAAAAGACTCAACAACAATACAAAAACTCCTGGGTCAAACCTGAATTCAAAAGATGATAAAAATCTTCTGCCAATCTGTTTTGAGATAGTAAGTAGTACTTGACTTAGCTTGAGGTTAGACTGAATCTTCAGAGAAAGGAAGATAAAGCAAAAACCAAATTTTCAAACTGACTAGGAAAACGGTTTGCAGGATTCTCTTTTAAAGTTTGGATTTTTCTTTGCCATTTCCTGAGTTGAGACATAGTCTCTTTGTTTATTTAATTTTTTGTTGCCTTCCCTCTATTAATTATTTCCTTTTTATCCAGTACACAGTTTGTTTTGTATATATGTTTGCCTTGTCAAATTGTAAACTCCCTGAGGGCAGGAACTGTCTTTCCTTTTTCTGTATTCCTAATGTTTAGGACATACAATAGGCTAAATTTTTTTCCCTGAGGCAATTGGGGTCACACAGGTCAAACAGCTAGGGAATGTTAAGTGTCTGAGTCTAAATTTGAACTCAGGCCCTCCTGACTTCAGGGTTGGTGCCTTATCCACTGCACTGCCTAGCTGCCCCCAGTAGGCTCTTAATAAATGCTGATTGCTTGCTTGTATTCAGGGGTCTAACAGCGTTTGTAGGCCGTGTCCTTGGGAAGCCAGCTGCACTTTGTTCTAAGATCTGACCAACCAAAGGGGAACATTTTTCAACTGAGATGTTTCAAAACTTTCCCCCCTGTGCTCTGCCCTGATTCTGTCAAAGTGTGGAGGGGCAGCCGTTGTTCAGGCTTGGGTTTGGCACGGGGCCAAAGACACTGTGGGTATTTTGACTTGCTCTAGTGAATTGGATTTTAGTGAGGCAGACTTGTGCAAAGTCTCACTCTCTTGCAGACTCCCTGAAGTCCAGTGGCAAAGACAAAGCATGACCTTGGTGTCTTTGGTGGCTGACCAAGCTCTCAGTGTTCTGCAGGGCCTGCTTCGAGGGGGTCGGAGCAAACTGTTCTCATTTGTCTATTCCACCAGGGGAGTCTTCCCATATTTGGGGTAGACATCCCCTTAATCCACCAACAAGCTTGAGGCCTGTCACCTCAACCTGGCTTCCTTTCTTCTTCTCCCTCCCTCCCTCCCTCCTTCCTTCCTTCCTTCCTTCCTTC
>JAJPUD010000215.1:190905-208868 GCA_023553655.1 Myrmecobius fasciatus | reverse complement strand
TTTCAGAGAGGCCTGGAGAGACTTGCATGAACTGATGCTGAGTGAAATGAGCAGAACCAGGAGAACATTATACACGGCAACAGCAAGACTATATGATGATCAATTCTGATGGACATGGCTCTCTTTAACAAGGAGATGATTCAGGCCAGTTCCTATTGTTCAGTGATGAAGACAGTCATCTACATCCAGAGAGAGGCCTGAGGGAACTGAGTGTGGACCACAACACAGCGTTTTCACTCTTTTTGTTGTTGTTTACTTGCATTTTGTTTTCTTTCTCATTTTTTCCCTTTTTTGATCTAAATTTTCTTGTGCAGCAAGATAATTACATATATAAATATATATATATACATATATTGGATTTGGCATATATTTTAACATGTTTAACACATATTGGATTATCTGCCATCTAGAGGAGGAAGTGGGGGAAAGGAGGAGAAAATTTGGAACACAAGGTTTTACAAGAGTCAATGTTGAAAAATTTTCCATGCATATGTTTTGAAAAAAAAAACTTTAATTAAAAAAAAGAGAAAAAGCCATCCACACCTAGACAGAGAACTCTGGAGACTGAATGTCTATCAAAGCATAGCATTTTCATTATTGTTGTTCTTACTTGTTTGTTAGCTTAATTTTTTTCTTTTGTGTGTTTTTTCCCTTTTGATCTGATTTTTCTTTTGTGACAAGACAAATATGGAAATATGCTTAGAAAAATTGCACATGTTCATGTTATATAGGATTACTTACTGTCTAGGGGAGGGAAGAAGGAGGGAGGGAGAGAGAAAAATTTGGAACACAAGATTTTGTAATGGTGTATGTTGAAAACTATCTTTGTATTTTGAAAAATAAAAAGCTTTCATATAAAAAATAAAATCAGCTTCCTCATCATTTTGTAGAAAAATAATATTCTATTACTTTCATATCCCATAACTTCATCAGCCATTCCCAAAATGATGGGCATACTCATTTTCCAATTCTTTGCCATCACAAAAAGATCTGCAATAAACATTTTTACACGTGTGGGTTCTTTTCCCTCCTTTATGATTTCTTTAGGATATAGATCCAATTGTAGCAATGTTGGATCAAAACTACAGTTTTATACCCATTTGGGCATAGTTTCAAATTGTTCTCCAGAATGATTGAAGTTACATATTCTTAAGGAAAAAAAACATTACAATTTAGTAATGTTTTACCTAACAAGATGAAAACTACTAGTATACATGATGCATTCAGGTCTGATTCACTAAAAGCAAAGTTTTGCAATGAATTTGGGATGTATAGGAAAGTTGTATTAATTTTCTTTTTTTTCTTTTCCTTTCTTTTCTTTTTCTTTTCTTTTTTTACAAGGCAATCAATGTTAAGTGACAGGTGGTATCAAAAATTATATTAAATTAAAAAAAGACAGATTCAATGAAGTAAAAAAAAAAGGAAACTGATCTGAAAACAATGTGCAGCAAACGGATGCATAAAGATAAGAAATTGGCAAACCTAGAAAAAATGAGAAATACTGAGTTAAAATAACATTTAAAGAAAACTATTTCCCAAAATAAAAAAAAATTAGATGGCATTGTTTTACATATTTTTGTAAATTTTTTGAATGTTTAGCTTAATAGAAGACAGCTGATTCTCTACTTCTACCATGTTATTTTGGTTGAAGTATATGAAGAAAATCTAGTCATATATATATATGTATATATATATGTAATAGGAAAAGCAAAGAGCATTTTGATAGGCAAATAAAATCTTCATATTATTATGAAAGCAGTTGTCTTCTCACAAGACACCAGATAGCATCTGGGGTCTTCCAGGAGTCTACAGACTGTACTTTGAGAACTGCTAATTTAGATTCTGTCTTAGATCTAATTATCTGGAAAAATATATACAGCTACATGCTAGAATGACAATACTGAATAGCCATAGGAAAACCAGATCCAAACTATTAAAATATACTTATCCTTTTTATGACTCAGTTTCCTCATGTGTAAAACAAGGAGATTGTTCTAGGTGATTTCTGAAGTTCCTTTCAGTTCTACATCTATGATCTTTACTGAATAATCTGAGATATGTGAAAAAATTATTATACATTATTTATAATATTGTTTAGCCTTGAAAAAATGAAGATAATCTAAATGGGAAAATCTGAAGAAAACATTTTCATTTAAAACTAACGTGACTTCTAGAAACTTTGGCTAATACAAGGATGAGTAGGTTCTCTCTTGGGTGCATAATTACAGTGATTTTTGAGTCACTAGATTATAAAATGCAGATCTTATCCTGTCAAAAATCCATATTTTCAGAGATGGGGTAAAAACCAAAGGAACAAATCCCTGACTTAAAACAAGGCTATATATGGGTGTTGCTTGGAAGAAACCAAAAGTCACTTACTCACCATGATGAGGTCTTTAGAGCAAGAATTTAGTGGAGACACATTCTCAGAGAAATGTAATATAAATAAAAGTATGATGTATCAATTAGAGGAGTAGACAGTGTTTTGAGGCCATATGGAAGAGGGAAATATCCTTTATAGGCAAAGCACCAACAGCCTCATGGGCTGGCCTTTTGAACTCAAACTCAAGCTATGATGGCAGATGTCACACTTAGTGTGTAGTTATTGATGATAGAATATTGTGATATGAGACAATCCAGTTCAGAGGGAGAGAAGCAATGCTTGTTTTTTTGTTTTCAGTTTCTTTATTCCTTCTCTTGGACTTCCTGTATTCTTTAATTACATTCAAAAGGACTCTGAACTAGATTATCTTATTATGTGAGTCTGGAAGCAATGACCTAGACTGGAGTTTATTCTTAGTAGATAACTAATGTGGAAAAATCGATTTTATTATGTCGGAAATATTGAGCTCTGATGGATGGCTTTTAGCCTTTATTGCAAGCAGTAGCATTTTCCCCCAGATTTACCCTAAGGAAAGACAGGAAGGAAGGAAGAAGACTGACTTGTACCAGGCAAATTGGATTACCATCATCCCTTTAACATCTCCCTCAGATTTTTTTTCTCAATAGTATTCTACCCCTACAAATGCATATAAAGATAGAGTTCAATACCCACCCCTGCAAGACCTTCTCCTTTCCTCTCCCACCCCCCTCTAATGTAATATAGCGTTTGAAACCCCCTGATCTTGGGGGGGGCTTCTATTCTAATAATAAATCAGTAATCCTAAATCTTCTGGTTTGGGAATCTCCCTCAGGAAACTTCCATGTCCAGTCTAATTCTGAATAGATCACTCCTCAGTGAGATAGCTTCTGGCCTGTGGACGCTCCCACAGATCAAACTCCTGAGACAATAGTGAATAGACCACTCCTCAGTTCATTGCTGGCTGTCAGATAGATAATCTATTGGTCAGTGATAACCAAATTTTGGAGACCACTCCTCAATTCATTGCTGACTAATTATCTTGTCAGCGAGAACCAAATTCTGCAGACCACTCCTGGGCCATAGAATTAGCAAGTCAACAATAGAAAGCTGGATAAAGAAGTCTCCTTTCTCTTAGAACTTTGCTAATTTCTTTTGGAATTTGGTGCACTTTTAATTGCATTACAATTACAATAAATTTTATCCCTTGACTAGGAAATGGGTTCAAGCTTGCAAATTCTTTTGAGACATCTTGCAACATCGATCTATTACTCCAAACTTTTGGGGTTCCCCTTCCCAACCTCAACACTTCATCAACAGCAAACAATTTGACATAAGTCACATATGTACAATTTCTCAAAACACAGCTTCACACCTGTCATGCTGAAGTGGCTGATGCAGACACCAGGTGATGATAGACATCAAAAGTTGGGGTTCGGTCATGTGAAGAATTCACAATGGCCATTCTCTTTGGCCAAAGGTAGGTTTGTTTAGGAAAAGAAGTTACAGACAAAATGAAGAAATACAATAGATAGTAGGAATGGTAAATTTGAAATAGAGTATAGAGCATAGAGAGGGATTTTAATAATTAATGATAGAAAGGGCAAGTTCTTGAGAAGTATTTGCCATTTATCAGGAGAAAGGAAACACTCCATGAGATTGGGGCATGTCCTTACGGGCAGGCTAAATCCTGAAAGGGATTTAGCACCCCAAAAGAGTTACCTAGATATAAGGGGTCTGGAGAGATACTGCAAGGCATGGTGGAGGGTTAAGGAGAAAGGGACTATGAGGCAGAGTGCTGTGGCAGACTGACCCAGAGGAGGCAGTGAGCATGACATAGGTCATAAATAGATTTTATAGGGAAAATTTAATCTCAGAGACATGACTGGGATTTCTGACTGCACTACCTCCCCAGAGAGTGGGACCATGAAGACCATGATCTCTATTAATGCCTTCTTCCTGCTTGCCTCAGGGATCAATTCTTCAGGTTCTCTCTGCCCAGCACACCCACCATTAAAAATTTCATCCATGCTGTGAAAAACAAAACCAAAAAAACAAAACCAAAAAAAAACCCAGACCAAAAAGGGAAAAAACCCACAATAAACAAAAAGAAAAAAAAAAGCAAAAGCAAAAAAAAGGTGAAAATAGCGTGCTATTTTTTGATCCACATTCAGTCTTTTTAGTTTTCTCTCTGGATGTGGATGACATTTTCCATCCTAAGTCTATTAAGATTGTTTTGGATTACTGCACTGCTGAAAGGAGCTAAGTCTCACATTTGGTCATCATATAATCTTGCAGTTATTGTGTACAAAGTTCTCATGGTTCTGCTCACTTCACTCAGCATCAGTTCATGAAAATCTTTCCAGGCTCTTTTGAAATCAGCTGGCTTACATTTCTTATAGAACAATAATATTCTATTATATTCATATGCCATAACTTATTCAACCATTGCCCAGTTGATGGGCATCCATTCAATTTCCAATTCCTTGCTGACACAAAAGGAGCTACTACAAACATTTTTTCACATGATCTTTTTCTCCCCTCAGACCTTGACCTCAAAGACAATATTTCCAGCCCACAGCCATCATCCTGGGAAGCAGTTCCTGGAGAGATAAAATCTGGTCTTTGCCCTTGCAAGGGTTGCAACCAGAAAGAAATGTTCTTGCCAACAAGGTCCTTGGCAGGTCAATTAATTCAACACCAGAAACTGATATGATTTTATCAGTGAAAATGACATGAAAGAAAACGCACTAGCACATGCTTTCCCACTGTGTCCTAAGGACCAAAGGACTTCTCCATCTGACTTGCAGCTGAAATCTTTTCTCTGTATCTCCCCTCATTAGAATGTGAGGTTCTTGAGAACAGGGAATATCTTCCCTTTCTATTTGAATCCCCAGCACTTAGTACAATGCTTGGCATAAAGTAAGTGCTTAATAAATGTTTTATTCATTTAGGAAAGAAATCCTTTTCCTTGGGTATAAAGCTGGCTTATAGCCATTACAGATTTTTTTGCATATCTTTTGCTGAACTTTAGGGAAATCTGATTATTACTTCCTACAATTCAGAATGCTGGGAGACTGTACCAGATCTAAAACTATATTATAAAGCTGTGGTCATCAAAACCATTTGGTATTGGCTAAGAAACAGAGTAGTTGATCAGTGGAATAGGTTAGGTTCACAGGACAAAATAGTCAATGACTATAGTAATCTAGTGTTTGACAAACATGAAGATCCTGGCTTTTGGGATAAAAACTCACTATTTGACAAAAACTGCTAGGAAAATTGGAAACTAGTATGGAAGAAACTAGACATTGACCCCCACTTAACACCATATACCAAGATAAGGTCAAAATGGATTCATGATCTAGACATAAAGAATGATGCAAACAAATTGGAAGAAGTAGGATGGTTTACCTCTCAGATCTGTGGAGAAGGAAGGAATTTGTGGCCAAAGAAGAACTAGAAATCATCATTAATCACAAAATAGATAATTTTGACTATATCAAGTTAAAAAGTTTTTATACAAATAAAACGAATGCAGACAAGATTAGAAGGGAAGAAATAAACTGGGGAAACAGTTTTACATTCAAAGATTCTGATAAAAGCCTCATTTCTAAAATATATAGAGAATTGTCTCATATTTATAAGAATTGAAGTCACTCTCCAATCGATAAATGGTCAAAGGATATGAACAATTTTCAGATGAAGAAATTGAAACTATTTCTAGTCATATGAAAAGGTGCTCCAAATCACTATTGATCAGAGAAATGCAAATTAAGACAACTCTGAGATACCACTACACACCTGTCAGATTGGCTAAAATGACAGGAAATCATAATGAAGAGTGCTGGAGGGGATGTGGGAAAACTAGGACACTGATACATTGTTGGTGGAACTGTGAACAGATACAGCCATTCTGGAGAGCAATCTGGAACTATGCTCAAAAAGTTATCAAACTTTGCATACCCTTTGACCCAGCAGTGTTTCTATTGGGCTTATTTCCCAAAGAGATCTTAGAGGAGGGAAAGGGACCCACATGTGCAAGAATATTTGTGGCAGCCCTTTTTGTAGTGCCAAGAAACTGGAAACTGAAGGGATGCCCATCAATTGGAGAATGGCTGAATAAATTATGGTATATGAATGTCATGGAATATTATTGTTCTGTAAGAAATGACCAGCAGGATGATTTCAGAGAGGCCTGGAGAGACTTGCATGAACTGATGCTGAGTGAAACGAGCAGAACCAGGAGATCATTATACACAGCAACAACAATATTACATGATGATCAATTCTGATGGACATGGCTCTCTGCAACAATGAAATGTTTCAAACCAGTTCCAATTGTTCAGTGAAGAAAGCCATATACACCCAGAGAGAGGCCTGTGGGATCTGAGTGCTGACCACAGCATTTTAACGCTTTCTGTGAATATTTGCTTGCATTTTGTTTTCCTTCTTAGGTTGTTGTTTTTTTCTCTTTCTAGATCTGATTTTTCTTGTGCAGTAAGATAACTGTATAGATATGTATACATATATTGGATTTGTCATATAATTTAACATATTTAACATGTATTAGACTTCCTGTCATTTAGGGATGGGGTGGGGGGAAGGAGGGGAAACATTTGGAACAAAAAAATTTTGCAAAGGTCAATGTAGAAAAATCACTCGTATGTTCTGTAAATAAAAAGCTTTAATTAATTTAAAAAAAGAATGCTGGGAGAAATATCAACAATTTCCTCTATGCAGATGATACTATTCTGCTGGCAGAAAGTGAAGTATTAAGAAGCTTCTTGATGAAGGTAAAAGAGAAGAGGCTAAAGTCTTGAAGTTG
This sequence comes from Myrmecobius fasciatus, assembly GCA_023553655.1. Classification (NCBI taxonomy): domain Eukaryota; kingdom Metazoa; phylum Chordata; class Mammalia; order Dasyuromorphia; family Myrmecobiidae; genus Myrmecobius; species Myrmecobius fasciatus. The sequence goes on along the minus strand of JAJPUD010000215.1, from coordinate 201,681 downwards.
TGAGAAGTGGATGGGCATTTTGGTTTCCACAGTTATGAAAATCAAATTAGAGAAATGAAATTTAAATTAGAAAATTGAAATCCACAAGGACAGAAAAGAAAAATCAAAGGTGAAGGTTTACCTTTCCCCCAAAGAATGTAAACTCCTTGGGGGCAGGGACTGACTTTTGTAATGAACGGTGGTAGCCTGAGATTTGAAAAAAAAATCTTTTATTCTTTGCCTTTAGCCCTCCTCTGATAGCTTCTCCCTTCTAAAATGGAAACTCCTTGGAGCAGGGACTGGCTATGTAATGGAGGATGGAGAGTCATATTATCTGACTTCTGTAACTTCCAATTAATGGGGAATTAGGGGAGGGATTTTTATTTTAGTATAGGAAATAAAATGCTGTCTTTGGAGTTTCAAAGGTATGTCTACTCACCTAGGCAAGGATGTAAAATAAATCTTTCCCACATTCATCAGTGAGTCAGTGAAGTTCTAGGTAAGATATTTTATTTCACATAAATGAGGGTTTTTCCCAGGAACCAGACATCATGTGTTTGGGGGAGAAGACACATCCTGTTGATTAAAACAGCCCTGTGGCTGAGGTCCAGCTTCCTCCCTCATAGACTGTCCCAAATCCCAGGACCACATTGGTAAGTAAGATCACTGATGAATCCAAGAATCAGGAAAGGAACTAGAGTTAAGTTCTGCAGCAGCCAGGCAAACTCTGTACAAAGACCAAAGGTAAAAGCGTGGACTACCTAGTATTGTCTTTGGTAGCTGGGATCTTATAGGGTCTAAGGTATCAGACAGGTTAGTGAGGTGGGGGATTTAATGGCGCCAAGGAATGGGAACTCCTGGGACACACCTCTCATATAGTTCTGGAAGAGAAGGGGTGAATAGAAAATTACTATTCTATATTAATTTTCAGATTAAAGTAGTAAGATCTTTCAATATTAACAGACCTGAACCTTCTAAGATCTTTCAATATTAACAGACCTGACCCTTCCATTTGACCGTTCCATGGACTCTGTATAATCTTGGCAACAGAAACCAGGGACTCGCCATTCCTGGGACAGTTTATGATCAAAGGTAGGTGGCTCCTCCTTTGAACATAAACCTTTGGTAGAAACAAGCCAAACTCAGGATCCTGGAACAGGTCAAAATAACTAACTTTAGTCACGTAGACTGCGTATGTTGTGGATACGTACCATAACTCTGTAACAGCCTTTGGCTGAGAGCCTCTTTTGTATGAAACATATATAAAGCTCATACTTTAAACTTACTGCTGAGCCTCACTTGTGGAAGGACGCTTCGCGCAAGAACACCTCCCAATTCAAGTAGATTGAGCTGAAACGGGGCTCCCAGCCATTTGATGCCAGAGGTTCCATTGAATTGGTGATGTATTCTCTCCCCCTATCTATCCTTATTATTAGTGGTTTAATTTTAATCATTATTGTCTTGTCTTGCTGCCTGTATAAATCTAAACTGTCGATACCGTGCCTTTTATGATTAAACTTTTACTTTTGTTTCCATTTGAGTTTGAGAGCGTCATTTATAGGAGCGAATCCGAACCCATTCAAATATCACAAAACAAGGGGATGTTAGGAAATCTAGAACTGAGTAAATATTAGTGATCTGGAATCACTGGAGGATGGAGGATACTCTGGGATGTAGGAAGGAGCTGCACAAGAGAAATTTAGAATAAACTCTAGTAAAGAAGTGGGGTTCCAGAAGTGAAGAGGTTCTTCTCCAGGAAGGAGGGAAGGAACAACTCTGTACAAGACAAAAGAAAAAGCAATTTAAAAGCAGTTTGTGTTTGTGTGTGTGTGATTGTGTTTTGTCTTTTATGTTTTTCTTAGTCAGCTGAGTTACCAAAAATGTGGCCATTTTAGGTTTTTAAAGGGCTTGCAAGGCATCTTGATGCAAACTAAACTGAATTTTTCTTAAGCTTTCAAGCTTCTTTCCTTAGAGGGGACTGAAAATGACCAGGAACACTGAGTGTGGACTTATGTCCAGTCCAGCTTCTCCAAAAAGCTCCTCTAAAATCCCAAGCTCTAAAGTCAGCCTCAGTTTTTCTCTAGATGGGTCCCCATGTTCCCCAACCTCCCAAAGTCCCCAAACTCTTCTCAGGGGACTTTGGATTCTGTAAAAGGGTGTGGTCTATCTCCACGTGGTTTGGAGAAAACTAGAAAATGTATTTTACACTTTAAAATCTTTCTCCCTTACCAATGTAAGTCCACATACAAAAGAAAACAAAATTTAGGGGGAGAGGTAGGAACCATTGCCATTTTGCTCCCAGGGGCCTGTGTCTCCATCTGAGGTCTCAAATAGTTTACTGCCATTTCAGAGATTTCAGGCCATCTAGGAGAATAGAGTTTTAGAGGGGGAAGAGGAGTTTTCTCCCAAAAATATGACCTAAATTACTATGTGTTTAAATTTAAATGGTATATGATAGGACTACTTTTAATTGATGCATTTGGGAATAAGATTTTAGAAATAGTGTGCATTACTATTGTAGTATTGCTACTAGAAATTTAAATCTGTATTTGATTTGATTTTAAGTAAAAAAATTGGTTATTTTAAAACAAAGCTCTTTTTGGTAACTTATCTAAAGAGGTCACATATCTCTTAATTAGATGCAAAGAACTTCTAAGAGAAAAGTTTGATTTCTGATAAACTGTAAATTCTTTGAAAATAGTTATTTCAAAATCCATTCAGCAAATTATCTAATATTTATTAAGTGCATCATGATCTCATTGTTTAATGAATATGATAGCAAAAGTGATCCATAGTTTTCTTGAAGTCTTTAGAGTAGGATTTCAACCTGATAGTCCTGCATCTAAGTTTTGGCTATGCTTATTGAGATACTGTTTTGAGTTTTGAATTTGGGAATGATTATCTGAATTACGTTAGTAAGCCACCATTTGAGAGAAATACGAGTTACTCAAATGGATTCCTAAGTTGACTATAAGGTAGGGATTGTTAGCTATTATAATCAGGCCCCTGTTTTTTCCTCTTACAGTAGATCAAAATAAGTAACCAATAGAAACCATAACCACAGTTTAAATATGTAATATCTTGTTGTTTTCAATCTGAAAATATGTGATCAATATATCTTATAATTAGGCAAATGAGTAATTTGGCCTAGTCATCTGTTGCTAGATGTATATGTCTGTATGAAATTAGGTCCTTAAAGGACCTTATGTAGATATAAAAACAATTGCTACAACTGTCTGCAGGACTTTGGCACCTCATGGTGGTCCTGGTTTAGTGGGTAGAAACAGATTCTTTGGTTTAGTATTGTGGCCCTGAGTAGAATTATTTTACAACCCATCTGTTTACCCTGGATAATTCAGTTAATGATCCGAGTAGCTCAGGATAATCTTAACAAGATGGTGACCATTATTTCCAATCAAGCAAGGATGCTAATCTTGAAAGGACAAAGATGGATTCCCCTCAATACTAAGAAAGGGGAGGATCCTGAGAGTGAGGATCAGATAGACCAGCAGTATGAATTAATCTTCTGAAATCATGAAGAAATCTCATCAAAATAAAGAGGAGGGACTGAATGGGAAAAGTTTGATATTTCTTCAAAAGGAAACTATAAATTAACTAAGCTATAGGATCAGGTTCCTGTTTTCTCTGCCTTTTCTCCATGACAAACAATTCCAAAGATATGGGTGTTCAGAACAATTCTGGGAATGTATAGAACAAACTGAATCAGTTCATATTTACCCATCCCATAGGCTGAGAACACATATCTCAGGGTCAGCAAAAGACATGTCTTTGTTTAAATTCTCATTTATGTGTTGTTCCCACTGATCTAGCACCTGTTTTCCCAGCCAGTGTCAGATTGTTTAATGATTGATGCTTCCTAATATGGTTAAAAAAAAGCTTTTGCACTTAGAATGTAAGGTGACATTTTCACCCAACGAGGATGAGCCAACAAGAAGGGGTTAATATTGTGTCAGGGAATATATACATTGCTTATGATGTTTATGCTCAGGGCCTCACTTTTACCTCTTGTATGGTGGGAGTGACGCCCACTTCTTATGAGAAACAAAACTTTTTTTTACATCTTGAGAGATCTCTGAAATTTATTGGGTAAGTTATGTATCACATAGAAAACTGAAACTCAAGAGTATCAAGGAATAATCAAAGGTAAAGGTTTATCTTCTCCCAAAAGAATGTATGCTCCTTGGGGGCAGGGACTGACTTTTGTATCTGGGGTGGGAACCTAAGATTTGAAAGGAATCTTGTTTTTTGCCCTTAACCCTCCTCTTGTTAGCATCTCCCTTCTACAGTATAAGCCCCTTGGGAGCCAAGACTGGATATGTGAGGAGGGATGGAGATTCACGTCCTGTAGCTTCTGTAACATCCAATTAATGAGGAATCAGGGAAAGGACATGTGTTTCAGGATAGGAAATAAAATGCTGCTTTTGGAGTTTCAAAGGTGTGTCTACTCACTTAGGCACCCATTTTTGTAAGAATGTAAAATAAATTTTTCCTGCATTCACGGGTGAGTCAGTGGAGTTCTTGGTAAAATATTTTGTTTCTTACACCATCAAAACAATCAAAATCTTGGCAACTGGTCCCATCAATTCCTGACAAAAAGAGGGAGAGGAAATGTAAAGATTTTATATAATTGGGCCCAAAGATCACTGCAGATGATGATTACAGCTATAAAATTAAAAGATTTTTGCTCCTTGGAAGGAAAGCTATGACAAATTTGGGTAGCATACTAAAAAACAGATATCACTTTGCAGACAAAGCTATATTATCAAAACTAAGGTTTGTCTAGTAGCAAGTATGACTATAAGAGGAAGCACAAAGCTGAGTGCTGCAGAATTGTGGTGCTGGAGAAGACAGCAAGATGATTTAATCAATCAATATTCCAAAGAAATTAATTCAGGCTCTTCATTGGAGGAAAAAGAAGAGAAAAGTTCTCTCATTTTTTTCTCTACATCAAAAGCTCTTTGGAAATACACCCACAACTGGCCTCTCCAACAATCTAACCCACCCCTCCCACAGCACAGATTTGATCATGTCGCTCCCTAGTGATTCTTTAATGTCTCCAAGATCAAACATAACCTCCATCCTTTTGTATTTAAATCTCTTCAAAACCTGGACTCTACTCCCCAATAGCCTTTTTTGCCGTGTTTTTTTTTTTTTTAGCTCTTTTTCCTGGACAAAAACCAAATAAAGAGAAACTAAAGATTATCAATAACCTGGACAGATGAACACCCCATGTGGTGACCCTATCTTCCCAGTAAGGTCAGAAAACAAAAACAAAATACAAACCTCAAACATTTCTTTTTGTGACTAGCATTTCTTCCCGGTGCTATTGACATCATTATTACATGACCATTTCATATCTTTGTATCCATTCTCCATTGTCTGTCCTTTTCCCTCCATCTTCTGTACTTGTTCTCTCTCTTTTCTCTCTCTGTCTGTCTCTGTCTCTGTCTTTGTCTCTGTCTATTTTTGTCTGTCTGTCTCTGTCTCTATCTGTCTTTGTCTCTATCTTTGTTTGTCTGTCTGTCTCTGTTTCTTTCTCTTTCTCTCTCTCTCTCCTACCTTAGGCCATCTAGACTTTATCCAGGGCTATTAGGAGGTCTCAATTGGATCAAGTATCAGGTAGGCAATTTTCTCTCTCTTTCTCCTTCCAAAGGCTGCCAAATTCTCTTCTAATTCTCCCCTCCAGGCTGGAAACTGACCCTTCATCTCCCTCCATCCTGACTCCTATTGGAGGGACCCAGAACCCAGGTTCCACTTTGACCCTTAGACCCATTCCCTTCTTTCTTATGAAGGGTGGGCTGCATCCTTTCCTGATTGTCACCTTGTAGAGCATATACCTGCAGCGGAATCCTCCTATCTTTCCAGGGCTGCTTTGTGTTACAGAATGAGATTTTACATATCCTTTTTCTCTAAACTCTTTGAAATTTGTTCTCTCCCCAAATCTAGGAACTGTCTTTCCTCTCATCCTCTATGACTAATTCCTAGTGGTCACTTTCCTAAAGTTCTCATCATAACCATATGTTGTATAATTGTAACTTGGAATGGTCCAGTACTTAGCACACAGTACCTGTCACATAGTAGGTGCTTACAAAATATTTATTGATTGACTGAAGGACACGACCACTTTATCTGATATACTTCCCCCTTAATAGTGAGAACAAAGGCCAGAAAAGTAGTTCTTACATTTGGTTTCTCCAAATTCAAAAGGATAAAATTGTCATTAAACCAAGCCAGTAAATTATTAACTACTCTGCTTCTGGCAAAGCTCCAGTAGATATCCTGCTAATTGAGCTCTTCCCCCATGACCATATCATTCCATTGTGCCAGATTTAGGATCTTTCTCCCTAGATTCCTCATCTATTTATTCCTCCTTTCCAAGCAACTGCCTTGTACTCCAATGACAATATCACATTTATTTCTGTGTTCATTGAGTTAAACTAAATGCTCTCCCTTCTCTCATCTTTGGATTCCTAATGTGTTCATTTTCTTCCTATATAACACTACTCACTAACCCTAACCCCTCCATACATGTAAACTTTTACTTTTCATGTTCCTTTTGAATAAAGTGCCCCTTTTTAGAACCAAAACCTAGTTGTGGATCTTATTCTACCAAGTCTTAATTATAAAAGTGGGATTGTATTTGCTTTCTTGACTCAGGACCTCTGGTTCCTTTCTTGGATTTTTTCCCCCGTGAATTACTGGTTTTCCCTATTGCCATTTGTTTTCCTATTTTTCTTATTGATTGTCATTGCTAGATTGGTGGATATTTTGCAGCCAGTTTTATTCCCCCCCCTTTTTTTCCCAATTTAAATAACCTTTGGAAGAATGTGGTGGGACATGCTTGTATACACAGCTACTAGGGAAACAGAAGCTGATGGATATTTTAACTCAGAATTCTGAGTTATAGTGGATGAAAGCTGATCCAATGTCCATATTAATTACAGCATTAATATGATTACTGAGATATGTATTGTGATGTCACCTCTGAAAGAATTCAGGCTCTGATAATCTCCAATCCAAGCTAAGGCATTTTAATAAGATTTATACACTCAATGGATGGGTCAAGCTCCCTGAAGGAGTCAGCACCCAACAAAGCAATTCAAGGATTTTTATAGAATAGTGCTGATTACATCACAAGATATGTAAATATTGATGTTTTAGGAGGAGTATGCTAACAGGGAAGTCCTAAATTGAGCATGGGGTTACCCAGAATACCCATTTAAAGTATGGTAATGATATCATAATTAGCATAGGTTCATCCAAGGACAGTGAAGAAGCAGAGTTGCACAGGTGCTGTGTCAGGGGAAAGATTTATTGAAGTTTGCAGTCCAATGTCCTGGTCTGTATCCTGTTGGTGCTACTTTCTTATTGGTTGATTTCTGTGTTATGTTTTGTGGTAACCATCACATAGTTACCTGGTGATGTGGTCCCTTGGACTGCTCATTGTTTTCCTGAGACCCATGATTAATGAGCTCAGAGCTAGGGGGCAAGTTTGGACTGTGGATAGCAATCAGAATCCCATTATTGATGAGTCTCTGAGAGGCAGGGAATGGTGAAATCAAACTTTAAAAAAAGTCCTTTTGATTAGATTTTCATGATTCCAAACAAATACCTCTACAAAATCAAACCATTTGTTTTAAGTTGTGTTCCTTCTCTCTCCAAAAGTCTTGTCTTTTAAGTTGTGTTCCAGAAATCCTAAATCCATTCTGACACCATCTTTGTATATAAGTCACTTGACCATGTAAGAAAGACAGTCTGATATTCTAACACCCTACATTTCAGAACAGCTGTCTGTCTGCATTGGCAGAGCTAGTTTCCTCAATCACAATTCATTTTGCCAATAAAATCACAAGTTCAGATTTTAAAAAAAAAGTGTAGTTAGCAGGTGGTAATTCACATGCCAAGCTGTCAATCATCTGCTGAGCCAGAAGATATATTAAGTTTGCTCATACAACTCACTCTCACTCTTTTCATATGGATAGAGCTTTGGCTTGAATCTTTGGCAGTCTGGTTGAGCCTAAGGTCCCCTTCTCAGAAAAATGCTTTTAAATGCATGAAATAAAATACAAAGGAAACCAATGATAATGAAATGCACTTATCAAAACAATTTTTAAAAAGTTCATGGAGCCCAGGATAAGAACTCTGTATCAGATATTATAGATTCACAATTCACCAGGCTTGTTAGAGTTGAATCCAATCTCTCACTTTGCTCAGCTGTTCTAAATTAAATCTAAGCCCCCATGTGAACCAAATTTCATTTCCCTGTCTTGTCTCTGTTTCTCTTTGTTTCTAGGTCTCCACTCTCTCCCTCCCACTTTTCATGCTTTCATTTGGAGTGCCTGCTTGCAGTGGCAAGTTTTCCTCCTTTCTCTTGCTCTTTGTGTTTGATGTGCTCAGCTTAGGTATTTTGCACCCACAGATCCCACCCTAAAGATCAAGATTGACAGATCTCTGGATAATGTGTCTGAAATTCTCTTGGGGCTTAGGGAAAAAAAAACCCAACAAAAAACTATCCCCAATGACAGACATTCTACCATCTTGGTCCATAGCCAATCCTTTTGGCTCCCCAAAGTAAGTCACAAAAGTAAATACAAAAAGAAAAGCTAAACAAAATCCTAACAAATAATGATCTGATGTTTACACAATTTGGTAATCCCAGAAAGGTTCAGGTTTCTATTTCTGAGTTGTCATTGCCATAGAGATTTCAGGACCAGCTTTCCATGGTAATGGGATGCATATTCTCAATGTGCAACTTTATCCAAAGATTATAAGGATCAATTTCTATTTTGTTCTCATAGGTAAAGAAATAAATGGCATGTTGTCCCACAACATTTCTGTTCTAGTATGTGAAAATTCCTCCTCTTATTTCAGTTTTATTTGAAATGAATCATATCCCAATGATTTCAAATACTGATTTCACCCCTCCCTGTCCCCCTCCTCTTTCCATGCTCTTGTACTAAACAAAGGCTATAAAGTTCTGGTTTGGATTAGCAATCTCTTGCATTTGCTTGTTCAATCATTTTTCAATCTTTATGACCCCATTTGGGGTTTTCTTGTCAAAGGCACTAGAATGATTTGCCGTTTCCTTCTCCTGCTCATTTTACAGATAAGTAAACTGAGGCAAACAGGCTTAAGTGACTTGCCCAGAGTCATACTGCTACTAGGTGTCTGAGGCAAGATTCAAATTCAGTTCTTTCTGGCATGAGATTATGAACTCCTTGAAAGTAAAAATTATTCTTTTATTTGTTTTATTTTTGTCTTTGAATCTTCAGTACTTTGCACAGTACATAATAAGCACTTATAAAAGCTTGTTGACTGATGACTAACTTTAAGGCAAGTACTTTCCCAACTGTGCTGTGTCTCTGTTGTTTGTAGCTTTGAAAACCTGGGTAAATATTATCCCTATTTTATAGATGAATAACCTGAGGACTCAGGATTTAAATAATATATCCTAAAATCACACATCCACAAAATGACTTCCTACTCCTGGTTTTATATCTTTTCAAACATACAAAACAATTTTTGACCACTGCCCTTGAATAGTCCTTGAGGCAGATGCTCAAGGATCTGTAAGACAAGGCTGATGCTCGGTATCTCTCAAAATTAGAGAATTACAGAACTTTAGAATTGAAACAGATCTTTGTTAGCCAATTAGGCTAACCCATATCTAAAACAAAAATTCATCCAGCAAATGGCCACCATCCAGCTTCTGTCTGAACACCTCCAAAGATGTAGGACCTACCATTTCCTTAGCCATCTCATTCCACTTTGGGACCACTTTTGTTGTCCTGATGTTTTATTGACTTCAAGCCTGTTTCCCTCTATACAACTTCCTAGCTCTATCCTCTGGGGCCAAACAGAAAAAGTTTAGTTCCTTCTCCACATAGCAGTTCTTTGCAATCTCAAAGACAGCTTGTCATGTGCTCTCTGAATATTCTTTTTTCCACATATTACCTTTGCTTGAAATTTCATAAAAATTAGTTTTTCAAGACTTTATTGAGATGGTTGCCCTTTTTAGGCAATATTTCCCTCTTGTCAATGACCCTCAATTCTGCATCAAGACAATATTTCAGATGAGGTCTGAATAAGGCAGTCTTCACAACTCCTTTCTGTTCCTTCCTATAAGCTATGTCCCTCTGATTTTTACTCCAAGATTTTTTTTTTTTGGCTACTATATGCCACTGCTTCCTTATTGCAGCCCACTGGAGTCCCCAGATCATTTTTCTTTTTCATGCTTTTTCATGCTTCTCTCATTCTGTGCTTGTCAAATTAACTTTTTAAGTTGTAGTTGTTGTGTCCATATTACAGATGAGGAAATTAATGTAAAAAAAGGGTTAAATGACTTGCCCATTATCACACCGCTAATAAGTGTCTGAGACCAGATATGAACTCATAAAGATAAATTTTCCTGACTCTAGGCCTGGCACTCTGTGCATTATGATGCCACCTAACTGTCCTTATTCCTCTTGAATTTCACCTCATTCTATATAGCAGGGCTTCTTAAACTTTTTCTATTCTACAACCTTTTTCTCCTGAGAAATTTTAACATGATCCCAGGTACATAGGTGTATAAAATAAGTATGCAAATCAAACATTTACTGATAATAAATCTTAAAGAAATTTATTTTAAGACAATTTTTGGTATACATAAAATTTTACCATTTATTAAAGATGAAAGCAATTTATATACTAATGAGATAGCTGTGCTTGTTTATTTTTACATAAGGAATTAAAGAATTTGATACCATTTATTTTGCCAAATTTTTCATAACCTTG
>JAJPUD010000215.1:159338-170905 GCA_023553655.1 Myrmecobius fasciatus | reverse complement strand
GGAAGATATATCTCAGGTAACTGGACATCATCCCAGAAACCACTCTAGTATCTTTTCCAAGAAAATCCTATTTGGGTTCATGAAGAACTGGATATGACTGAATAACAACAAGAAGTGGAATCACCCAAAAAGGAATGTCCTGATGCAATTATGCATAGTGTATGTCTTAGGTCATCCTATATCCCTCTAGGAAATTGATTTTTTTTTCTAAAAGAAAACTGAAGAAATTAGAAAAGAGAGCATGAAAAAACCCATGATATAGAGTTTGTATAGACAGAATGAGATTTTATACTCTTCTATGATTCTTTTTTTTTTTTTGCTGCATGCAGTAGAAACCCATTTCACAGCTTTAAACTTTATTCCCTTCCCCCAGTAGTCTTCCTTAGATCAGAGGAAACATAGTCACTATCACTTCCTTTTCCAGATCTTCACTGGCACCCTCCAAGCCATTTACTCTCTGAATCTCCCACATAAATCATTGAAATCATCCATATGGTGACTGCCCTTTCTAATCATATTACTATACTACTCTCCAAGTACTCCATGCATTCTTAGTCCCAGAGTTAGGTAACTCTCCATCCATGTTCCCGAGCTGGCCTTTAAATGCCTTATCTAACCAATTCCAGTCCTGACTCCACTTCCTTATTCTTTTAAAAGATCCAGAGGTTAGGGATCCCTGTGTTCCCTGGTAATTAACCTTCAGGGAACAATGAGCTCCACTTTGACTCTTCTTGGCCCTAGTGCTTATCATATCTTCTCTATAATCCTTGGCCTTTTTGGCTTGGATTTGTGGAAAATACTGATTTATTTTTGCTAAAATAAACATAAGAGAAATACTTTCTTAAATGCTTCCTGGTCAAACATTTTATCTAATGTTCTACCTTTTGCTTCTCTATAGACTGATCTTTGAATGCTTCATATGACCCAATTATTCTGGCTAAGTTCTCAGCTGGAGCAAAATGATATACTTATGGGGAATTTAGTTACCCATAGCAGGGGAAGAATATTCACTGAGAACTTATATTGAGGACACTCTGAATTGAATTAGCTGAGGGAAGCTCCCCTTTGACTGAGTTGCTTGTTATGGTTTACCAACCAAACCTTGGAGCCATGATGAAACCCTTATAGATGTTTTTTTTTTAAATTTACATTTTTATTTAATATTTCTCCCCAGTTGAAATTTTTACAATTGTTTGCATTTGCTTTTTTTTTAAACTTTTGAGTTCCAGATTCTCTCCCTTATCCCTACTTCCAGTTCTCAATAAGAAACCACATGTGAAGTTATGCAAAATATTTCCATAAGTCATGTTGTGAAAGAAAACATAGATCTCCCACCCTAATAAAAAACCTTCAAGAAGAATAAAGTTAAAAGAGAGAGACAAGAAGAGAAATAGAGAGAGAGAAGAAAAACACAGACACACACACATAGAGTGAGAAAGAGAGAGAGAGTATACTTCAATCTATATGTAGACAAAATCAGGCTCTTCTCTGAGTATTGATAGTTTTCATCACAAGTTCTTCAGAGTATTGCCGAGAATAGTACAGTCATTTACAGTTGCTTATCCCCGAACAGTGTTGTTACTTTGTATACAGTATATTTCATTTTGCTTGAGTTATGGAAGACTTTCCAAATTTTTTTCCTGAAAGTATCCTGCTCATAATTTCCCATAGAACAATAATATTCCATGACAATCACATACACAATTTATTCAGCCATCCCCCAATTGATGGACATCTCCTTAATTTAAAATTTTTTGCCCTGAGAAGAGAGCTGCTACAAATATTTTTGTACACAGAGGTCTTTTCCTTTCTTTTTAAAAAATCTCATTTGGTATTCCTACCTAGTAGTGATATTGTTAAGTCAAAAGATGTACATGAATTTATGACCTTTGGCCATAGATCATATCTTTTGATCATTTATCAATTGGGACATGGTTCTTTTTTTAATGAATTTGACAATTCTACATTGGAGAAATAAGGCCTTCACAGAGAAATTTGCTTTAAAATTTTTTTATAATTACTTTTGTTGACTGTATTTTCCCCCATTTATTCTATTCTCTCTCTCTCTCTCCTTTCACCCTGGGACTTCAAGTGTTTTGCTACTGACCATTCCCTCTCCCAATATGCCCTTTCTTTTTTCACTCTTCCCTCATAGATTTTTTTTTTCACAAAAATTTCCTGGAATTGATGTTGATCCCTGGAGCCCTTCATTGGCCAAGCTAATGAAATCCTGAGGTTGGTCTTTTTTGAAAATCTAGACCAAACGGTGTGGGGGGTTGGGAAGTAGAATATTATTCCTATCATAGCAATTCTTATCCAGGTTTTTAATCCTTGTCAAAGTCTCTTGAAGTGGAAACCTAAATTTTAGGGTCCTGATAACTGGTTCCTTTCATCTTCTGAGATACAAAACTAGCTTAAATCCTTTCTTTGGGACTGCAAAGCTTTTGATCTGCTCTTTCCTCAAACTGCCCTTCATTCAGGGACCTTGTAGCCTCTTACAACTTCAAACTCTTTGCCTAGAATCACACAGCAAATAACCATCTGAGGCTATGTTTGACTGTAACTTACTTCTGTCCTTTGGTTCCAAATAGAACAAGTTCAACAAAAATGGTAGTTCACTCCTGTTTCTGGATTTCTCTGGCTATTGGTGCTTTCTCCCCTACCCTCACCCTTGAATCATTATAATGGATTCATTTTGATTCTATTTATATTTATGATGGTATACGTTTCTTCTGACAAGAGAATGAAAGCTCTTTAATGTTACAGATTATTTAATTCTTGTATCTGCATCCTCCATGCATAGCACTGTGCTTGTTGTATTGGAAGTACTTAATAGCTTGTTTATTAATTTAGTACTTTAGAGTACTGACATTAATCATATTTACAATTTGCTTAATGCTATAAGGTCTGCAAAGTGATCTGCCTGTATTATATAATTTAGTCTACACAACAACACTAGGAGTTAAGTGCTTTTTAATCCCATTTTATGAATGAGAACACTGAGGAAGAAAGAAATCAAGAGACTTTTTCCAAGGTCACCCAGCTAACAAGTGTCTGAGGCTACATTTGAAACTCAGGTCTTCCTGCCTTCACTATCATCTTAATTTTCTTATCTGTAAAAGGAGGATTAAAAAAAGCACTTACCTTCCAGGGTGTTTGCAAGGATCAAATGAGATAGTATTTGTAAAGCACTTTGAAAATCTTAAAGCATTTTATAAATGCTTTCTATTATTATTATTATTATTTGGTAAGCCACATTATGTAGTAATTAGTGCAAGTTTTACTCTCATCTTATCACTATGTAGACATGTCCAGAATCTTTTTTCTCTATATAAATGTATGGAGTTGCCCAGAATCACATAAGTACAAATGTCTGAGGTGGGATTTGAATTTGGCTCTGCTATTTTCAAGTCCAGCCTTCTTTCAATTATGCTCAGTGATTCTCATTTTGTAGATGGAGAAATTGAGAAGGCAGATTAACGGGGGAAATACACAGAATGCTGGATTTGAGTTAGAATCATACTTCAGGGATATATTGCTATATGATCTTGGGCAAATCACTTACCTCTTTCAGCCTCAGTTTGCTCATCTATAAAATGGGGGTAATAAGAGCCTCTATCTCCCTGGGTTGTTGAGAAGAGAGAATGAGATAACTTAGGTAAAGTGCTTTGTAAACTTTAAAGTGCTACATAAATGCTATCAGTAATAAAGTCACAATGTTAGCAAGTAAGAGTCTAGGTTTTCCAATTCTAGATTCATTACTATTCCTGTTAGACCTTCAATGCCTTGACATTCTCTGACAATTCATGCAAGATATGCATACAGTAGGATTCTAGCAGGCACTGAGGTATCTGTTTCAGGAGCTCTCGGTATAGGAGATTGCCCATAGAAGAGTTAACTAGACTTCTGTTCACTTGTCTTCCCTAGGGTCTCTTATTTCCATAGATACCACCTCCCAGCATAAACCTCTGGAGGAACTGAAGACAATTATGAGATCATATATGCCAGCTTCTGCTGACAGTATGGACAAAGAGCTTTTCATTTTCTCATTAATTTTTTTTTTTGAGGAGAAGCTTAGCCAATCAGAGAGTTGGAATCTTTATTTATCTGTGTACATATAGTTTTTAAAATGTCTTCTTCCTTTTGCTTTCTGTATATGTAAACATATTCATTTTATTTCTCTTCAGACTTCACTTGTTTTTTCAGATTTCTTTTTTAATCTAGAACACTCAGCACTAAACACAATGCCTGGCACATAGTAGGGACTTAATAAATATTAATTGATTGATGGTTGTTTGGAAATTTTAATTGTTTTTTGTTAGAGTATCTGATATGTTTGAGATTAATGTTTTATTATAAATAAAACAAAAATACATATGATCTATATATGTATATAGACACATAATTATGTATGTGATGAAATCCTGAGTCACTAAGTGGGACTCAAAGAGAAAGGGAACTTCTCTTTTCCATTGAAAAAACCCCTTTCCTTGTGAACTCTATACTTTCCCAAATCTATTTCACATTTATTTCTCCTGTGCCTATTGTACCTCTTCGTTTTGTCTGTAACCTCTTCTTGTAAATAAAATTATCTTTTGGCAAAGAGAATGACCATTGAGAATTAGTCACATGACTGAACCCCACCATTTGGTGCCAGAATTGCTCTTCTGAATCCCATTATTTGATGCTTACACTTGTTCTTATCCTAAAAGACTGTTTCCCCAAACATATTGCGCTCATCTAGTAGGACTGCCTTCTATATTGTAAATACTTGGGTCCGTGAAGCTATTTAACATCAAATAAAAGAGCAAACCTTTATAACCTGTGATGGATGCCTGAGTTGATATCTTCAAGTCAATTGAGTTGTAACTAAATTTTTATTACACACACACACACACACACACACACACACACACATCAATACTTATAATCTATTGCTTTCCCGACTCGATTTCATGTTACCACTCCTGGTGTCTATTTCACCTCTTCATATCTATTGATGCTACTTTCTCCCCAGACTAAATTGGAAACTTTGCAAACATTGGTGTTATGAGGAACACAGTAAACAAAAGGAGCTTGAGCATTCAGACTCAGACCTTTTGATCCTCATCAGGATCTATCTCACATCTCCAACATAACCTATTTATCTACCTCCCATCCATATTCCTGCTTTCTTAGTCTAACTTTGACTCTCACAGGATATTGTTGTTTGTCCTTTGTTCTGGAAGAGCACCATGACATCAAGAAGGAGATATCATTATTTAAATGAGGGAGGGGTGCTCAAAGTCGCCAGCCTCAATCTCTCCTTAGAAACAATTGGAGTCCAGTGGCTATATGCATAAAATAATATATTACATTATTATATAATAACATGTAATATATATATATATATAAGATATAAATCATGACTAGAGATAACCCTAGATATAGTGGGAAGCCTTGGCATGTTTTGTTTTGAGTCTTCCCTAGGTCTCACTTTGTCTGGGGCAATATCCATTCAGTGATTAAGACTAGGTAAAAATGAGGCTAGTCAAAAAAAAACAATCTGGGCAGGGAAAACCCTCAGGACTTGTGGTCAAAATAGAAACAATTGCAATTTACACTCACTCTGATTCTTCAGAACCAAATGATGACCAATTGAGGCTTGGACTGGGACGCATTGATGGCCAATCAGGGAGAGCCAGAGTGATTTGGATTTAAGAAATAATCCATAAGAAGAGAAATCTATATGGTAAAACCCATGATATCTTACAAGGTTTCAGTGATCAAAATTTATATTCCTTACTTGTAGTTAAGGCTATGATTTTCTATGTGGATAGAGGGAAATGATAATTGAACATATGAAAACTAATGAGACAATTAGCAAAATAGTATCAAGGGAGAAAAAAAGAGGACCTAAGATAGAACTTTGGGGAACCCACATGGGTAATGAATGAAATCTGGGTGAAAATTCAGAAAAGAAGATTGAATAGTGGTCAGACAGTAGGAGAAGCAGATGAGAGTAGTGTCACAGTGATCTAGAGAGAAAAGAATACTAAGGACAAGAAAATGATAGACAATTTCAAAGGCTTCAAAGGGACTAAAAAAGAATGAGAAATAAAAAAAGCCATTGTACCTGGCCATTAGGAGATCATTGGTAACTTTGGACAGAACATTTTTGGTTGAGTGAGGTGAGAAACTGAATTATAAGAAATTAAGAAGAAAGTGAGAGGAGAGAAAGGGAGACACTTATTGTAGACAGAAAAGGAGAGAAAAAGGTTGGTATCTAGCAGGAATGAATGGATTAAGTGAGGGCTTTTTGAAGATGAGGGAGACACAGGCATATTTGTAGAAAGAAGGGAAGCAGCCAATAAAAAGGGAGATTAGGGAGAGAGTGGGGATACAGAGTTGTTGGAAGATGAGGAAGATACTTTTGCATGTAGAGAAGTTTGTGTTGGTAGGGAGAACCATGAGACAGGGGTGAGGAAGGAGAGAGTGATGGATAGTATGTAGATTTAAAATGAAGAAGAGGGAAAAAGAGACAATTCTTGGGAAATGTTCTCATTTTTCAGTGAAATAAGACTCAAAGTTCTCAACTGAGAGGATGAGTGGAAGGGGCGTCATGGGAAGTTTGAGAGAAAATGAAAAGGAGGTTTGGTGAGTTGGATAGTGTATGTGGTACAAGTAGGGAGATGTTATAAGGTTGCTTTGCTTTAACCGTCCAGTTGAGGTGATGTATCATTAACTTATATTGGACCCAGTTAGCACAGTTTTGTGACTTTTCTCTAGCTTTGTTTGCATATAATTAGTAACAAAGGCAGTGCATAGTAGGAGTGATCCCAGGCTAATGTTGGCAGGAAAAGTTCTATAGAATGTTGAGGCAAGGGACTCAAGAGAAGGAAAAAGTGAAGAGTTAATCTGGTTGACCAAGGAGTCAATTTGGTGAAAAGAGAGGAATGCAGTCAATGTAAGAGTGATGACCTGATGTATCCTGTAGAGGTCATGAAAGACAGGAAAGAACTCAAAATGTTTGCAAAAATGTACAGAAATGCTTGTAGCAACATTTTTTTTGGTGGCAAGGCTGAGTGGTTACCCATCATTTGGAAAATGGCTGAATAAATTATGGTATGTGAATGTATGGAATATTATTGTACTGTAAGAAATGATGAACAGGCTGAGTTCAGAAAAGTTTGGAAAGACGATGCTAAGTGAACTGATGCTAAGTGAAGTGAGCAGAACCAGGGGAATAGTGTACATAGTAACCGCAGTGATCCAAGGAAATTCTAATGAAATACCATATACATCCAGAGAGACAAATATGGAGACTTAATGAGGATTGAAGATAGTATTTTCACTCTTTTTTGTTTGTTTTTCTTGTGGTTTTTCCCTTTGTTCTGATTTTTCTTTCACAAAATATCTAATAAGGAAATATGTTTAAAATGAATGTGCACATACAACCTATATCAGATTGCTTTCTGTCTTGAAAGAAGGCTGGAAGGGAGGAAAACAATTGGAACTCAAAATCTTACAAAAATGAATTTTAAAAACTATCTTTATATGTAATTGGAAAAACAAAATATTATTGAAATTAAAAGAAGAAAAAGTGATGACTTGAGAAAAACCTGAGGGGTGGAAAAATTAGTGGTCATAGTGAGGATATAAAATAACAACAGATCATGCTCACACAAAAGATTTTGATACAAGATAGTGGTATTATGGGATCTAATTCAAGTTTGTGCCCAAAGTGAACCCTAATGGGGGGTGGGACAGATTCTTGCTGGATTTTCATTTATTTCCTTTCCCCATATACAGGGAAGTTTAAATTTTGGCTAGCCAGTTCTGTGCAGTGGTCCCTGAATTGACTCACTTCCCTACCCCAATTATCCTTCTTTCCCTCTCAGAGGGGCAGTTAAATGGCACAGTGAATAAGTTTCCAGACCTAGAGTTAGGAAGAATCATCTTCTTGAGTTCAAATGTGACTTCAGACACTTTCTATGGAACTTTGAGTAAGTAACTTAACCCAGTTCATCATTTTAAAAAATGAGCCAGAGAAGGAAAGGGCAAACCACTCCAGCATCTTTGCCAAGGAAACCCCAAATGTGATTACAAAGACTCAAACATGTCTGAAACAATTGAACAACTGTATTCCTTCCCAGAGCTGGATTTAATTAGTGCCTACCCCTTCTTATGAAATGAGAGAGATTGGTTCCTGTGGTCATGATTAACTAATAACATAATAAAAGGGAATACAGGGGACAATGAGGTAGCACAGTGGATAGAGCACTGGTCCTGAAGTTAGGAGGACCTGAATTCAAATACAGTCTTAGATGCTTGACACTTTCTAGATGTGAGACCCTGGCAAAGTTACCAATTGCCTTGGGGGAAAAACAAATGCACAGACAAATAATGAGTGCAATTTTTAAAAATTAAAATTCCCAAAGGGCATTTGTGAAAATTGATGCTATAGCCACCCATAAAGATAGGCTGGGAAACCAATCACATGAGTGATTCCTGACATCCCATTCCCCAAGGAGTTCTTTCTGATATACATCTCTTAATTACTTGAACTTGGTGTTGTTACACAATAAGTTACAATTGAATGATGTTAGAAACACTTGGAGATGATTAGGTCTTAGCCAGAGGAAAAATTCACACCTAACAACTTGAAATTTCTTACTTTTATCTTGCTCAATTTTAATAATGGCATATGGGCCTGCCTCCATTTTGAGTTTAATCTGACTGAAGAAATTTCAGGTCTCTGTGTTAGCATCTTGGATCTGATGTAAGGTCCTCAAATTTTATCTCCATTGTTTATGGGGGAAAACTCATTCCTGTCACACTATAGCATCTATATAACAATGGTGAATTAAAACTTTTTTTTCATGTCTTCAACAGGACAGCAGAGCCAAGTACTCCTGAGGTGGAAGAAACCCAGAGATTGTTTCATCTCATTTTAGAAGTAAATTAGCGATTGAGGGCGGAGCCAAGATAGCGGAGTGAAAAGGTGACTTTCTGCCTCTCCTCCGATCTTCTCTCAAATCAACAATAAAATAAGCCTCTGAACTGATCTTCAAGTCAACGAACTCAGAAATATTTGGGCACAGCTCTCTGGATAACTTCATATCAGGTTAGTAGGACTCGGACAGAGAGATAAATAGACAACAACTGCGCAGGCCGGAAGTGAGGGTGGGACTCAGCTCAGCTCATCGTGGAAGAAATTCCAAACTCCAAACTCCAAATTCCAAACACCTGGAATTTATCTGAGGCACTCGGGACACTCTGCCCTGACTGGGGGCAGGTGTTCTGGCAGACTTGCCTTGTTTAAGGAGTAATTCAGACTTAGTCCTAGCCCCCACCAGCCCAGCACCTTAAGTCAACTCGCCAAAGTGCCCCAGGGCAAAGCTTTTTGCAGCCCCCGCTTTTTTTTCCCCTACCTTAAAGAGATATCCACACTGTCTAAAAAAATATATGATGAAGAAGCAAAAGAGAGCTCTCACCATAGACAGCTTTTATCAAGGCAAAGAAATGACCCCAGAGCCAGAGGTTCCTTTAGACAAAAATCCAGAGAACATCAGCCAGGACCATCACTGGTCCCCTTTTCAAAAGGCCTTTCTGGAACACTGCATAAAGAACCTCAAAAGAGAGCTGGAGGATAAATGGGAAAATAAACTGAAATCAGTGCAAGAAGGATACGATGCCCTGCAAAAGAGATATGAAAAAGACACCAATTTATTAAAAAATAAAATTAGTGAAGTGGAAAAAGAGTGCAATGAACAAATTGGCCAGTTACAAAAGGAGCTTAAAAAGGTAACTGAAGAAAACAACACTTTAAAAATAAGAATTGAACAAATGCAAGTGAATGACTCACTAAGACTTGAAGAATCAGTCAAACAAAAACAAAAAAATGAAAAATTAGAAGAAAATATGAAATATCTCCTAGGAAAAACAACTGACTTGGAAAATAGATCTAGGAGAGACAATCTAAGGATTATTGGACTTCCTGAAAGCCATGATGAAAAAAAGAATCTAAACACTATCTTCCAGGAAATCCTGAAAGAAAACTGCCGTGAGATTGTAGAATCAAAGGGCAAAATCACCATTGAAAGAATTCACCGATCACCTCCTGAAAGAGACCCCAAAATTAAGACCCCAAGGAATATCGTGGCTAAATTTCAGGACTATAGCACCAAGGAACAGATTCTGCTAGCAGCTAGAAAGAAACAATTCAAATACCGAGGTTCAATAATTAGAATCACACAGGATTTGTCAGCTTCCACACTGAAGGATCGAAGGGCATGGAACCAGATATTCCGAAGGGCAAAGGAACTTGGATTACAGCCAAGAGTAACCTATCCAGCTAGAATGAGCATTATCCTCCAGGGAAGAAGATGGTCATTCAATGATATAGGTGAATTTCACCTATTTCTAATGAAAAGACGGGATCTGAACAAAAAATTCGACACCCAAACACAGAACTCAAGAGATGCATAAAAAGGTAAAAAGGAAAGGTCTCTTGAGAACTTTATTTCTACTAGGGAGATACTCAAAGTTTGGGGGTATAATTAACTAGATATTACTTTGATAATATGAAAAAGAGAACTAGAGGGGAAAATGTTGTCATACTGGGGAAAAGAGGGAAAAAGTGGTAAAATAAGATCTAAAAAAAAAGGAGGTAAAAACAAGGTAAAATCACTTGAAGAGGCAAAGAAAACCTAATATAATTGAGAGAAAGAGGGGAGGGAGATGAGCACTGTGTAAATCTTACTCTCATCAGGTTGGGCTCTAAAAGTGTATATCAGACATTTGATTTCACATAGAAACTTGTCTGTTGCTAGAGGGAAGTGGGAGGAAAAGGAGGAAAAGTAAGGGACAAACTAATAGAAGGGAAAATAGAAGAATCAGGGGAAAGGAATAAAAACAGGGGGAGGGGATCTAAAGAGTGGTGGATTGTTTGGGAGAGGGGGTCATCAAAAGCAAAGTACTGAGGAGGGGGGAAGGGAGAAAGGGGAAAGGAAAGGGGAAAACATAACTTGGGTAAATAAGATGGCAGGAAATAAAGAATTAGTTATTCTAACTGTGAATGTGAATGGGATGAACTCTCCCATAAAGCGGAAGCGGATAGCAGACTGGATTAAAAACCAGAATCCCACAATATGTTGTCTACAAGAAACACATTTAAAACATAGTGACACATATAGAATGAAGGTAAACGGCTGGAGCAGAAAATATTATGCTTCAGGTGAACAAAAAAAAGCAGGGGTAGCAATCCTTATCTCAGATCAAGTAAAAGCCAAGATAGATCTAATCAAAAGAGATAAGGAAGGAAACTATATTTTATTAAAGTGTACCATAGATAATGTAGCAATATCTATATTAAATATATATGCACCAAGTACAATAGCACACAAATTCCTAGGGGAGAAATTAAGAGAGATGCAAGAAGAAATAGACAGCCAAACTATACTAGTGGGGGATCTCAACCTTGCTCTCTCGGAATTAGATAAATCAAACTACAAAATAAACAAGAAAGAAACTAGGGAGATAAACCAATTGTTAGAAAAGTTAGGTATGATAGATCTATGGAGAAA
>JAJPUD010000215.1:128191-144422 GCA_023553655.1 Myrmecobius fasciatus | reverse complement strand
GATTTTAAATCTTTTTAAAGTTCTTCTATGAACTTTTTTGGATAGGTGATTATTTGACATTATTCTTTGGGAAGGAGAATCTTTTTTGCTTCAGTATGCTCTGCTGAAGATGAACCCTGTTCTTTTCTGTTCCCATAGCAACTTTCTATGGTTGGGTTCTTTCTCTTTTGCCTGCTCATTTTTTTTTAAATAGAAGCTTGTTAGTGTAATCATCTCTAGTCCAGAGGTCTACTTTACTTATTAACAACCTCTAACAGCTCTGTATTTCACCATAATCTCTTACAAGCCTAATCCTCTTTATGCCTCTCCTCTCCTAAATTTCTTCTTCTTCATCACCTTGACCTCAATTTCCTTTCTCTCCTTTCCTTTTCATTCTTAGATCATTTTCCTTTTGTGATTTCACTTTTCAATCCTCCTACTCTCACCCTCAGAAATAGCTAATTGAATTCTACACATTATTATTCTATTGGATCCCACAGAAGCTTTGTTTACATACTACCAATCTTGCCAAATCCTAGGCCTGCATTATTTTCACCAAAGACTTCCTCCACTTTACTTATTTGATGTTAAATGGGGTTAGAGAATTTCACCTAAGAAGAATGACTGGATTACACTATAGATTTATGGTACCTAACTGAAAATGGGCTCTCAGCGCAATAAAATAGTTCTTTTATTCCTCCCTAATTGATTCTTTTTCTCACTTCCCTCAGAAGCTATTCTGGATCAAGACTTCCACAATATCTCCTCACCCTATTCTCTTTGTTGAAGATCTAACTTGACTAAGAAAATTGTCATTTGCTGTGAACTCCCTTGCCCCTTCTCATCTCAAAACCCTTTCACATCATCTTCCATTCTGTTTTCCTTTACCCCAGCCTCTGATAATGAAGTGGTATTTCTTTGTGCCAAGGCCAATCCCTCTTCATATGCCTTCGCATTTTCTCCATCCAATTGCCCACATTTACTGGTTTCTTCTCTACTACGTTCAGTCACCCCCAAGTCTCTCCTATTTTTTTTTTCAGATAAGACCGATATATTTCCTTTGCAACATTGTACTTATTCAATTCACTGAGGGTCCAATGTTAAGGGTAGAGTTGTTATTGGGAAGCAGTAGTAATATATATATATATATATATGTGTGTGTGTGTGTGTGTGTGTGTGTGTGTGTATAATTATATATATATGCATATATATATATATGTATATATATATATATAAAGGATATTAACAAGACATTTGAAAAATAAAAAAGTAAGGAAAATTATAATGTGCCACTAATAATGACACTTGAAGCCTTTTTGGTTTGGCAGGACTTCCAAGAGTTTACATACCTCTGACAGAGCCCTTTGAGAAATCACCATTGTATACTTATATATCACAATGAAGCCTCAGAGTAGGATTTTGTGAAGGAAAAAAACTGATTTATTGGATAGTCTTCAAGTTCAGATCTTCTGAAAACAATTTTTTACCCAAGTAATGTCTCTGGTTCCATTATTGCATTTGACAAGCATGATTTCCCATTGAAATCTCCTTGCCCTGAATAAGTAAGTGCCAGATATTGTAATACTATCCTAAAACCAAAGTGTCCTAAACCTAGCCTGTCAAAAGATTTAGGTTCTGGAAGATACACTTATAAAACAAGTGTCCTGTCCTTAGAGAAAACAAAATAGTAATGGAATGAATACTGGATCTGGAGTCAGAAAACTTGGTTTAATCTCAAATCTGCCACTTATGATCTGTGTTGACAATAAGCTATTCCACAATTGATAATCATTCCCTTCATTTTTCAGTTCTTTGCCATCACAAAAAGAGCTGTTACATATATTTTTGTATATATATGTTATTTTTGATCTTTTTGGGATACAGACCTAGTAGTGCTATGGTTGGGTCAAAAGGTATCTTTAATTTTATAACCCTTTGGACATATATAGAAAATACACTTTTAAATTTAATACACATTATTAACATTTTCTCCACCACCTTTTTAAGTTTAGAAAGTCAACAAAACTAAATCAAGTCCTGATTTGTAGCCTTTGAAAATTTCTGAGGTATGAATGTTCATACTTGGAATTTAACAATTAGCTCTTGAGGATGGTTTTGATGGCTCCAGTAAAGCTATGCTGCTTCCAAGGAGTTTACATTCTTTGGAAAGTGGGGAATGGCATACATACAGGTGAGAAAGTCCCCAAAGTATACAAAAAGCAATTCATGGGACATTTAATGTTATAGAATATTCTTGTGCTCTAAGATATAAAATACAAGATTAATATAAAAAGGTATAAAAATGTTACATCTATTGATGCAAACTTGAATAAGCAGCATCAAGGAAACAATATGTACAATGACTATAACAATGTAAATGAAAAACCCACAAAATGGAAAATAAATGTTACAAAATTACAAAACTCAATCTTGGCCACCAAAGAACAGATAAGAAAAGATACTTCTTCTATTGCTTTACAGAGTGGAGGTCCACAGGTGTTTAACTTTGCATATATTATGAATTCTTTCAAAGTATTTAATAAGTTTTGCAAATTTTTTACATTTCTTGTTGTTTTTCTTTTAAAAATATTCTTTACTATATGAGAACTCTCTCTGGGAAAAGAAAAGATTATAGGAGAAATTTAAGTGATGTAAAAACAAAAGATATGAATAAAATTTATTTATAAAGTAATATAAAATAATTTTAAGAGGAGAGAAACAATAAGTAATGGGATCAAGAAAATCCTCCTAAAGAATCTTGGCTGTGGAGATGTTTTAGAAAGAGAAAATAAGATCCAGACACCATATATTATTGTAGCAGTATTTTAAATGTATTTAAACCTAATAATTAGCTAACCTTTTCAACTTCAGAAAAGTGTTTTTTTTAGGAAGAGAGATCCAGAGAAGTGATTTCATCAATGTAAAGAACTGTCTATATATTCAACAACTTATAACAATGTTAGGAAGAAGAATAGAAGGGAACAAGTCTACTATGTAGCAGTCACTGTGGTAAAAACTTTTTACAAATACTACCTTTTTTAATCCTTTCAGCAACCCTGTGAGATAGGTACTATTACTATTCCTATTTTAAAATTGTGGAAATTGAGCTAGACTGAGGTTAAATATCTTGTGCAAGGTCAGCTGGCTAAGAAATGTCTGAGGCTGAACTTGAACTCAGGTCTTCCTGATCTTTGCCTAGGTTCCCTCATTTATAAAATGAACTGGAGAAGGAAATGGCAAACCTTTCCAGAATCTTTCCCAAGAAAATCCTAAAGGGGGTCACAAAAACTCAAAAAAAAAAAAAGATTGAACAACAGCAACCCAAAACAACTTCCTGACTCTAGGTCCATTGTTTTATCCAAGGTGCAGTTAGAGAGTCAGGCATCCTCAGATTTTAAGTAAATTGGCAATGATCATGTAGCTAGTCTGTCAGAGGCAAGATTCCAATTCAGTTTCCCCAGTTGCAGTGCTGGCCCTATCTCTCAACTCTGCTACCCTGTCTTTCCCAGGAAGGAAAGAAAAAAAAAGCCCAGTGTGGACATTAGTCAATGAGTCTTTCCAAGGATCCCTGATAAATATAAGCTCTGTTCTGTTCTGTTTTTCAGAGGCTAGGAGGAGTGCCTTAGGACTAGAATGGATTCCAAGGATAAGCTGCAACTGGGAAACAGGAGAAGAAAATCTTCTGATCAAATCACTCCAATATGGGACCCTCACACAGCTTGGGAATTCTTGTTGAAAATTCTACAACTGAGTGTCTTTTGATATGGATTGGTTAAAATCACTTGAAGTTTGATCACAATAGACAAATTGTTTCCCATTTTCAAGATTTAAGGGACAAAGTTTTTGTGAAGGAAATGTTACACTCCTAATTAAATTCTCAGTGCTTCAAAACACTGTTCTTGGAATGCTTTCACTTGGCTGGAGGTTGAGGCTCTTGGTTAAGAGCCTAAAATAGGAGAAAATAAAATGGGAGAAACATCTCACTTTTCAGGTTGGGTGATCGGGGTTTCTTTATCTAATTTTCAATGTAATACCAGTGTTTAAATCCTAGGAAAATGAGGCCTCAGACTAGTTCTATGCTTAGTTTACATTTTAAAAATGTATAGCAAGATGAAAGAGGGGAATTTTAATAAGGAGAATACTCTAGGGTGATATAAATCTATAGGATAAGCTTCAGCAACTTTAGATCCCAACATTGAGCAGAGTACTGTGAAAAAAAATGGTAGGGAAAAGAGGTATGTTGGTGGGTGTTTTGACAGGATGGTGTAGGCATTTTAAATTAGGTTTAAAGCAGAGAGAATAAAAGGCAATGCTGTAGGGGTAGTGCAGAGTCCTGAAACAGACAAGCTTGATATTTCTGTGCTGGTAAAGGTATAAATTGGTCCAAACCATTTGGCAAACAATTTGGGAGTATTCAAGACAAGTTACAAATCATTTATACTTTTGATTAAGAGATTTATTTACATGGTTTCTGCCACAGAGGGATTAATAGCAGCAAGAAACAACCCATGCATCCTGTGATGTCCAATTTTTTTTACCATTATTTGCAATAACAAAGAAGTAAAAATAAATGTCTGTCCAAGGATGAGTGACTGATCATACTGCAAAAAAGGATGAATGTAAAGAATCCAGAGCCACATGAGTGTGAAGAGATGTAGAGTGAAGAGAGCAGGACCAAGAGAACAATGCCCACAATAAACCATATCATACATTTTAAGGTGCTTTTTCACAGGATGGAATTTGGACTGGAAGCTGAATATCATATATTTACAAATTTTAATATATTATATGTTATACAATGCAAGATAACAAAAAAATTCTGGAGGGGCAGTTAGGTGGCATAGTGGTTAGAGAATCAGCCCTCAGGTCAGGAGGACCTGAGTTCAAATCTTCTCTCAGACACTTAACACTTCAAAGCTGTGTGACCCTGGGCAAGTCACTTAACCCCAATTGCCTCAGAAAAAAAAATTCTGGGAATCCAGAGACCTGAGTTCTAGTGCTGATTAGCACTATTCATTTATGCCCAAAGTGTGTCCCTCAAATATGTGACAATGTATTTCCTTCTGCAACTTTGTTTTTTCATTTACAAAATAAGTTAAATAATCTCTAAGATTCCTTCTGGCTAAAAGTTTAGGGATTTTGTGTCAAAGTTATTAGATGAATCTAATCCTGGATCCTCTGTGTTCTCCATTGTCCCATGTCTGACAATTTAGATATTTGAGAAAACATATGATGAAAAAAGTCCTGGGTGAGAATAAAAGGACTTGTCCTCTGAATTAAATATTCAGTCTCTGCCCAACAAACCAGCCTTCCTTTCCTTTTTCTTTTGGTTGCAGTCTGTTTCACTTCTGCTTTAGATGACTGGATCTGTTGCCAAATTACACCCACCTCGAAGAGCTAATAGAGTTTTCCTGGGATTTATCTTTTATCAACTTGAAAACCCTCAAATGATTTGAGGAAAAGCACATAGAAATGATGGAAGGGTAGACTTAGCTCATAGACATGGTTTTGCAAGCAGAATAGCAAATATCAGAATAGGAAGAAAAAAAATATTCCACCCTCCCCCTCAAGGACTTACCAGGAAAAGTAAACAGAAAAGTGAAAATTCTGCGGTGGCTGCTGTGTAGGAGTTAAAGTCTAGAGTTGGACAAGAGTTTCCTGGACACAAAATAGGGAGGGCCAGTGGGCTGAGAACTCATTTACAACAGTGAGTGCAGAGTATTGGGCATGGAGCCAAGGAAGAAATAAAAAGTTGCAATCCCAAGGAGCAAGACTGGATAAGTTATTATTTTTTTTGCAAGGTTTTTTTATTGCTTGTTGGAGTAAAAAAAAATACAATAAGGAATGCAGCAGGTTGGGTCCACCCTACCAAAACTTGGGGGTACTTTTGTAATGTTATCTGAGGGTGCAGGAGGGCACTTGACCCATTGCACTGCTGTATTAAGGCCATTCCTTTGGATAAAGATAACATTATGGGACTCCCGTAGAACCCATTACCTGAACACTATCACATATATGCTGTTCCTTCTCCCCTCACCCTCCTTACCACATTTGCATTTTGGCAGTTGTTGGTTTGTAAGATTAGCTTGTTCTTGTAGTTATATCTCCAAGGCATTTTCCACTTTGTTTTTTCTCAATTACCTGTAAACAGAAATTTTTAACATTCAAAAAAATTTTGAGTTCTAAATTCTCTCTTTTTCTATCCTTTTCCTTCCTTGAGAAGGCAAGTAATTTGGTATAGATTATACATGTATAGTAATATAAAACATTTCTGTATTAGTCATGTTGCTAAAGAAAACACAGACCAAAAAAAATCATAAAGTAAAACAAAATCAGTTTGCATTCATTCTTTCTTTGTGAGCAGATAGCATTTTTAATCTTAATCTTTTGGAATTGTCTTTGATTGCTGTATTACTGAGAACAGCCAAGTCATTCACATTTGATCATCATACAATATTGCTGTTACTGTATCCACTCTTTAGTTCTGCTCACACTATTTTGCATCATCTCATATAAGTCTTGACTGTTTTTTTTCTGTCTCTCTGTCTTTGTCTTTCTCTCTGTCTCTCTCTTTCTGTGTATGTGTGTATTTATATAAATAGTAAATGGGAGATTTAATCTTAAATGTATAGCATTAGCTTTGAGGAAGATAGGGAAGGTTCTTTTTCACAAGATGGGATTTGGGTTGAAATTTGAAAAAAAGTCTGGGAAGTCAGGAAGCAGAGAAGAAAAGGAAGAGTATTCCATCCTTGGAGTTCAGCTAGCTATAAATTACAGAGCCAGGATATGTAGTGTCTTGTTCAAGGGATAGAGAGTAGGCTATTATAGCTGCTAAGTGCTTGAAAGTGACTGTAGTTTAAGAAGACTGGAGAAGTAGAAAAGCATATGTGAGAAGGGATTTAAAAGGAGAGAGAGGGAGGGAAGTTAGAAGGAAGGGAGAGAGAGAGAGAGAGAGAGAGAGAGAGAGAGAGAGAGAGAGAGAGAGGGAGGGAGGGAGGGAGGGAGGGAGAAAGGGAGGCAGGAAGAGAGAGAGAGAAAGATATTTTATTTTAGCAGTAGAAGGGAGACATTGTGGTTTACTGAGTGTAGGAGAGGTTGAGTCATATAGTCAGATCTGGACTTTAGACAAATCATGACTTTTGACTGGAGAATAGATGAGATCTAAGCCAGTTTACTGCTACCCTTCTAATCTTGTCTGCATTCATTTTGTTTGTACAAAAACTTTTTAACTTGATGTAGTCAAACTTATCTATTTTGTGATTAATGATGACCTCTAGTTCTTCTTTGGTCACAAATTCCTTCCCCCTCCACAGGTCTGAGAGGTAAACCTTTCTACATTGTTCTAATTTGTTTATAATATCATTCTTTATGCCTAGATCATGAATCCATTTTGACCATGTCTTGGTATATGGTGTTAGGTGTGGGTCAATGCCTAATTTCTTCCATACTAGTTTCCAATTATTCCAGCAGTTTTTGTCAAATAGTGAGTTTTTATCCCCCAAACTGGGGTCTTTGGGTTTATCAAACACTAGATTACTATTGTCATTGAGTATTTTGTCCTGTGAACCTAACCTATTCAACTCATCCACTACTCTATTTCTTATCCAGTACCAAATGGTTTTGGTGACCACTGCTTTATAATATAGTTTTAGATCTGGTGCAGCTAGACCACCCTCATTTGCATTTTTTTCATTAATTCCCTTGAAATTCTTGACCTTTTGTTTTTCCAGATGAATTTTGTTGTTAATTTTTCTAGGTCAGTTAAATAATCTCTTGGGAGTTTGATTGGTATAGCACTGAATAGATAGATTAGTTTAGGTAGCATTGCCATCTTTATTATATTCGCTCGACCTATCCAGGAGCACTTGATGTTTTTCCAGTTGTTTAGATCTGGAGCAGACAGTTTATTAGGAAATCTTGGACAATCATTCTTTACATATTCTGATGTAAAAGCTTAGGACTTTTCTCACTATTTTCTATATAAACTACTAAGCCAGGCAACTGCAGAAGCTCAAAGCCTATACATATTATGGCTAGGTGTTTTTCTTCTTGCAAAGCATTTCAGAAATTTGGAGGGAAGGGAGAGATTCCTTGGATCTCAGACTGAAACTTCAGTGTAGTCCCTTCCATTTGTTGGTTATAATATTTTTCAAATCTCTCATACTGGGCTACAGTGAACTGATTCTTCCAGTCACCTGAAATCCCTGGCAGAAAAGAAAGTATGGAGTATTAACTCTTTGTATTCCTTTCCCATCAAACCATTTTTAGTCTTTTCCAAATCATGGCCCAAACCTTGTATTTTGATTTTAGAACTTTGCTTCACCTATTCTCACTAAGTCCTATGGCTTTTCCAACATATCTGACTAATTATGGCTTAAATAGCTCTTGAATCAACCAGTAAAGGACTCTGGAATTTAAAATTTGAACAGTTTCATTTTCTTGCTAATCTTATTGAACCCAGATTTGGAATATGGAGAATTCAAAGAAGTTTCCACTGAAATCCTTTAGAATGAATGTGGATGAAATATGACTTTTAAAGAAGGTAGACTAGCTGCCTTTGGGGGTATTTGAGATCATCACTATTTCTCTTTTAACAAAGAAATTGTTGTTCAGTCATTTCAATCCAGTACAACTTTTTGGGATACTATTTAAAGGTTCTCTTAGCAAAGATACTGGAGTGGTTTGTCATTTCCTTCTCCAGATCATTTTGCAGATGAGGAAATTGAGGCAAATAGGGGTAAGTGATGTGCCCAGGGTCACTCAGCTAGTAAGTATGTGAGACCAGATTTGAACTCAGGAAAATGACACTTCCTGTTGCTAAACCTAGTGCTTTCTGTACTGCACTAACAATTCCTTCAAGCTTTTCTTTTAGCTTGGATATCTGTAGATAGCAAGGAAAATTATTGACTTATGTCAATACTTTTTAATAGCATCGACATTCAAATAACCTTTAGCATTAATATAGGATGTCCCTAAAGTCTTAGTACAATTTTAATCTTAAATTAATAGGTTTGTTGCTGTTCAGTCATGGCCAACTCTCCATGACTCCACTGCAAAGCTACTGGAGCAATTTGCCATTTCCTTTTCTAGCTCATTTTATAGATGAGGAAACTGAGGCAATTAGATTTAAGTAAGTTCCCCAGGAACACACAGCTAGTAAGTTTCTGAGGCCAGATTTGAACTCAGGAAGGTGAGTCTTCTTGATTTCAGACCATGTACTCTATTCATTGTGCTGTTTAGCTGCTCCCAAATTAATAGGGAGTAACATTGTGTAACATTATTAAATCTGTTATCCTCTTTTGTATTTTAAATTTTAAAAGCTTGAAATTTTACTTAGACTTTTAGAACTCACTTTAAAGTTTATGAAACACATTTACAAAGATAATCATCTTTGTAATAATAGCAAGAACTATCATTTATGTTATGCTTAGTATATGGCAGATACTATGCTAAGAGCTTCTTTGATCTTCACTATAACCCTGGGAGTTAGGGGCTATTGCTATTATCCCCATTTTGCATATGAGAAAACTGAAGCTGGCAGAAGCTGAATGACTTCCTGAAGATCACACAGCTACTAAGTGTTTGGGGCTGGATTTAACTTTTAATCTTTTTGGTTTCTGCTCTTGCACTCTGTCCTAGACTCCAAGTCTATCCAAGTTATCTAGGAAAACTCAATTTAGCAAATCCCAACAAGTAACTTTATTATTTTAATAAGCATGAATTGACTATTTTCATATCTCTAAATTTGCTCATGCAGATACCTTTGACTACATATTTTTATATTTCTCACATTAGATTATAAGTGTCTTTTGCTTCTTTTTGTACCCTAGTGCTTAGCAGAGTTCCTGGAACATAATAGCTAGTGCTCTCTCTCTGTCTCTGTCTCTGTCTCTGTCTCTGTCTCTCAATTGAATTTCTGGGCAACAATAGCAGAACACAGCTGAACTAGGCTAATCCCAACAGTTACTCTAAACTAAGTCCTATACCATTTCACCTGTCTATCCAAAACTTTTACTCAAAGTATGCTAATTTCATAACAGAATTCTAGAACCAGAAGGATTCTTGGTGATCATCTAGTTTAATTTATTTATTTTATCAGTGAGAGAGCTGCTTAGGTAAGTACACCCACCATCTCCCAGCTATTTTTGCTCCTATTTCTCCTACAGCTACTGACACTCTCCTGAATGAGGAAACCCAGATCATTCCAGTAGCTCAAGGTGTCTTGGTTCAGTAAAGGATCTCAGGAAAGACATTGGTTAGGATACTGGCTTTGCATACTAAGAGAAAATTCTCACATGAAAGTTTCCCATCATTTTTGCCACATATTACCTAGATGTTGTAATTTTCTTCTTGCCCTCACCTTATTACTTTTCTAAGCCACTCATAGGGTGGGTAGGTGGTGTAGTGAATTGAGAACCAGGCCTGGAGTCAGTGAGACCAAAGTAGAAATCCACCCTCAGACACTTACTGGCTGTGTGACCCTGGGCAAATCACTTAACCCTATTTGCCTCAGTTTCTTCATCTGTAAAATGAGCCTGCGATGGAAATCTTTGTCAAGAAAACCCCAAATGAGATTATGAAGAATGAGACATAACTAACAATGATTGAAGAACAACAAAAACCAGTGATGTTTTATTATTTCTTTCCCCCAATTCCTGCCATTATTAGTCTCATAGAATTTGAGGGCTGAATTAGATGAGCTTTAAGGTAATATTTGAATATGAGTGTCCTTACTTTTCTCATAAAAAGATATACTTTGTGATCCATTTCCTTTTCTGTCATCATGGTATAATTGGTTGTTGGGTTCTCTTTCATAATCTTGAAGAAAGTGTGAAAAAGGATTTTATTCACAATCTCTTCTGGTAAATCCTTTTCCAGGAATTTCAGTATTTTCAATAGCTCACGTTTTGGGTTCTAGAGAATCATGGGATCATAGAATTTTAAAGTTTAGATTACAATGGCTAGGTAGCCCAACTCATACTTGAGAGAAATTCCCCATTATAATGCAGTCAACAAATGGCTATGCAGTTTCTGTCTGAAGATCTCCAAAGAAGGGAACCCACAATCTTTCAAAGTAGCTCATTTCACTTTGGAACAGCTCTCACTTTTAGGAAGTGTTTTACTGACATCATACCTAGATTACTTTCTTAATGATGTGTACTACTTGTTTCTATATTCATTCTTTGGACTAAAAAAACCACATGAAAACTCTTTTCCAAACGAAAACCCTGCAAATACTTGAAGACAGTGTATTAAGTTCTCTCAAGTCTTTTCTTACCTAATTTATCCTATTCCTTCAATGGATCATTATGGCTTTAAGACCCTTTACCTTCCTGGCTATTTACTCAATATTCTCCAGTTTATCAAAATCCTTCTAAAATGGAGGACCATATTCCGTATGGCTGCTGATGGCACAATACTTACATTTTCCTATTCTTAGAAGCTATGCTTCTCTGAATGAAGGCCAGGACAATATTAGCTTTTTTGGTTGCCACATGACTTCTGACTTACATTGACCTCATGGTCCACTAAAATCCTTTAACTTTCTTTTTTAAAGAAAAATTACTTTCTCTGGCATTCCATTCATCTGGAAGATGGCAGAATATGTAAAAAATTTCCAAGCTCTCTAACTTTTTTCCATAAACAGAACATCACCACAAAATGAATGTAGAGTGGCAAAAATAAAGGGGTAAAGCAATTGTCCTAATCAGGCAACTTCAGGTCAGATACTTCTAATTGTGTGTCCCATTTTTTATATGGAAAGCTGTTATATATCTATATCTTTATCTATACATACATATCTATATTTATATCTATCTCTATCTATCTATCTATCTATCCATCTATCTATCTATCTATCTATCTATCTATCTATCTATCTATTTGGGAGTCAAGCTTAAGACTTAAGACATCCTTACTGAGTTTGATTTTATTAGAGTCAGGCCAATACTCTACCTTGTAAAGGCCCTTTGGTGTCCTGACTTTGTTGTCTAGTATGTTAACCACTTTTCCCAACTTTGAGTCATCTGTAAATTGGATGAACATGCCATCTATTACTTTATGTGAGTCATTGATAAAAATGCTAAATAACAGAGGGTAAAGCACAGATCTATGGGGAAATCTCCTATACACCTTCTGGGCTATTGATATTGAATCATCCACAGTAACTCTTTGAGTCTGTCCATTCCAACTAGTTTTGAATCAATCTAATTGAATATTCTTGTCTAATTCATTTCTCTTCATCTCCACAAGAAGAATATGAGACACTTTGTTAGAAGAAGATAGATTATAGGAGAATCGTATCTGAAATAATTACTGATTGAAGAGAGTTTCAAGGGAAGAATTGAACTAAGTAGAGTTTCATATGGAAAAGGGTTGTCTCTCTCTCACCTTCTTCATATCTTCATAGAAGAGATAGAGGATCCGGTAGTCCTTCTTCTTCTCCCACCAACCGTTCACATGGTCATACAAGGAACCAAAATTCATTAAATTACAAAAGATAAAACATTCAGGGGAAGAAAGGTTTTATAGGAAGGAAAGTTCTTTAAAATCCAACCATATTTCTTGTTAATGTCATTATCATCATGCCAAACATTTTAATTATCATCATACCATCCAGTTTAATTCAAGAAGCATTTATTAAGTGCCAACTGTGTTGAAAACACTCTTAAGTTTTAGGGATATAAAGGAAAAAACAACAACAAGAAGGAGCTTGTCTCCTCAAGGAACTTATATTTTGCTGGTGTAATACAATATACCTCAATTGTTTGTTGAGTACTGCTACAATTAAGGTAATAAATTCTAGAAATAAAAAAAGACATATAAAAAATAAATAGTCCCTCCTCAATGTGTTAGCAATCTAGATGGAATGCATACTTTCTTTACCTCTCTGGGATTCAATTTCTTTATTTTTAAAATAGAAGGTTGGCCTGGATAGCTTCTTTGGAATTCTCCAGCTATAGATTTAGGAACTTATGCAAGAAGTTGGGACTTAAGCAGAGCCTTGAAGGGGAAATCGAACTTAAATCAAAAAAGAAGATGAGGAAGGGCATATTAGGCAGGTATGATATTATGAATAGGAGTAAAAAGATAGAACTGTCTAAGACAGTCTTGGGAAGAAATGTGTAGAGACATTTTTGATGGAGGAGATCTGTCAGTGAGTTATAGAAGTGAAGGTTGGGGAGACAGTCTAGGGAAGATTGTGCAATGTCTTGAATGCCAACGTCTGAATAAGGCTCCACTGATTATCCCATAGGTTAAAAGTAATTCCCTTTGTTAGGTAAGAGCATCCTTTTTTGATTGACAACCAGAATTAGTGTACAGGATCTCGGTGTATAGGCTTTATTCACATACCATTTTGATTTTGTAATTCTATCAAAAAGGTGTTCTTATCTAATTTATTGGGGCAGCTAAGTGGCACCATAGTGCATAGAGTGCCAGTGGAGTCAAGAAAACTCATCTTCCTGAGTTCAAATCTGACCTCAGATACACTAGCTCTGGACAAGTCACTTAACCCTATTTATCTTGGTTTTCTCATTTGTAAGGTAAACTGGAGAAAGAATAGCAAAGTACTCCATTGTCTTTGCCAAGACAACAGCAAATGGGATCACCCATAGCCAGGGCTAAAAATAACTAAACACTAATAACATCATTTGTTAAGGTAAGATAATTAATTTTAAAAGGATAAGATCATCAATATAGTCTCTCTCTTATAATAGACAAAGCAATATCTACTTTATTCTGTAGAAACTGAGTTAAGTTTTGCAAAATGTAAATTTGAGAAGGTACAGATTGAAGGCAGGATGAAAAGTTTGAGGAATTTTGAAACATTTCAGGCAAAAGGTGAGGGTGTGTGTTAGGGTAATGACAATGAATTTTGGCAAATTATCCTGAAAATATTGATCTATAAGTTCTAATTATGTATAACACCTCTTCTATTTGGAAGAGATACTTCTTTTTAAATTTTTACTTCATTTTAAAATTTATTTATTTATAATACACATTGCTTTATGAATCACGTTGGGAGAGAAAAATCTGAAGAAAAGGGGAAACCATGGGAGAGAAGAAAAAAACAGAAAAAAAGAAGTGAACATAGCACGTGCTGATTTACTTTCATTCTCCATAGTTCTTTTTCTGGATGCTAATGGCATTTTCTATCCAAAGTTTATTGGGTAGGTTTTCTTGAATTTCCTTCATTTTTATAAGTATAATATTAACATCTGAATAGTGCTTTCAGTGTTGCAAAGGATTTTATCTTAAAAAAACTTCTGAAAACAATTTTGGGGAATGAGATGCTATCATTACTGGACAAGGGAGTCTGAGAGAGAGTAACTTTTTTTTTTTTTTTTGCTAAGGTAATTGGGGTTAAGTAACTTGCTTAGGATTACACAGCTAGGAAGTATTAAGTGTCTTGAGGCCAAATTTTGAACTCAAGTCCTCCTGACTTCAGTGCTGATGCTTTATCCACTGGGCCATCTAGCTGTTCCTGCTCTCCTTTTTTTAAATGACCATTTTTCCTGGTTGGAGAGAGCTAGACTGGAAACCAATGTAGAATTGTTCCTCAAGAATCTTTAGTGGAGGTGGAGTTAGAGCTTTGGAGACCTGGTTCCCCTCTGAAGGAGACAGGCAACTCAGAACAGTGAATGCAGGGTAAACATAGAGAGTGGATACAAGACGGAATGACCAAGAACACCAGTCTATATGGTCCCAACTTGTATCTTTGGCCATAGAAGTGCTTGGCTGGGCAATGTTCTAGAAACAGAAAAAGAATCTCCATGAAAAAAAAATACTATTCCATATGACCCTTGTTTGTGAGGATGATCTACACTCACAGGCAAGTTTTTACACATAGGAATAGACCATATAGGCCACGTATTGTGACCTGAATTAGAGTTACTTGGATGAATTGAGAGATAAAATTTATAGGCTTCCTATTTGGCTCTGTTATATTCCCAAGCCTTCTCTTCATCCATAAGTGGGGGCCACTGCCTATCTTCTGCACTAATGGGGCTTTGCCCCAGCAATTTTTGCATTATCAAGTTGTCCATAGAAAAAGATCTTTTCCATCTTCTAGTCCCCAGAGCTTTCTCTAAGACAAGCAAGTTGCTTTGGTCTCCTGATTGGGCTCACATACCTTTACTTGCTCTTGCTTGCTATGAGGTAGGCCTTCTTGTTTCCCAAAAGACAGAAAATTTCTACTCATGAGAGGGCTGATCTTAAGGGAAGATTTTAAAATGTATAATCTTGTGTTTCCCTTCATAAACTTCTTTTCAAACACTGTCTGGACCCATTCCTATTATTTTCTTTTTTTTATTAAAGCTTTTTATTTGCAAAACATATGCATGGGTAATTTTTCAATACTGACCCTTGCAAAGTCTTAAATTCAAAATTTTTCTCTCCTTCTCCCACCCTCTCCCCTAGATGGCAGGTAGTCCAATACATGCTAATTATGTTAAAATATATGACAAATTGAATATATGCATACATATTTATACAGTTATCTTGCTGTACAAGAAAAATCAGATCTACAAGAAAAAAAACCTGAGGACAACAAAATGCAAGCAAACATCAACAGAAAGCATGTAAATGCTATGTTGTGGTCCACACTCAGATCCCACAGGCCTCTCTCCCTGGATGTGTATGGCTTTCTTCATCACTAAACAATTGGAACTGGTTTGAAACATCTCATTGTTGAAGAGAGCCATGTCCATCAGAATTGATCATTGAATAGTCTTGTTGTTGCCGTGTATAATGATCTCCTGGTTCTGCTCCCTTCACTCAGCATCAGCTCATTCAAATCTCTCCAGGCCTCTCTGAAATCATCCTGCTGGTCGTTTCTTACGGACCATTCCTATTATTTTACACTCACTTTTTTCTAGTGATTAAGAACCTCATTCCTCCTCCTTATTTCTATTCTTCCTTAGACCTACACAACTTGATCCTACTCCTGCAAAGTCTTACTCCAGATCTGCCTGCCCTTTCTCCTAGCTCTCTGGAGTGGCTATTTCATAATTAATTCCTTTTCAATTTAAACTTTTTTCTTTCTCATTCCTTCTATACTCTACTTCTTCTTGAAATGTGACTCCGTCCTGACAGTACCACTTCACTTACCCTCTTTTCCAGGACTGGCTACATTTTCTCTCATCCTCCTCTCCAGTCCCCAACTCATTCATTCTGGTAGTAGTCAGAATGTTTCTTTTTCCCCATTGACACTTCCAGACCATCTTATTGACCAGTCTTATTAAATAATCTC
>JAJPUD010000215.1:81619-118191 GCA_023553655.1 Myrmecobius fasciatus | reverse complement strand
GATCCATTTTTTATTTTGAATTCCAAATTCTTTCCCCTCCCAAATCCTTCCTCTGCCTATTGAGAAGGCAAGTGATATGATACCTATTACACCAAAAAGAGATAATATTAATATCTGTTTTTCTAAGTTAATGGGCAGCAATTGTAATCCTGTCATACAGTTAGTGGGCCTATTTCTATTTCTTAGGATAAAAGACTGAACTTTTTAGCAACTTTGTCTTTGAGAAAGATAATCATAATAAATAATGATAATAGTTGGCTAGCATTTATAGAGTGTCTGAGACGTTGTGCTAAGGGCTAGCTCATTTTATCCTTACAATAACCCTGGAAAATGGGTATTATTACTATTCTCATTTTATATATAAGGAAACTGAGACAGATAGAGGTAAAGTGACTTGCCCATGGTCAGACAGCTAATAACTTTATGAGGCTGAATTAGAATTCAGGTATTCTTGACTTCAAGCCTATTGTTCTCTCCACCATATTACTTTAACTGCTTAGAAAAATATAGATGAATTAGTGAGTAAATGTAATAACTGAGTTGCTAGGAAAGATTGTAGAAGGCATTTAATTCAACAAGTAGTTCAACGATTCAATTTACAGAGGAAGAAAATGATTCTGAGAAAAATTTTAAAAACTTCTTGGGTCAAGAACCACAAAGGACTCAAATCTAGGTCTGCTTGAGCTCAGTGCAGTATTTATTCTCTCAATAATATCTTACTGTCCCATTCCCCCATGACCCCATCCCTTTCCTTAAAGAGGAAAAATTTGACAGATGTCAAATATATCAAAATATGTCATTACCTGTGGGTAATATTCCAGGAGCTGCTGACTCTAACATTGGGACACGCTCAGTAATTGGAATGTTTTTCTGTTTTTCAACAAAACCATCATTTTTAATTAAGTCCATGATTTCACTCACCCACGTGGTACCTGGAATAAAGGCAAAAAATAATATAGTCATATATTGAACTTGTATTCAAGGGTGCAAGTAGTAATGAGATACTTAGGTGTCAATGGAGATTGGGCCAAATTTAGAGTCAGGAACAATTGATTTTGAATCTTGCTTTAGACATTTATTAGCCAGGTAATCCTGGGAAAGTTGCTTAACTGCATTCTGCCTCAGTTTCCTAATAATAGGAGCCTAATAATAGCATTTGTTTTCCAAAGTTGTTGTGAAGATCAAATTAATTAATATATGTAAAGCACCCTTCAAATCTTACAAGCTATATAAAAGTTGGCTATTATTATTGTCAT
The DNA here is from genome assembly GCA_023553655.1 of Myrmecobius fasciatus. Classification (NCBI taxonomy): domain Eukaryota; kingdom Metazoa; phylum Chordata; class Mammalia; order Dasyuromorphia; family Myrmecobiidae; genus Myrmecobius; species Myrmecobius fasciatus. Next base: position 116,935 of record JAJPUD010000215.1, on the reverse strand, counting down.
TTTAATTGCACTTGTTTCTCAGAGTTATTGTGAAGATCAAATGAATTAATATATTTAAAGCACCTTGCAAATCTTACAAGCTGTATAAAAGTTGGCTATTATTTTTGTCATTTTAATTTTGTTGCAGTTTTTGTTATCAATAATCAGTCTGTCAATAAATTTAAAAAATATTATTAAGTACCTATTATGTGCTTGATATGTGATACAAAGAAAGGCAATAGATAACCTCTGCCCTCAAATACTTTATAATCTAATGATGGAGACAACAAGGTCTCGAGGTAACATCGAGGTAACAAGCAAGCTCTATAGAGGATAAATAGGGAATAATTAAGACAAGGAAAATACTAGAATTAGAGGAATTGGTAAAGACTTCCTGTAGAAGATAATAATAGCTGGCACTTATGCAAGAACTCTCAAGTTTGAAAAACCCTTTGCATATATTTTTTATTTGGTCCTTAAACAGTCAGGTGAAATATATTTTTGTTGTTGTTGAGTTGTTTTTCATCTGTGTATGATTCTTTGTGGGATTTTCTTGGGAAAGATACTGCTATTTCCTTTTCCAGTTCATTTTACAGCTGAGGAAACTGAGGCAAACAGGATTAAGTGACTTACCTAGGTTCACTTAGCTAGTAAGTGTTTGGTATGGTATGAAGGGGGAAAACATTTTTGTGTTGATTTTCCAGATCTGTACCCCTAATCCTTACTATGTGGAAGGGATAATTGTATAATTCCCTTCCCCCCATTAAAAGTACTTTTTTTTGGTTTGAACTTGAGAAATCATCAAAATAAAGATTTTTATATACTCCCCCCAAAAAATAAAAAAGGAGGTTGTTTATTAAACAATGACTCTTTATTCCATTCCTATTAATCAACACACCTTATCCTATTCCTATTAACATATACTCCTTTCTATGTCCCACCCACACTTTTATATCCTTCCTTTCTCTGTGTCTTTCTGTCTCTTTGTGTCTCTGTCTGTGTCTCTCATCTATTTGTTGCTCCCTCTTTAACCCATTCCCAATGACAATAGACTTCCAAACTTAACCAGTCTTTCTACATTCCTTTGTATCAGTTCTTCCTCTTGGAACTCATTTGTATAAAATAATTACTATTTTTGCCTTTTTCTAGATAGTTTTGCTTTTTTGCATCACATTATACTTACATCTACCTTAATCTTTCTTTTGAATTGCCTAATTACTTTTTTTTATTAAAGCTTTTTATTTGTATAACATATGTATGGGTAGTTCCCCAACATTGATCTTTACAAAGCTTTCCATTACAAATTTTACCCCCAGCCCCCTTCCCTCCCCTAAATGGCAGGAAGTCCACTACATGTTAATAATGTTGAAGTACTTGACAAGTTGTGCAAGAAAAATCCTATCTACAAGAAAAAAAAAGAATCAGAGAAAGGCAACACAATGCAAGCAAATGTCAATAGAGATCATGAAAATGTTATGTTGTGGTCCATATTTCATTTCCCTTTCTCTGGGTGTATATGGTTTTCTTCAGTGAACAATTGGAACTGGTTTGAGAGAATTCTTTGTTGCAGCGAGCCATGTCCATTAGAATTGATCATCATATAATACTGTTGTTGCTGTGTATGATGATCTCCTGGTTCTGCTCGTTTCACTCAGCATCAGTTCATGCAAGTCCCTCCAGGTCTCTCTGAAATTGTCCTGCTGGTCGTTTCTTACAGAGCAATAATATTCCATAACATTCATATACCATAATTTATTCAGCCACTCACCAATTGATGGGCATCCCTTCAGTTTCCAGTTTCTAGCCACTACAAAAAAGGGCTGCCACAAACATTCTTGCACAGGTGGGTCCCTTTCCCTCCTCTAAGATCTCTTTGGGATATAGGCCCAGTAGAAACACTGCTGGGTCAAAGGGTATGCACAGTTTGACAACTTTTTGAACATAGTTCCAAATTGCTCTCCAGAATGGTTGGATCCGTTCACAGTTCCACCAACAATGTATCAGTGTCCCAGTTTTCCCACATCCCTTCCAACATTCATCGTTATCTTTTCCTATCATTTTAGCCAATCTGACAGGTGTGTAGTGGTACCTCAGAGTTGTCTTAATTTGCATTTCTCTGATCAATAGTGATTTGGAGCAACTTCTCATATGACTAGAGATGGTTTTAATTTCATCATCTGAAAATTGTCTGTTCATATCCCTTGACCACTTATCTATTGAAGAGTGGCTTGGAATTGCCTAATTACTAATGACAATCTATGAATATAGCCTACATTTCCATATACAGAATATAGTTTCTTCTTATTGAGTCCCTTAATCTTTGATGTTTACCTAATCTTTCTCTTGGATCTTATATGCCAAATTTTTATGGAGTTCAGGTCTTTTTGCAACACAATCCTGAAAGTCTGTTAATTCATTGAATATCCATTTTTTTTCCATTCAGGATTATGCTTATCTTAGCTGGCTATGATATTTTTGATTGCAACCCCAGCTCTTTTGCTCTTTGTTATATAATGTTCAAAGGCCTGTGAGTTTTTTTTAGTGTGGCCACTGCAAGGTCTTATGTGAATCTGTTTCTCTGCCATATTGAATTATTTTCTTGTTGCTCATAATGTTTTCTCCTTAACCTAGGGGTTTTGGAATTTGATTACAATGTTTTTTGTAGATTTTCCTTCTAGGATCTCTTTCAGGTGGTGATTAGTGGATTTTTCCCCCTATTTTTACTTTTCCCTCCTGTTCTAACACTTTAGGACAATTTTCTTTAATTATTTCTTGCATTATTGTATTAAGATTCTTTTTTTTTTGATCATAGTTTTAAGATAGACTTATCATTTTTGCATTTTCTCTTTTTCATTTGCTCTTCAGAGTAGTTATTTTTCTTATGGAATATTTCATATTTTTTCTAATTTTTTCATTTTTTCAATTTTGTTTTATTATTTTTTGGCCACTTAGAACATTGCTGGCTTTTCCTTGCCCCAATTCTAATGTTCATAAAGTCATTTTCTTCATTAAAATTCTGGACTCTAGGGGCAGCTAGATGGCGTAGTGAATAGAGTACCAGTCCTGAAGTCAGGAGGCCCTGAGTTCGAATCTGTCCTGGGACACTTAACACTTTCCATCTATGTGTGACTCTGGGTAAATCATTTAACCCTAATTGCCTCAGCAAAAAAAAATCTGGTCTCTTTTTCTAGTTGGTTGATTTTCTTTTCATAATGTTGTTTTTCTTGGATTATTCTTTAATAATATTTTTCTCATTTTGATTTTAAATCCTTTGAAAAGTTCTATGAATTTTTTTTATTAGGTGATTATTTGACATTATTCTTTGGGGAGGAGAGGCTTCTTTTGCTTCAATATCCTCCTATGGTTGGGTATTTTCCCTTTTGCCTGCTCATTTAAAAAAATAGAATCTTGTTAGTCTAATTATCTCTAGACCTGGGGTGTGGGAAATGTTGACCTTAGCACCAAGTTCTTGTTTAGCTTTCCTCTCTGGCCTGGAACCAAAACCAAAAACTCCACCCTCCAGTAAGTACCAAGGTAAAAGCTCCCATGTCTGGGTCTGACACTATCACTCAACTCAGTTAGTCCCTGGCTTACTGTTTCTGTAGAGCTTGCTGTTTCAGTAGAGCTAATCTGAAGGTGTTTACACATGGGAGAGAGAAGGGGGAAAATTCCATCCTGGGATTTTTTCTTTAAAGGTTGTCACAGGAGGACCACTGTTTTACCCTAACTTTTGTTTATCTTTACGGCTCTATATTTGCCCTAAGGTGCTATTTTGTCTCTGTTTATGGGGGAAATATGGAGAGTTTGGAGTTTTCTGATCTATTTTGCCACCTTCCCGCTATCCTTTCTTGTCACTTTCTTCCATCATTTCTTGTGGCACAATAATATTCCATTATATTTATATATTAAAATTTGTTTATTCATTGCCCAATTGATGATTACCTTATTTGTTTCTATTTATTTGCCACAATGAATGATATTACTATAAATATTGTACTGAGAGAGTCTTTCCCTCTTTCTTTGGCTTCTTGAAACATATGTCTGGTAGTGGGAGGGCGAATTATGTAGCCCCATAATGGATAGAGCACTGGTCCTGGAAAGAGAAAAAACTCATTTTTCTTTAGTTCAAATATGGCCTTAGACATTTACTAGCTGTGTGAGACTCTAAATAGGGTCATGAAGACTTAAACATGACTGAAAAATGAACAATAGGTAGTAGTGGAACTTGTGAGGGGGAAATTTATATCTCTAAGCAATTTCATCAATAAAAAATAAAAACAATAGATAGATGAATTGAGCATGCAAAAGAAAAAGCAAGTAACAAAAAGGCCTTGTTGGACCCCAAAATAAAAATTCTGGACTCAAAGAAAAAACAAACAGAACTAAGACCAAAAAAACCCTCCAAAAATAAATTTATAAATGAAATTAAAAGCCTTTTTTTTAAAAAAAGGGAAAAAGTAACTAATTTTAATAAAAAGAAGGAAGCCAAATTGTCATAATAAAAACTTAGAAAACAATTCACAACATACAAAGAGGAAAGAAATGAAATTATTATAAAGCATTTTTCCTAATTCTTTGCTTATAAAAATAATAACAAATGAAATGACTGAATACTGACAGAAATATAAAATACCAAGGGCAATAAAATGAGAAAGAATTTAAATAATTCAGTATCAGAAAAAAGGAATTGAACTAGCTATAAAAGAAAAGAACCTGTATGCTAGAGGAGAGGGAAAAAATATAAGAAATAGTTATGGAGAGGTTTCAGAGGGAAGGGGAGCAGTGAGATATATAGTCATAGATTAAGCAGAAGAAGCAAGAAACTTGAGATATCCAAGCTAAGAAGGATAGTGTAGAAACATGGGCAAGAGAAGAAATGAGAGAAAGCCAGTGACTTTCTCATAGGTTCTTATTCACTGATAGATCTACATCTCCTAACTTCCATTTGCATAAGTCATCATACTTTACAAGGACTTTCATACACATCATCCCAATGGATTCTTATGTTAATCTTATGAGATATATGTATGTGTACATTTGTGTATGTATATCTGTGTATGTATATTTTAGATATGTATATCTGTGTATGTATATCTGTATATATAACACACATATACATATACACACATATATATGTATACATATATGTGTATATATATGCATGTATATATGTATATGTGTGTCCTAAGCTAGTTAGGCAGTGTTCTTTACTTGGGATAAAAGAACTTGGTTTTATATTTTTTTGAATCAACTCTGATTATCCATCTATTTATTTAACTATCTACTTATCTTTACATCTCACAGGGCTGATGTAAAGATGAAATGTTGAAGACAACAACAGTGTATATGTAAAGCTGTGTATAGAGAGCTGGGCTTGGAGTCAGGAAGACATCTTTCTGAATTTAAATCTGACCTTACTAGCTGTACAATCCTGGGCAAAAATTCTATTTGCTTCAGTCCCTCATCTACAAAATGAGCTGGAGATGGAAATCACAAGCCACTACCTTTGCTAAGGAAACCCCCAAATTCATGTAGATTTGGACATGACTAAACAGCAGCAAAATTATTATTGTTATTTCATAATTGCATCAGTGTCCCAAAATCAAATGCTTTGTGAAGATTGAAGGGGTAAAAGTTGTGAGGGGAAAAAGAAATAAGAATTTTGGGCAGACATCTCTTGTAAAGACATGATACTCACCAGACTTGGGATAAGTGATTATCCAAATATCTTCTGGCCTGCATTGGAACTGTTCAATCCTTTCCCAGTTGAGTGCAAAAGCATAAACCATGGGGTAGCCATGGACAATCTTGAAATCATGTCGGATAAAATCTTTCTGAGAACTCATTTTGGTGTTAGATGGTGGATGTGTTAATTGTAAAACTGAAGAATCAAACCAGAATATGATTAGCAAAACATTGTGAACAAAAGCAAAAATTTATATGGATTCAGGATACATTGAGAACTAAGAAAAGAGAAGAGGAAGGAATGTAAATCCGGGTTGAATCTGTGTTAGAAATGGCCATGGATACAAAGCCAAACTGTGAATGTTATCATGAAGATTAGTGAGCTTCAAAGTAAGAAGCCATGGCATGACACCAAAGAAACTGTGATCAAATAATCAAATGTAGGCATCCTTCCCTAACCTGGAGCTCACCTCCAACAAAGTCATACTTACTCTCTATCCTATGAAAAACGTGTACAACCTGGTGAAATAAATTAGAATGAGTTTTTAAATTTTGAGTATCTTTTTCTGCCTTTAAAATATATGATCATATATGCCTATATTTATATATGTATGCATTATAAATTCATTTTGCTTTTAATGCCATAAAAGGAAGAGGCTCATTTTAATTATATCTGTTTATTTAAAATGTTTTATTTCTGATATCTGTAGCATAGGTAAAGGATAAATAAAAGCAAATCCTAAAAATAAAAAACACACACACACATCTATTCCTTGGGTAACCTCACAGTTTAGGAGAAAATGTTTAAGAGCTCTAAGATAGTCCACAAATAAATAAAGCATAAATCAAAGGAAATGCAAAAACCTCACTATTTGAGCCTGCAGAAAAAACTGGTGTTGAAGTCAAATTCCTTAGCTCAGAAAAACATTCTTCCTTTGCTTGAATAACCATGCCACATTAGTGAATAATATTTATTGTAACGACCAAATCTATATCACCTGCCAATCTGATATGGCAATCAAAACTTCAGATTTAGGAAGGCAGTAGGGAATGTTTTTCGTCAGAGAGAACAAAAAGGGTTCCTTATGGTGAGATGGTTCTTGGGATCTAGAGAGAGGCTCCTTAGTGATTAAGAATGTAGAAAGCCTCCATTCTTCTATGTACCTCTATTACAACACCTCCATTCCCCTGCTGCCTTCCCTTCATTATTTTGCTATGCATTTCTTCTCTGAAGAAGGGTTATCTTTGTAATAGAAACAGATGGAATTGGGTAGCTTTTTCCATATTCAAATAGAAACACAGGGTTGTGAAGTCTGTACTAAAAATCCCTGGTGACTTCCTGGACAAGATTTACTGTTGTATTTAGCATGAAAATGAGTATTACTTATTCAAGTTGGGGATACTGTTAATGGACACTGGGGCCAGACTGAAAAGATGTGGGGATAGTCAGGCCAGGTCACCAAATAGCTTTCATCTTTCTGGCTTCAAGCCTAGTGTCCTACTTCTTATGCTGCTTGCTGCTCATAGAGGAGAACTGGTATTGAAATTCAGGCCTCACGACTTCCATTCCTATTCACTTTCTCCTGGTTTTTAAGTCATTTATTTCTTAATCCAATAAATCATAGATTTCTGTATAATGAGTGGTTTTGTTTGGAAAATTATCTCGAGTTTCTGATGTTAATGGAAATTTGCTAGTCGCTTCTCATATTTCCTTTGAAATTCTTATAGAGTGATTCTTGCCAATATCTCACATTTTTATGGCACTTTGGGTTTACAAAGCACTTTCCTCACAACAGTTTTCTGTGATAGGTGGGAGAGGTGTTAATTAAGACTGGCTGCTATAATTCACTTTCCACCTTCTACCTTTACAGCTAGCAAATCCCCACTTCCTGTCACTCTCCTTATTTCTGTATAACTTAATCACCAGCCACCAAGGAACAAACTCTTCCCCAACCTCTGCCTTCTTGTGCTCTCATTCCCATTTTTATCAGCTCTACTTTCCACCCATTCTAACTTTGTCCACTTCTTCCTTGCTGCCCTCTAGAACTCCTGTTCCATAATGAAGAAATTCCCCTTTATTCTGGAATTCTTTCTTGAATACACCTATTAATTTGCTATCATTGAAATATGACTTCTTCCAGAAGTCACTGCACTCTTGGTCATCCTCTCTATTACTTTTACTCACATCACCTGTCACATTGGCCCTGTAGATTTGGAGTACTTGCTCACACTGGCAATTGTAATTGCTCCTTTTTTCGTTCATTGCTCAGTAATATCATCTCCTTTGAAGTTCATTCTGTTAAAAAGATCCTGTTGGCTATTGCATATGGGGCCTCATGCCATGTGCTACAGGGCAAACATATTCAGTGCTTGGGATGATGTTTTCCTTTCTTCTTCAATTTATGCCCTTATATTAGAGATTTCAACATATGTATTGATGCTTCCTCACACTTCCTAAATTCCTAATTCCTCAATATCTTTAAAACACGACTTGTTTCTATATCATTCTCAACCACACACAAATATGGTCAATCCATGCATTTCATCATTACAGAGGTCTACTTTACTTATTAACAACCTCTAACAGTCCTTTATTTGACCATAATCTCTTACAACAAGCTCTTTATGCCTCACCTCTCCTAAATTTATTCTTCTCCATCATCTTGACCTCAATTTCCTTCTCTTCTTTCCTTTACATTCTTAGATCATTATCCTGTTGTGATTTCACTTTTCACTCCTCCTACTCTCACCCTCAGAGACAGCTAATTCAAGTCTACAAATTATTGTTCTATTGGATCCCTCAGCAGCCTTGTTTACATACTACCAATTTTGCCAAACCCTAGGCCAGTATTATTCTCACCAAAGATGTCCTCCACTTTACTTATTTGATGCTAAATGGAATTAGAGAATGTCATCTAAGAAGACAGACTGGATTACACTATAGATTTATGCTACCTAACTACAAATAGGCTCTCAGGGCAATAAGACAGTCCTTTTATTCCTCCCTAATTGATTCTTTTTCGCACTTCCCATAGAAAGTATTCCAGGTCTCTTCTCTCCTCAAGCCTTCCTCAACATCTCCTCATCCTATTTTCTTTGTTGAAGATCTAACTTAACTAAGAAAATTGTCATTTGCTGTGAACTCCCTTGCCCTTTCTCAATATTCTTGTGCTCTAAGATATAAAATATAAGATAAATATAAGAAGGCATAAAAAGCTTACATCTATTGAATAAGCAGCATGAAGGAAACTATGCACAATGACTATAACAATGTAAATGAAAATAACCACAAAATGGCAAATAAATGTTACAAAATTAAAAAATTCAATTGTGGTGACAAAGAACAGATCAGAGTGGAGAGCCACAGGTGATTAGCTTTGCATATATTATGAAGTCTTTCAAAGTATTTAATAAGTTATGCTAACTTTTTATATTTCTTGCTGTTTTTTTTAAATATTCTTTATTCTATGAGCAGGCTCTCTGGGAGAAGAAAGGATTATAGAAGAAATTTAAGTGATGTAAAAACAAAAGATATGAATAAAATGTATTTGAAAAGTAATAAAAAGAATTTTAAGAGAAGGAGAGAAACAATAACTCACTAATAGGATCAGGAAAATCTTCTTAAAGAATCTTGGATGTGAAAATGTTTTAGAAAGAGAAAATAAGGCCCAGACACCATATATTATTGTAGCAGTATTTTAAATGTATTTAAACCTAATACTTAGTTAAACTTTTCAACTTCAGAAAAGTAAAGAGGGGTCCAATGAAGTGATTTCATCAATGAAAGGAAGTCTGTATAAGCAACAACTTATAACAATATTAAGAAGAACAGAAGGGAATAAGCCTACTATGTAGCAGCCACTGTGGTAAAAACTTTTTACAAATCTTACCTTTTTTGATCCTCATAGCAACCCTGTGAAATAGGTGTTATTACGGTTCCTATTTTACAATTGTGGAAACTGAAGTAGAGTGAGGTTAAATATCTTGTACAAGGTCAGCTGGCTAAGAAATGTCTGAGGCTGAACTTGAACTCAGGTCTTTTTGATCTTTGCCTTGGTTCTCTCATTTATAAAATGAGCTGGAGAAGGAAATGGCCAACCTTTCCAAGAATTTTGACAAGAAAATCCCAAAGCGGGTCACAATGACTGAACAACAGCAATCAGGAAAGGGAAGGAAAGGAAGGAAAGAAAAAAGAAAACAGGAAGGAAAGAAAAAAGAAAGCCCAGTGTGCACATCAGTCAATGAGTCTAAGAATCCCTGATGAACATAAGCTCTGCTCTGCTCTGTTCTGCTTTTCAGAGGCTAGGAGGAGTACCTTAAGACCAGAATGGATTCCAAGGACAAGATGCAACTGGGAAACAGGAGAACAAAATCTCCTGATCAAATTTATTCCAATATGGGACCCTCACAGAGCTTGGGAATTCTTGTTGAAACTTCTACAGCTGAATGTCTTTTGATATGGATTGGTTAAAATCACTTAAAGTTTGATCACAATAGAGAAATTGTTTCCTGTTTTCAAGATTTAAGGGACAAAGTTTTTCTGAAGGAAATGTTACACTCCTAAATACATTTTCAGTGCTTCAAAACACTATTCTTGGAATTCTTTCACTTGGCTGGAGGTTGAGACTCTTGGGTAATATTTTTTATGTTAGAGTTTTCCTAAGAGCCTAAACTAGGAGAAAACAAAATAGGAGAAACATCTTACTTTTGAGGTTGGAGTGAGGGGAGTTTCTTCATCTGATTTTTAATGTAATACCAGTTTTTAAATCCTAGCAAAATAAGGCCTCAGGCTAATTCTCTGCTTAGTTTACATTTTAAAAGATGTATAGCAAGGTGAAAGAGGGGCATTTTAATAAGGAGAATACTTGAGGGTGACATAAATCTATAGGATAAGCTTCAGCAACTTTAGATCCCAAGACTGAACTGAGTAATGTGAAAAAAATGGTAGGAAAAAGAGATATACTGGTTGGTGTGTTGACAGGATGTTTTAAGTGTTTTAAATTAGGTTCAAAGCAGGGAGAAGAAAAGGCAATGTTGTAGGGGTAGTGCAAAGAGTCCTGGAACAGACAAGCCTGATATTTCTGTGCTGGTAGAGGTATAAATTGGTCCAAACTATTTGGCGAATAATTTGGGACTATGCAAGAAAAGTTACAAATCATTTATACTCTCTGATTCAGAGATTGATTTACTTGGATTCTGTCCAGAGGGGTTAATAGCGGGAATAAAGAACCCATGAATCCAGTGATGTTCAGTTTGTTATCATTATTTGCAATAACAAAAAAGTAAAAATAAATGTCTGCCCAAGTTTGAGTGACTGATCATACTGCAAAAAGGATGAATGTAAAGAATCCAGAGACACATGAGCATGAAGAGATGTAGAGTGAAGAGAGTAGGACCAAGAGAAGAATGCACACAATAAACTGTATCATACATTTTAAGGTTTGGACTGGATGCTGAATATTAGATATTTATATATTTTAACATATTATATGTTATACAATGTGGCATAACAGAAAAATTCTGGGAATCCTGAGACCTGAGTTCTAGTGCTGACTACCACTTATGCCCAAAGTGTTTCCCTCACATATGTGACAAAGCATTTTCTTTTGAACTTTGTGTTTTCATTTGCAAAAGAAATTAGATGATCTCTAAGATTCCTTCTGCCTAAAAGTTTAGGCACTTTGTATTAAAGTTATTGGATTAATCTAATCCAATTAATTCAGTCAATAGCTGGAATGGACCTTAGAAATCACCCCAATGTTTTCAAGTATGAGTAACTTCTTTTTCACATTAAATCTATCCACATAATAGAAGAAATACTATGGATATCCATTAAATGAGGAAGTACATGACTAGATATATATTTATTGCCAAAAAATCTGGGGCTCAAAGACTGGGAATCATTGAGCCCAATCCCTTCAAATTTGTCTAAAGTCATGCATATGGTAGTAGAGCCCAGATTTCAACTCAGGTTCCCCAGGGCCGGATACTCTCTGTTCTCCAGAGTCTCATGTCTGACAACTTAGGTATTTGAGAAACGCAAACATATGATGAAAAAAATCCTGGGTGAGAATAAAAGGACTTACTGTTTGGATCAATTATTCAGTCTTGGCCCAACAAATCAACCTTTCTTCCCTTTTTGTTCTGGTTGCAGTCTGTTTCATTTCTGTTTTTGATGACTGGGTCTCTGTTGTCAATTTACACCCAACTCAAAGAGCCAGCAGAGTTTTCCTGGGCCATATCTATTATCCACTTGAAAACTCTTAAATGATTTGAGGAAAAACACATAGCAATGATGGAAGGGTAGACTTAGCTCATATACACATGGTTTTGCAAGCAGAATAGGAAATATCAGAATAGGAAGAAAATAAATATCCCACCCTCCCCCTCAAGGACTTACCAGGAAGAGAAAACAGAAACGTGCAAATTCTGCAGTAGCTGCTGTGTAAGGAGTAAAAGTCTAGAGCTGAACAAGAGTTTCCTGGATACAAAATAGGGAGGGCCAGTGGGCTGAGAACTCATTTACAATAGTGAGTGCAAAGCCTTGGGCATGGAGCCAAGGAAGAAATAAAAAGCTGCAATTCCAAGGAGCAAGACTGGACAAGTTATTATTTTTTTTTACAAAGTTTTTTTTTGCTGCTTATTGGAATAAAAAAATAAAAAAAATAAAAATCTAGTAAGGAATGCAACAGGTCGGGTCCTCCCTACCTGAACTTTGTGGTACTTTTATAATAATATCTGAAGGTGCAGGGGGGCAATTGACACATTTCCATCTTTTTTACTGGACTACTGTATTAAGGCCATTCTTTGGGTAAAGATGATAGCATTATGGGACTCCTGTTGAAACCCCTATTACTTGAACACTATCACATATATGCTGTTCCTTCTTCTCCCCTCAACCTCCCTACCACATTCACATTTTGACAATTGTGAGTTTGTAAGATTAGCTTGTTTTTGAAATTATATCTCCAAGGCATTTTCTACTTTGTTTTTGCTTAATTACATGTAAACCAAAATTTTTAATATTCATAAAATTTTGAGTTCTAAATTGTTTTTCTATCCTTTTGTATAGTAATATAAAACATTTCTGTATTAGTCATGTTGCTAAAGAAAATAGAGCAAAAAGGAATCATAAAGTAAAAGAAATAAAATTTGCATTCATTCTTTGTGAGCAGAAATCATTTTTCATCTTAATCTTTTGGAATTGTCTTAGACCATTGCATTGCTGAGAACAGCCAAGTCATTCACATTTGATCATCATACAATATTGTTGTTACTGTGTCCACTCTTCTAGTTCTGCTCACTCCACTTTGCATCAGCTCATAGAAGTGTTCCCTGCCTTTTTTTCTGTCTCTCTCTTTCTCTCTGTATGTGTGTGTGTGTGTTTGTGTGTATTTATTGAAAAAGTAAATGAGAGATTTAATCTTAAATTTATAGCATTAGCATTGAGGAAGGCAAGGAAGGTTCTTTTTCACAAGATATGATTTGGGTTGACGTTTAAAGAAAGGCTGAGAAGTCAGGAAGCAGAGAAGAAAAGGAAGAGTATTCCATTCATGGAGTTCAGCCAGTTATTAATTACAGAATCGGGATATGTAGTACCTTATTCAAGGGACAGAGAGTGAACTATTGTAGTTGCTAAGTGCTTGAAAGTGATTGTAGCTTAAGAAGACTGGAGAAGTAGAAAAGCATATGAATGATAGGGGATTTAAAAGGAGAGAGAGAGAGGAAGGGAGGGAAGTTAGGGAGAAGTCATAGAGAGAGAAAGAGAAAGAAAAGAGAGAAAGAGGGAGAGATATATTTTATTTTAGCAGTAGAAGAGAGACATTGTGGTTTACTGAGTGTGTGGGAAGTTTAATCACATGGTCAGGCCTGGACTTTAGATAAATCATGACTTTTGACTGGAGGATGGATGAGACCTGAGTCAGGGAGAGCAACTGTCATTTTCACTGTGACCTTCAATCTCTCCAACTTTCAGTGTTCTCCCCAGAAATGACCTAAACTTTAGCCATACTCTCCTCCCTTCCCTATCTCAAACCTTCAGTGAACCAATTCAAGTCTACACCCTTGCCCCTTATCTTATCAAGCATGCTTTGCCAAACTTCAACTCTGGACTACTTCCACTATATGCAACCTTTACTCCTATTTACTTGCTACTGAATGGAGCTGAAGAAAAACCACAAAACTGCTTATTGGGTCCATCATAAATTTATGTTATATATTCTCAACCGGACACTTTCTATAGCCAGGCACCTATGTTTATTTATCTATTTTTACACCTTTATTTATTCCTATCCAACTCAATAGTTAGTGAAACCTTTTTAACTCTCTTCAATTCTCTCAGTTAAAGATACATCATGAAAAAATATTTGAGGCCATTAGCCCCCTCCCTTTTTCCTCTTGTAATTTCACTTCATTTCCTTCCTTCACTATCTCCTTCTTTCCTTTCTTCCATGAAGAGATTTCCCTTTTCTTTGCCAAGCCAGACCCCTCTGCCTGAGCAGATGACCCCATTCCATTCTGCCTTCTTTAGGAGATTGCTTCCTCAGTCATCTCTACTCTCTTCAATCTCTCCCTTTTTATTGGCTGTATCTCTGTTGCCTATAAACATGCCTATGTCTTCCTCACCCTCAAAAAACTCTCAATTATTTCATCCATCCCTACTACCTATCATTATGTATCTTGTCTCCCTTTCATGTCCTGACTCCTTGAGAAAACCATGTCAGTCAGTGCTCAACTTTTCTCTTGCTCTCTTTTTAACTGTGATGTCTGGTTGCCTACCTCATCAGCTTTCTCTAAATTTGCTAAAGATTTTTCAGTTACTAAATCTATGGCCTTTTCTCAGTTAAATTTTTGAGATGCTTGTGACCTCTTAATTTCTGGTTGCCCAGTGGTTGAAGCCACTTGGATGTGAAAGTGGTGACAAAAGTTATTGGTGCTATCTCCCTTGCTTCCACACATTGCAACTGTGATCTTCCTCCATTTTCACCACAGTGTGCTCTAAGACTCTTGACCACTACTATTTATTGCTATTAACTTATTTTAGGATTTATTTAGCACAAAGCCTGGCACATAGGTGCTTTATAATGTTTACTATATTGTAGAGTTATATTGACCCCTGAAACTATCATTGATGGAAGAAAATCTTGTAGAGAATGAGACCACTGAATAGGCTAATTGCTGTCTAAATGCCACTAATGAACAGATCAAGCCCAAGCATTTCAAGGACAACATAGCCCTTCCACTACTCTAGATCACTAGCCCCACTTCCATTCCTGCCCCTGTAATTAAAAAAAAATCTCCCTTGTGAAGAGGGGTCTATCATCTATGTATAATCAACCCAAATTGTTGATTACCCCCAACAGGGCAGGCAAGCCAGGCTGGCTAGAATAGCAAAGCAAATATGAGATAGGAGTGGTGTTACTTTATGGGTCAAATCACTATTATCACCTCTACTTGCTTAATCTCAAATCTAGATGAATAAAGCCTAGAACCTCAGACCCAAGTCCCTTTAGAAACTAAACACCTTTGACACCAGTGTTCAAAGATTAATAGTTAGCAGAAAGCTTTGTAATCAAATGTAAACAGTCTGAATCTTTGGAATAGTGAATAGTGGTCCTTTTTCTGAATTTGCATTACTCTTAACAATTGATATCTCAACATTTTGCTTTGTTCTTTTACTGTTTCTTATGTGCTTTGATACTCACAGAAGATTGTAAGCTTTTTGAGGGCAGGGGCTGTGTCTTACATTTTCATATTCTCCATGGTGCACATAGTAATAGGTACAGTCTCATGCAGTATAATTATTCAGGGAATTAACTAATTTGATTAAAAATGATGACAAACGCTTAGTAAATAATTTCTGAAAGATGTATTCTGAGAAGGTAACAAGCAAATTTTGCCATTTTTGCTATTTGTTCACTATATTTGTTGCTTTCTTGATATTTTATATCATCATTATAGAAAATATATCCATGGAGAAAATAACTATCAAAACATTGAATTGTTCTAAGATTATAATGCAGTCATCTTGATTAGCTGAAACAGGTTATTGGGCTGCCTGAGGATGAATCTATTTATTACTTCTCTTGTGTGGACTCTTAAAAAGTCATCATTGATTTGACACATCCCAGTTTTCATGGGATGAGACAGTGAGGAATTGGGGAACTAGTCTTGTTGAAGGTTGTTTTTAGGTCTCAAAAATCTCAAAACTTCCCTCAGGCTGAGATTTCCTTCCACCAAGAACACATCATTTAATCCTTTCTACTTCCTATACATTAAAATCTTGAAGAAAGAAGGTAGCACAGAAGTATAACTGACAATTTTGATATCTGGGACAGATAGATCAAAATGGGATCTCAAATTAACTTTAAAACATATAATTTAAAAACAATATAGGAAATAATGAAGACAAAGTCAGTTGAGTAGAAGAGATACAAAGATGCTAAACTTTGTTAAGGGAAATATATAGGATGTGCTTAGGTGGCCACCTTGATTGGGAACTTGGTGGGCCCCAAAATGATAATCTTTGTTAAAGAGGTACATTTTAATTCTACTGTATTCCATGAGTTATCAAACACAACACATTAACTTTAAAAAGTTTATGACTAAAAAAAGCTCATAACCTTTTAAAATCATCATTAAAGAAATTTTCAACCTTCTAAATTTCATTGCTCCTGGACAAGGATGCATTGTTCAACTCTAGTTACAATACTGTAATTTAGGAAGATATATAATTGGATGCTTTTATAATTTTTGTTTCATCTCATGATTTAATTCTTTGAGACAATACAAACATTTGAGCAGACAGCGTATAAGGAAATCTTGGACAATCATTCTTTACATCTTCTGATGTAAAAGCTTAGGACTTTTCTCAGCATAATCTATATAAACTGCTAAGCCAGGCAATTGTAGGAGCTCAAAGTCTATACATATTATCATTAGCTGTTTTTCTTCTTGCAAAGCATTTCAGAAGTTTGGAGGGAAGGGAGACATTCCTTAGATCTCAGACTGAAACTTCAGTGTAGTACCTTCCATTTGTTGGTTATAATATTTTTCAAATCTCTCATACTGGGCTACAGTGAACTGATTCTTCCAGTCACCTGAAATCCCTGGCAGAAAAGAAAGTATGGAGTATTAACCCTTTATATCCTTTTCTCATCAAACCATTTTTAGTCTATTTTCCAAATCATGGCCCAAACCTTGTATTTTGATTTCAGAACTTTGCTTCACCTATTCTCATTAATACACTACTGACTTTTCCAACATATTTGAGCAATCATGGCTTAAATAATTCTTGAATCATCCAGTAAAGCCTGAGATTTAAAATTTGAACAATTTCATTTTCTTGCTAATTTTATTGAACCCAGATTCAGAATATGGAAAATTCAAAAAAGTTTCCACCCAAATCCTTTAGAATGAAAGTGGATGAAATATAGCTTTTAAAGAAAGTAGACTAGCTGCCTTGGGGTATTTGAATATCATCACTATTTCTCTTTGTTATTGTTGTTCAGTCATTCAGTCCAGTACAACTCTTTGTGATCCTATTTTAAAGTTCTCTTGGCAAAGATACTGGAGTGGTTTGTCATTTCCTTCTCCAGCTCATTTTGCAGATGAGAAAATTGAGGCAAATAGGGGTAAGTGATGTGCCCAGGGTCACTCAGCTAGTAAGTATCTGAGTCCAGTTTTGAACTCAGGAAAATGACACTTCCTGTTTCTAAATCTAATGCTTTCTACACTGCACTAAGAATTCCTTCGATCTTTTCTTTTAACTTGGATGTCTCTAGATAGCATGGAAAATTATTAACATAATAGCATTTGATATTCAAATAACCTTTAGCATTAATACAGGTTGTCTCTAAAGTGTTAGTACAATTTTAAGTCTTAAATTAATAGGTTTGTTGTTGTTTAGTCACATTCAACTCTCCATGACCCCATTTGGTGTTTTCTTGGCAAAGCTACTAGAGCAATTTGCCATTTCCTTCTCTAGCTCATTTTACAGATGAGAAAACTGAGGCAAATAGAGTTAAGTGAATTCCCCAGGATCACACAGCTAGTAAGTGTCTGAGGCCAGATTTGAACTCAGGAAGGTGAGTCTTCTTGATTCCAAACCATGTACTCTATTCATTTTGCTGTCTAGCTGGCCCCAAATTAATAAGGAATAACATTGTGCAGCATTATTAAATCTGTTACCCTCTTTTGTATATTAAATTTTAAAAGCTTGAAATTTTAATTAGACTTTTAGAACACACTTTAAGGTTTATGAAACACATTT
Source organism: Myrmecobius fasciatus (assembly GCA_023553655.1). NCBI lineage: Eukaryota > Metazoa > Chordata > Mammalia > Dasyuromorphia > Myrmecobiidae > Myrmecobius > Myrmecobius fasciatus. The sequence goes on along the minus strand of JAJPUD010000215.1, from coordinate 99,000 downwards.
ACAAAGATAATCATCTTTGTAATAATAGTAAGAACTACCATTTTTTATTTATTAATACTTTTTATTTGCAAAACATATGTATGGGTAATTCCTAAACATTAACCCTTACAAAGCTCTCTGTTAGAAATTTTTCCCCCCTACTCCCCACCCCTCCCCTAGATGGCAGGATATCCACTACATGATAATTATGTTAGAATACTTAAGAAATCGAATGTATGTATAGTTATTGCATCATTTTTTATGCAGGAGAAATCACATCTACAAGAAAGAATAATCTGATAAAGGAAATACAATGCAAGCAAACCTCAATAGAGAACATAAAAATGATATATTGTGGTCCACATTTCACATCCCTCTCTCTGGGTGTATATGGCTTTCTTCACTGAACAATTGGAATTGGTTTGAAGCATTTCATTGTTGAAGAGAGTCATGTCCATTAGAACTGATCCTCATATAGTATTGTTGTTGCCGTGAATAATGATCTCCTGGAACAACTACCATTTATAAAGTGTTTAGTATATGGCAGATAGTATATGGCAGATACTATATACTAAGAGCTCCTTTGATCTTCACTACAAGCCTGGGAGTTAGGGGCTATTGCTATTATCCCCATTTTGCATATGAGAAAACTGAAGCTGGCAGAAGCTGAATGACTTGCTGAAGATTACACAGCTACTAAGTGTTTGGGGCTGGATTTAACTTTTAATCTTTTTGATTTTTGGTCTTGCTCTCTGTCCTAGACTCCAAGTCTATCCAAGTTATCTAGGAAAACTCAATTTTTGGCAAATCCCAACAAATAACTTTATTATTTTAATAAGTGTGAATTGAATGTTTTCATATATTTAAATTTGCTCATGCAGATACCTTTGACTGCATATTTTGTATTTTCCCCATTAGATTATGTATCTTTTGCTTCTTTTTGTACCCTTGTGCTTAGCATAGTTCCTGGAACATAATAAGTTCTCTCTCTCTCTCTCTCTCTCTCTCTCTCTCTCTCTCTCTCTCTGTCCTTCCGTCCATCCGTCTGTCTCTCTCAACTGAATTTCTGGGCAATAATAGCAGAACACAACTAAACTAGGCTAATCCCAACAGCTACTGTAAGCTCTAAGTCTCATGCCATTTCAACCGTCTATCCATCCACAACTTTTACTCAAAGTATGCCAATTATATAACATAGAATTTTAGAATGGGAAGGATTCTTGGCGATCATCTAGTTTAATTTATTTATTTTATCAATGAGAGAGCTGCACAGGTAAGTACACCCACCATCCCCCAACTGCCCTTGCTCCTATTTCTCCTACAGCTACTGACACTCTCTTGAATGAGGAAACCCAGGTCATTCCAATAGCCCAAAGTGTCTTAGTTCAGTAAAGGATCTCAGGGAAAACATTGGTTAGGATGCTGGCTTTGCATACTAAGGGAAAATTCTCGCATAAACGTTTCCCATCAGCTTTGCCACATATTACCTTGAAACTGTATTTTTCTTCTTGCCCTCACCTTATTACTTTTCTAAACCACTCAAAGGGTGGGTAGGTGATGTACTGAATTGAGCACTTGGCCTGGAGTCAGTGAGACCAAAGTAGAAATCCACCCTCAGACACTTACTGGCTGTGTGACCCTGGGCAAATCACTTAACCCTCTTTGCCTCAGTTTCCTCATTTGTAAAATGAATATTCTATGAAAATCACATACACAGTTTAATCATCCATCCCCCAATTGATGGACATCTCCTTAATTTAAATTTTTTTGCCCTGAGAAGAGAGCTGCTACAAATATTTTTGTACACAGAGGTCTTTTCCTTTCTTTTTAAAAAATCTCATTTGGTATTCATGCCTAGTAGTGGTATTGTTAAGTCAAAAGATGTGCATGAATTTAAAGTCCTTTGGTTATAGATCATATCTTTTGATCATTTATCAATTGGGGCATGGCTCTTTTTTATGAATTTGACTCAGTTCTTTCTATGTTGGAGAAATAAGGCCTTCACAGAGAAATTTCTTTAAAATTTTTTTTATAATTACTTTTGCTGACTATATTTTCCCCATTTATTCTATTCTCTCTCTCCTTTCATCTTGGGACTTCAAGGGTTTTGCTACTGACCATTCCCTCTCCCAATATGCCCTTTCTTTTATCTCCCTCCTCTCATAGATTTTTTTTTTTACAAAAATTATCTGGAAGTGATGTTGATCACTCGAGCCTTTCATTGGCCAAGCTAATTAAATCCTGAGGTTGGCCTTTTTTGAAAATCTAGACCAAATTGTGTGGGGGTGGGAAGTAGAATATTGTTCCATCATAGTAATTCTTATGCAGGTTCTTAATCCTTGTCAAAGTCTCTTGAGGTAGAAGACTAAATTTTATGGCCCTGATTTGATAACTGGTTCCTTTCATCTTCTGAGACATAAGATTAGCTTGAATCCTTTCCTTGGGAGGGCAAAGCTTTTAATCTGCTCTTTCCTCAAACTGCCTTTCATTCTGGGGCCTGCAGCCTCTTACAACTTTAAACTCTTTGCCTAGGATCACATAGCTAATAAGTGTCTAAGGCCATGTTTAACTGCAATTTAGTTCTGCCCTTTGGTTCCAAATAGAACAAGGTTAACAAAAATGGTAGTTCACTCCTGTTTCTGGATTTCTCTGGCTATTGGTTCTTTCTCCCCTACCTTCACCCTTGAATCATTACAATGGATTCATTTTGATTCTATTTATATTTATGGTGGTATATGTTTCTTCTGACAAGAGAATGTAAGATCTTTAACATTACACATTATTTAATTCTTGTATCTGCATCCTCCATGCATTGCATTGTGCTTGTTGTATTGGAAGTAGTTAATAATAGCTTGTTTATTAATTTAATACTTTAGAGTACTGACATTAATATATTAACAATTTGCTTAATGTTATAAGGTCTGCAACATGATCTGCCTGTATTATATCATTTAGTCTACACAACAACACTAGGAGGTAGTTGCCTTTTAGTCCCATTTTATGAATGAGAACATTGAGGAAGAAAGAAATCAAGAGTCTTTTTTCAAGGTCACCCAGTTAATAAGTGTCTGAGGCAAAATTTGAACTCAGGTCTTCCTGCCTCTATTACAGCACTATACCTCCTTAATTTTCTCATCTGTAAAAGGAGGATAAAAAAAAAGCACTTACCATCCAGGGTGTTTGTGAGGATCAAATGAGATAGTATTTGTCAAGCACTTTGAAAATCTTAAAGAATTTCATATTATTTATTATTTAGTAAGCCACATTAAGTAGTAGTTAGTGCAAATTTTACTCTCATCTTATCACTATATAGACTTGTCCAGAATTTTTTTCTCTATGTAAATATATAGATTTGCCCAGAGTCTCCCAGGTATAAATGACTGAGGTTGGATTTGAATTTCACTCTGCTACTTTTCAAGTCCATCCTTCTTTCAATTATACTCAGTGATTCTCATTGTGTAGATGGAGAAATTGAGAAGGCAGAGTAATGAGGAAAATGCACAGAATGTTGGATTTGAGTTAGAATCTTACTTCAGGCATGTATTGATGTGTGATCTTGGACAAATCATTTACCTCTTTCATCCTCAGTTTCCTCATCTATAAAATGGGGATAATAAGAGCCCCTACCTACCTGGGTTGTTGGGAAAAGAGAATGAGCTAACTTAGGTAAAATGCTTTGCAAATTTTAAAGTGCTACATAAATGCTATCAGTAATAAGGTCACACTGTTAGCAATTAAGAGTCCAGGTTTTCCAATTCTAGATTCATTACTATTCCTGTGAAACCTTCAATGCCTTGACATTCTCTGACAATTCATGCAACATATGCATATAGTAGGATTCTAGCAGGCACTGAGCTATCTGTTTCAGGAGCTCTCATTCAGATGATTGCCAATAGAAGAGTTAACTAGACTTCTGTTCACTTGTCTTCCCTAGGGTCTCTTATTTACATAGATACTACCTTCCAGCATAAACCCCTAGAGAAATTGAAGACAATTATGAGATTATATATGCCAGCTTCTGCTGACAGTATGGACAAACAGCTTTTCATTTTTTCATTAGATTTTCTTTTGAGGAGAAGCTTAGCCAATCAAAGAATTGGAATCTTTATTTATTTGTGTGCATATAGTTTTTAAAATTTCTTCTTCCTTTTGCTCTTCGTATATGTAAATATATTCATTTTATTTCTCTGCAGAATTCTCTTGTTTTTTCAGGTTTTTTTAAATCTAGAACACTCAGTACTAAACATAATGCCTGGCACATAGTAGGGTCTTAATAAATATTAATTGATTGATGGTTGTTTGGAAATTGCAATTGTTTCTTGTTAGAGTATCTGATATGTTTGAGATTAATGTTTTACTATAAATAAAACAAAAATAAATATGATCTATATATACACATAGACACATAATTATGTGTGTGATGAAGTCCTGGGTCACTAAGTGGGGCTGAAAGAGAAAGGGAACTTTTTTCCATTGTTAAAACCCTTTCCTTGTGAACTCTATATTTTCCCAAATCTATTTCATGTTTATTGCTCCTGGTGCCTATTGTACCTCTTCATTTTGTCTGTAACCTCTTCTTGTAAATAAAATTATCTTTTGGCAAAGAGAATGACCATTGAGAATTAGTCACATGACTGAACCCCACCATTTGGTGCCAAAATTGCTCTTCTGAATCCCATCATTTGATGCCTACACTTGATCTCATCCTAAAAGACTGTTTCCCCAAACCATATTGCTTATTTAGTAGGACTGCCTTCTATATTGTAAATATTTGGATCCATGAAGCTATTTAACATCAAATAAAAGAGCAAACCTTTGTCACCTGTGATGGATTTCTTCAGAAAAATTGAATTGTAACCAAATTTTTATTACACACACACACACAGACACATACACACACACATCAATCAATATTTACAATCTATTGCTCTCCCAACTCTATTTCATGTTACCATTCCTGGTGCCTATTTCACCTCTTCATATCTATTGATGCTACTTTCTCCCTGGACTAAATTGGAAGCTTTGCATACATTGGTGTTATGAGGAACACAATAAACAAAAGCAGCTTGAGCATTCAGACTCAGACCTTTTGATGCTCATCAGGATCTATCTCACATCTCCAACATAACTTATTTATCTACCTTCCATATTCCTGCTTTCTTAGTCTAACTTTGACTCTCACAGGATATTGTTGTTTGTCCTTTTGTTCTGGAAGAGCACTATGACATTAGGAGGGAGATATCACAATTTGTAAATAATTATATTTAATGAAGGAGGGGTGTGCAAATTCACCAGCCTCACTCCTTAGAAGCAATTGGAGTCCAGTGGCTGTTTGCATAATACAATATATTACATTATTATATAATAACATGTAATATATATAAGATATAAATCAGGACTAGAGATGACCCTACATGTAGTGGGAGGCCTTGGCCTGTTTTGAGTCTTCCCCAGGTCTCACTTTGTCTGGGGCAACACCCATTCAGTGATTAAGGCTAGGTAAAAATGAGGCTAAGAATGCTCACTTTTACCTAATCAAAAAAACCAATCTGGGCAGGGAAAACCCTCAAGACTTGTGGTCAAAATAGAAACAATTGCAATTTACACTCACTCTGAATCTTCAGAACCAAATGATGACCAAGTGAGGTTTGGACTGGGATCCATTGTTGGCCAATCAGGGAGAGCCATAGTGATTTGTATTTAAGAAATAATTCATAAAAAGAGAAATCGAGATGGTAAATCCCATGATATCTTACAAGGTTTCAATGATCAAAATTTATATTCCTTACCTGTAGGTAAGGTTATGATTTTCTACATGGATAGAGGGAGATGATAATAGGACATATGGAAACTAATGAAACCACTAGCAAAATGGTAACAAGGGAGAAAAAAAGAGGACCTAAGATAGAACTTTGGGGAGCCCACATGGTTAATGAATGAAATCTGGATGAAAATGCAGAATAGGAGATTGAGTAGGGGTCAGACAGTAGGAGAAGCAGGTGAGAGCAGTGTCACAGTGATCCAGAGAGAAGAGAATATTAAGGACAAGAAAATTGTGAACAATTTCAAAGGTTTCAAAGGGAGTAAAAAGAATGAGAAATGAAAAAAAGCCATTGTACCTGGCAATTAGGAGGTCATTGGTAACTTTGGTTTTTTTTTTTTATTAAAAGCTTTTTATTTACAGAACATATGAGTGATTTTTCTACATTGATCTTTGCAAAACTTTTTTTTTGTTCCAAGCTTTTCCCCTCCTTCTTCCCACCCCCACCCCTAGATGACAGGTAATCTAATGCATGCTAAATATGCCAAATTATATGACAAATACAATATATGTATACATATCTATACAGTTATCTTACTGCACAAGAAACATCAGATCTAGAAAGAGAGAAAAAAAAACAACAACCTAAGAAGGAAAACAAAATGCAAGGAAATATTCATGGAAAGCTTTAAAATGCTGTGTTGTGGTCCACACTCAGTTCCCACAGGCCTTCCTCTGGATGTATATGACTATCTTCATCGCTGAACAATAGGAACTGGTTTGAATCACATCATTGTTGAAGAGAAAGATGTCCATCAGAATTGATCATCGTATAGTCTTGTTGCTGTGTATAATGTTCTCCTGGTTCTGCTGATTTCACTCAGCATCAGTTCATGCAAATCTCTCCAGGCCTCTCTGAAATTGTCATTTCTTATAGAACAATAATATTCCATAACATTCATATACCATAATTTATTCAGCCATTCTTCAATTGATGGGCATCCTTTCAGTTTCCAGTTTCTAGCCATTACAAAAAGGGCTGCCACAAACATTTTTGCACATGTGGGTCCCTCTCCCTCCTTTAAAATCTCTTTGGGATATAGGCCTAGTAGAAACACTGCTGGGTCAAATGGTATGCACAGTTTGATAACTTTTTGAGCATAGTTCCAGATTGCTCTCCAGAATGGTTGGATCTGTTCACAGTTCCACCAACAATGTATCAGTGTCCCAGTTTTCCATCATCCCCTCCAACATTCGTCATTATCTTTTCCTGTCATCTTAGCCAATCTGACAGGTGTGTAGTGGTATTTCAGAGTTGTCTTAATTTGCATTTCTCTGACCAATAGTGATTCGAAGCACCTTTTCATGTGACTAAAAATAGTTTCAATTTCTTCATCTGAAAATTGTTCATATCTTTTGACCATTTATCAATTGGAGAATGGCTTGAATTCTTATATATTTGGGTCAATTCTCTATATATTTTAGAAATGAGGCTTTTATCAGAATCTTTGTATGTAAAAATATTTTCCCAATTTATTGCCTCCCTTCTAATCTTGTCTACATTCATTTTGTTTGTACAAAACCTTTTTAACTTGATATAGTCAAAATTATCTATTTTGTGATTAATAATGATCTCTAGTTCTTCTTTGGTCACAAATTCTTTCCTCCTCCATAAGTCTGAGAGGTAAACCATCCTACATTGTTCTAATTTGTTTATAATATCATTCTTTATGTCTAGATCATGAATCCATTTCGACCTTATCTTGGTATATGGTGTTAGGTGTGGGTCAATGCCTAGTTTCTTCCACACTAGTTTCCAATTTTCCCAGCAGTTTTTGTCAAATAGTGAGTTTTTAATCCCAAAAGCTGGGGTCTTTGGGTTTATCAAACACTAGATTACTATTGTCATTGAGTATTTTGTCCTGTGAACCTAACCTATTCCACTGATCCACTACTCTGTTTCTTAGCTAATACCAAATGGTTTTGATGACCACTGCTTTATAATATAGTTTTAGATCTAGTACAGCTAGGTCATCCTCATTTGCTTTTTTTTTTCATTAATTCCCTTGAAATTCTTGACCTTTTATTTTTCCAGATGAATTTTGTTGTTATTTTTTCTAGGACAGTTAAATAATTTCTCGGGAGTTTGATTGGTATAACACTAAATAAATAGAGCAGTTTAGGTAGTATTGTCACCTTTATTATATTCGCTCGACCTATCCAAGAGCACTTGATATTTTTCCAATTGTTTAGATCTAACTTTATTTGTGTGGAGAGTGCTTTGTAGTTTTGCTCATATAGATCCTGATTTTCCCTTGGCAGATACATTCCCAAATATTTTATACTATCGAAAGTTATTTTAAATGGAATTTCTCTTTGTATCTCTTGCTGTTGGATTTTGTTAGTGATGTATAAAAATGCTGATGATTTATGTGGATTTATTTTGTATCCAGCAACTTTGCTAAAATTGTGGATTAATTCTAATAGTTTTTTAGTTGATTCTCTAGGGTCATTGGTAACTTTGGAGAGAACATTTTTGGTTGAGTGAAGTGAGAAATTGAATTATAAGAGGTTAAGAAGAGAGAGGAGAGAAAGGGAGTCTCTTATTGTAGACAGCCTTCTCATTAAGTTTAGACATGGAAAGGAGAGGAAAAGGTTGGTATCTAGTAGGAATGGATGGATTAAGTGAGGGCTTTTTGAAGATGGGAGAGACACAGGCATATTTGTAGGCAGGAGGGAAGCAGCCAATAGAAAGGGAGATTAGGGAAAGAGTGGGGATACTGAGATGTTGGAAGATGAGATAGAATAGCATCACTTTTGCATGTAGAAGAGTTTGTCTTGGTAGGGAGAAACATGAGACAGGGGTGAGGAAGGAGAGAGTGATGGATAGCATGTAGATCTAAGATGAGGAAGAGGGGAGAAGAGAATTCTTGGCAAATGTTCCTATTTTTCATTAAAATATGAATCAAGATTCTTGACTGAGGGAATGAGGGGAAGGGGAGTCATGGGTAGTTTGAGAGAGAATGAAAAGGAGGTTTGGTGAGTTGGATAGTGCTTGTGGTATAAATAGGAAGGTGCTATAAGGTTACTTTGCTTCAATGACTGTCCAGTTGAAATGATGTACTATCAACTTATTTTGGACCAAGTTATCACACTTTTATGACTTTTCTCTAGCTTTGTTTAGCAGCACATAAGTAGGAGCAAAGCCAGTGCACAGTGGGAGTGATCCCAGGCTAATGTTAGCAGGGAAAGATCTATAGAATGTCAAGGCAAGGGACTCAAGAGAAGGAAAAAGTGAGGAGTTAATCTGGTTGACCAAGGAGTCAATTTGGGGAAGAGAGAGGAGTTCAGTGTAAGAGTGATGACCTGATGTATACTGTAGAGGCCATGAAAGATAGGAAAGAACTCAAAATGTTTGCAAAAATGTGCAGAAATGTTTGTAGCAATAGTTTTTGGTGGCTAGGCTGAGTGGTTGCCCATCTTCTGGGAAATAGCTGAATAAATTATGGTATGTGAATGTATGGAATATTATTGTACTGTAAGAAATGATGAACAGGCTGAGTTCAGAAAAGTTTGGAAAGACTTACATGAACTGATGCTAAGTGAAGTGAGCAGAACCAGGGGAATATTGTACACAGTAACCACAGTGATCCAAGGAAATTCTAATGAAATACTATACACATCCAGAGAAAAAAATGTGGAGACTTATAGAGTATTGAAGATAGTATTTTCACTTTTTTTTGTTTGTTTTTCTTGTGGTTTTTCCCTTTTGTTCCAATTTTTCTTTCACAAAATATCTAATAAGGAAATTTGTTTAAAATGAATGTACACATACAACCTATATAAAATTGCTTTCTGTCTTGAAAGAGAGCTGGAAGCAAAGGAAAAAACTGGAATTCAAAATCTTACAAAAATGAATATTAAAAACTATCTTTATATGTAATTGCAAAAATAAATACTATTGAAATTAAAAGAAGAAAAAGTGATGACTTGAGAAAAACCTGAGGGGTGGAAAGATGTGGTCATAGTGAGGATATGAAACAGCAACAGATTATGTTCACACAAAAGATTGTGATACAAGATAATGGTATTATGGGGTATAGCTCAAGTTTGTGTCCAAAGTGAACCCTAATGGGAGTGGGACAGGCTCTTGTTGGATTTTCATTTATTTCCTTTCCCCATATACAAGGAAGCTTGATTTTTGGCTAACCAGTTCTGTGCAATGTAATCCCTGAATTGCCTCACCTCCCTACCTCAATTACCCTTCTTTTCCCTCTCAGAGGGGTATTTAAATGGCACACTGAATAGGTGTCCTGTCCTAGAGTTAGTAAGAATCATCTTGCTGAGTTCGAATGTGACTCCAGACACTTACTTTCTATGTAAGCTTGGGTAAGTTACTTAACCCAGTTCATCATTTAAAAAAATGAGCCAGAGAAGGAAAGGGCAAACCACTCCAGCATCTTTGCCAAGGAAACCCCAAATGTGATTACAAAGACTCAAACATGTCTGAAACAATTGAACAACTGTACTCCTTCCCAGAGCTGGACTTAATTAGTGCCTACCCCTTCTTATGAAATGAGAGAGGTTGGTTCCTGTGGTCATGATTAACTAATAACATAATAAAAGGGAATAAGGGGGACAATGAGGTAGCACAGTGGATAGAGCACTGGTCCTGAAGTTAGGAGGACCTGAATTCAAATACAGTCTTAGATGCTTGACACTTTCTAGATGTGAGACCTTGGCAAAGTTACCAATTGCCTTGGGGGAAAAAGAACAAATGCACAGACAAATAATGAGTGCAATTTTTAAAAATTAAAATTTCCAAAGGGCATTTGTGAAAATTGATGCTATAGTCACCCATATAAGATAGGCTGGGAAACCAATCACATGAGTGATTCCTGACATCCCATTCCCCAAGGAGTTCTTTCTGATAGACATCTCTTAATTACTTGAACTTGGTGTTGTTATACAATAAAGTACAACTGAATGATGTGAGAAACACTGAGAGATGATTAGGTCTTAGCCAGAGGAAGAATTCATACCTACCAACTTGACATTTCTTATTTTTATCTTGTTCAGTTTTAAAAATGGCATATGGGTCTGCCTCCATCTTGAGTTCAATCTGACTGAACAAATTTCAGGTCCGTGTGTTAGCATTTTTTTTTTTTTTTTTTTTTTGCTTTTTGCTGAGGCAATTGGGGTTAAGTGATTTGCTCAAGGTCACACAGCTAGGGAATGTTAAGTGTCTGAGACCAGATTTGAGCTCAGGTCCTCCTGACTTAAGGCTGGTGCTCTATCCACTGCGCCACCTAGCTGCCCCTTGTGTGTTAGCATCTTGTACCTGATGTAAGGTCCTCAAATTTTATCTTTATTGTTAAAGGGGGAAAATTCATCCTTGTCACACTATAGCATTTATATAACAATGGTGCATTAAAAATTTCTTTTTCATGTCTTCAACAGTACAGCAGAGCCAAGTACTTTTCAGCTGGTAGAAACCCAGAGATCATCTCATCTCATTTTAGAAGTAAATTAGCTCATTCAGAATGAGTCTCCTGACGTCACACAGGTAGTAGCAGAACTAAGATGGCAGTTCTCCCAAATACTAACCATATCTTCCTCTACACTCTATTCACCCTTTACTTTTTCGGTTCTATGAATTTTTGATTAGCCTAAACAAGGTCATTATAAACAAATGGTAGTGTAGTTCCTTACCTGTTCCTTGTTGCTCCTGAAAATCAGAAATCCAGATTTTCTCTTCCTGATGTGGAAAATGATTCAGCTCCAGTGACTCAGGCAACTTGGAAGAATTCTTTCAATGTTCTTAGAAGAGGCAATAAGATAAGGGGAACAAGATATTAAAAAAAGTGACCTGACTAAATGTCTTTTGTGTTTGTTATTCTATATTGCAGGTGTATTTTGGCTTGATGGAGGACAAAATGAAAAAGACCCAGAGGAAATCTACCAAGCTCAGCAGCTGGACTAGGTGCTGTGAATAACCATGTTTGCCTTCTCAGCTCTTCTCTAGAGGGAGGGAGACAAGGCCAAATATAGATGTCACCTATGGCTATGGAGCTGTAAAACAGAATAAAAAATAGGGCATATTTTTATTTATCAATGGCAAACATGGTATTTGGCCAAGTCAATAAGTGCATCTGATAAAGAACATGGAGCTAGGCACTAGTATTACATGAATATTAAGAAATTAAGATCATAATAAAAAATACAAGGTTTTTTCTTTGTGATAAAGATTAGTTTTTAGTCAACCCTCCTGGAGAGTCAGAAATGCTTTCTTTCTAAAGTGTATAATGGATTAAACCTGTTGAGTTTAAGAATTGTGTAAAAGGAAATTAATTCTAGAGTTTACTACAAAGATACATACAGATAGTATTTATGTAGCATCCTAAGTATTGCAAAACATTTTACAAATATTAACTAATTTTATCCAAGAAAGAGCAACAATAATAATAATGGCTAACATTTATATGGGGCAGCTGGGTAGCATAATGGCTATACTGCCAGACCTAGAATGAGGAAGTTGTTGTTATTGTTGTACTTTAGTTGTTTTTCAGTCATATCTGGCTCGTGATTCTTTATGGATTTTTCTTGGCAAAGATCCTGGAATGCTTTATCATTGCCTTCTCCAGCTCATTTTTTTTTGGATAAGGAACTGAGGCAAGTAGTGACTTATCTAGAGTTACACAGCTAGTAAGTGTCTGGGACAGAATTTACACTCAGTTCTTTCATACTTCAAGTCCAGTGTTGTATCCACTGTGTCATAACTGTCAAGTGTAAGAAATAAGTGTGCTATAAGAAGTTATAAGCAGGCAAATTTCAGAAAAACATGAAAGATTTACAGGGACTAATATTGAATGAAGTGAGCAGAACCAGGAAAACATTTTATACAGTAAGAACATTATGTGATAATCAAGTATGACAGACTTACCTCTTCTCAGCAATACAATAATCCAAGACAATTCTGACAGACACATGATGAAAAATGTTATCCATATTCAGAGAAAGAACCATGGATTCTGATTGCAGGCCATTTACTAAAGGAAGAATATTTTCACTTTTTGCGGATATTTTTTCCTTTTGTTTCTTTTTTGCAACTTGGCTGAGATGGAAACATGTTCAACATGATTGTACATGTATAACCTATATCAAATTGCTTGCCCTCTTGGGAAGGGAGAGGGAAAAAGGAGGGAAAACAAATTTGGAAATCAAAATCTTATAAAATGAATGTTGAAAGTTATTTTTCCATGTATTTGAAAAATACTATGTACCCAAAAATAAGAAATAAATTAAATTTTTTCTAAAGAAAATTATTTGGTATGTAACATTTTTAGGAACATAAAGTTATTAAATGCTTTTCAAAACACGGTCAAGTTGGGGCAACTAGGTGGCGCAGTGGATAGAGCACCAGCCCTGAAGTCAGGAGGACCTGAGTTCAAATCTGGTCTCAGACACTTAACATTCCCTAGCTGTGTGACCCTGGGCAAGTCATTTAACCCCAATTGCCTCAGCAAAAAGCAAAAAAAAAAAAACAAAAAACAAAACAAAACAAAAAAAAACCACAGTCAAGTTGTCTACTTCCCCACTCACCCTCAAAACCTTGATGTTGCCACATTTTTAGTGTGTATTTGGGGAAATCTACCTCATTCTCACTTGCCAAACACACTCATAAAACTATAATTCCTTTTATAACAATTTAGCTCATTTAATAGGGTAATGGAAGATGTTTTTTGCCCTTCCTAGTGGGATATATAGAGCATTTGAAAATGTCTTCTGCCTGCCTCCAATTAACCATGTGGGTGCTACTTTGGTCATGTGCCTAACAATAGTACTTGTTTCCCTGACTTGTTGTGAAGATCAAATGAGTTAATAAATATAAAGCACTTTGCAAATCTTACAGGCTATATAAAAGTTGGCTATTATTATTGTTATTTTTATTTTGTAGGAGTTTTTCTTGTCAATAATCAGTCTGTCAATAAATTAAAAAACATATTAAGTATCTGTTATGTGCTTGACATGGGGTTAAACACAGTGATACAAAGAAGGGTAAAAGATAGCCTCTGCCCTCAAATAGCTTATAATCTAATGGTGGAGACAACAAGCAGAGAGGTAACAAGCAAGCTCTATAGAGGATAAATAGGGAATAAATATCAGAGGGAAAATACTAGAATTAGAGGAATTGGTAAAGACTTTCTGTAGAAGATAATAGTAGCTGACACTTATGCAAGCACTCTAAAATTTGAAAAACCCTTTGGATATATACATAAATAAATATGTATATATACACATACATATTTATTTATTTGGTCCTTAAACAGTCTAGTGAAATATATTTTTGTTGTTATTGAGTTGTTTTTCAGCTGTGTGTGATTCTTTGTGACCTCATTTGAGATTTTCATGGGAAATATACTGCTATTACCCTTTCTGGTTCATTTTACAGCTGAGGAAACTGAGGCAAATAGGATTAAGTGACTTACCTAGGTTCACTTAGCTAGTAAGTGTTTGGTAAGATATGAAGGAAGAGCCAACATGTTTTTTGTGTTAATTTTCCAAATCTGTACCCCTAATCCTCACTGTGTGGAAGGAATAATAGTATAATTCCTTCCCCCCATTAAGAGTACTTTTCTTTTTAGTTTGAACTTGACAAATCATCAAAATGAAGATTTTTATGTACCAAAAAAACAAAAAATGAGGCTGTCTGTGAAATGTTATTTTAAAATGCATATATCAAATTGAATACCACAGTGCTAACACTACATACACACATATGTATATATATATATACATATATATATATACATATACACACAGATAGCTATGATTACACACACACACACATACATATACTTTCATATACATCTGTATGAGACCATACTATCCTTGTCTGTATCTCTGAAAGTGGATAACATCTTCCTTCGTAAGTGTGAGTATTTTCATTTTTCTAAATCTATCAAGTCATCATTTCTTCCACCATACAAATATTCCAATCTTATGTTATTTTAAATAGTTTAAAACTATATTTATTAACATGGCTGCCATAAAGTATAGCTTCCCTAATTTTTTCTTTTGACTAAATTTATTTTAGATTTGGCTTTGTCTGAGATCATGATTACTACCCCTGCTTTTTTTAAACCTAATCAATTGTAATCCTGATCTTTATTATGTTTGTGTTTACCTCTTATTCCTAACATCTCTGCTTTACTTCCACCTGCTACCTTGTCCTCCTATTAGTTAAACTCCTCTCCTCTGTGTTTCCCCCTAGTCAACACCCCTCCCATATCCTCTCCTTCTGCTTTCCCCTTTTTTTCTAACTGAAGGAAGAAAACTTTTAATAGCCTTCAAAATATATGTGCTGTTCCCTCTTTATTCCATTCCTATTAATCAACTCACTTTATCCCATTGCTGTTAACATATACTGCTTTTTATATCCCACCCATCCCTATTATATTTCCTCACCCGCTTATTTTTTTCTGAATGTAGAATACTTTTATATCCTTCCTTTCTTTATGTCTCTTTGCCTCTTTGTGTCTCTATCTCTGTCTCTCTGCTCTATGTGTTCTTCCCTCTTTAACCCATCCCAATGACAATAGTATTCTAGCATTACCAGTCTTCCTACCCACTCTAATTCCTCTGTCAGTTCTTCCTCTTGCACCTCATTTGTAATTTTTTCTTTTTTCTTTATTAAAGCTTTTTATTTTCAAAACATATGTATGGGTAATTATTTTTATTTATTTATTTTTATTAAAGCTTTTTATTTGTATAACATATGTATGGGTAGTTCCCCAGCATTGATCTTTACAAAGCTTTCCATTACAACTTTTACCCCCAGTCCCCTCCCCTCCCCTAGATGGCAGGAAGTCCACTACATGTCAATAATATTGAAATACTTGACAAGTTGTGCAAGAAATATCCTATCTACAAGAAAAAAAAAGAAAATCAGAGAAAGGCAACACAATGCAAGCAAACCTCAAGAGAGATCATGAAAATGTTACGTTGTGGTCCATATTTCATATCCCTCTCTCTGGGTGTATGTGGTTTTCTTCAGTGAACAATTAGAACTGGTTTGAGACAATTCTTTGTTGCAGAGAGCCATGTCCATGAGAATTGATCATCATGTAATATTGTTGTTGTTGTGTATAATGATCTCCTGGTTCTGCTCGTTTCACTCAGCATCAGTTCATGCAAGTCTCTCCAGGCCTCTCTGAAATCGTCCTGCTGGTCGTTTCTTACAGAGCAATAATATTCCATAACATTCATATACTATAATTTATTCAGCCACTCTCCACTTGATGGGCATCCAATCAGTTTCCAGTTTCTAGCCACTACAAAAAGGGCTGCCACAAACATTCTTGCACATGTGAGTCCCTTTCCCTCCTCTAAGATCTCTTTGGGATATAGGCCCAGTAGAAACATTGCTGGATCAAAGGATATGCACAGTTTGATAACTTTTTGAGCGTAGCTCCAAATTGCTCTCCAGAATGGTTGGATCCGTTCACAGTTCCACCAACAATGTATTAGTGTCCCAGTTTTCCCACATCCTCTCCAACATTCATCATTATCTCTTCCTGTCATTTTAGCCAATCTGACAGGTGTGTAGTGGTATCTCAGAGTTGTCTTAATTTGCATTTCTCTGATCAACAGTGATTTGGAGCAACTTTTCATATGACTAGAGATGGTTTTAATTTCATCATCTGAAAATTGTTTGTTCATATCTCTTGACCACTTATCTATTGAAGAGTGGCTTGAATTCTTATATATATATATATATATAAGACAATTCTCTATATATTTTAGAAATGAGGCCTTTATCAGAACCATTAAATATAAAGATGATTTCCCAATTTGATGCTTCCCTCCTAATCTTGGCTGCATTAGTTTTATTTGTACAGAAACTTTTTAACTTAATATAATCAAAATTATCCATCTGGTGTTCAATTAGGAGTTCCAGATATTCTTTGGACATAAATTTATTCCATCTCCACAGGTCTGAGAGGTAAACTATATTATGTTCCTCTAATTTGCTTACAAAATCACTCTTTATATCTAAATCTTGAACTCATTTAGATCTTATCTTGGTATGTGGTGTTAGGTATGGGTCAAGCCCTAATTTCTTCCATACTAGTTTCCAATTTTCCCAGTAGTTTTTGCCGAATACTGAGTACTTATCCCAAAAGCTGGGGTCTTTTGGGTTTATCAAACACTAAATTGTAAAGGTTATTGCCTAGATTCTCCTGATATCCTATCATGTGCCACTGATCGACTGCTCTATTTCTTAGCCAGTACCAAACAGTTTTGATGACCGCTGCTTTATAATATAGTTTTAGATCTGGTACAGCAAGGCCACCTTCATCTGCCTTTTTTTTTCATTAATCCCCTTGAAATCCTTGACCTTTTGTTCTTCCAAATGAACTTTGCTACTATTTTTTTCTAGATCCGTAAAATAATTTCTTGGGAGTTTGATTGGTACGGCACTAAATAAGTAGATTAGTTTGGGTAGTATTGTCATTTTTATTATGTTTGCTCTGCCTACCCATGAGCACTTAATGTTTTTCCAATTGATTAGGTCTGATTTTATTTGTGTGGAAAGTGTTTTGTAGTTTAGTTCATATAGTTTCTGACTTTTCCTTGG
>JAJPUD010000215.1:65237-75599 GCA_023553655.1 Myrmecobius fasciatus | reverse complement strand
CATACACAGCAACAACAGTATTACATAATGATCAATTCTGATGGACATGGCTCTCTGCAACAAAGAATTGTCTCAAACCAGTTCCAATTGTTCACTGAAGAAAACCATATACACCCAGAGAGAAGGAAATGAAATATGGACCACAACGTAACATTTTCATGATCTCTATTGACATTTGCTTGCATTGTGTTGCCTTTCTCTGATCCTTTTTTTTTCTTGTAGATAGGATGTTTCTTGCATAACTTCTCAAGCATTTCAACATTATCAACATGTAGTGGACTTCCTGCCATCTAGGGGAGGGGAGGGGACTGGGGGTAAAATTTGTAATGGAAAGCTTTGTAAAGATCATTGTTGGGGAACTACCCATACATATGTTATACAAAAAATTGTCTCTCCTAGATCTATTTTCCAAGTCAGTTGTTTTTCCTAGGAGATATTTCATATTTTCTTCTAATTTTTCTTTTTTTGTTTTTGTTTGACTGATTCTTGAAGTCTTATTGAGTCATTCACTTGCATTTGTTCAATTTTTATTTTTAAAGTGTTGTTTTCTTCAGTTACCTTTTTAAGCTCCTTTTGTAACTGGCCAATTGAATTTTTTTGTTCATTGCACTCTTTTTCCACTTCACTAATTTTATTTTTCAATAAATTGGTGTCTTTTTCATATCTCTTTGGCAGGGCATCATATCCTTCTTGCACTGATTTCAATTTATTTTCCCATTTATCCTCCAGCTCTCTTATGAGGTTCTTTATGCAATCTTCCAGAAAGGCCTTTTGAAAAGGGGACCAGTGATGGTCCTTAATAATTTCCTTTGGAGTTTTGTCTAAAGGAACCTCAGGATCTGGGGTCATCCTTTTTTTCTCTTGATAAAAGCTGTCTATGGTGAGAGCTCTCTTTTGCTTCTTCATTTTTTTTAAGACAGCGTGGATGTCTCTTTAAGGCTTGGAAAAAATCTTTGCCCTGGGGCAATCCAGCAAATTAACTTAAGGTGCTGGGCCAGTGGGGGCTAGGACTAAATCGAGATTACTCCTTAAACAAGGCAAGTCTGCCAGAACACCTGTCCACAATCAGGGCAGAGTGTCTCGAGTGCCTCAGATAAACTCCAGGTGTTTGGAGTTTGGAGTGTGGAGTTTCTGCTAAGATGTGTTGAGCTGAGTCCCACCCTCACTTCTGGCCTACACCCGAGTCCACTGTTTATCCCTCTGTCCGAGTTAGACAAACCTGATATGAAGTTCTTCAGAAAGCAGTGTCCAAATATTTCTGGATTCATTGACTTGAAGATCAGTTCAGAGGCTTATTTTATTGTTGGTTTGAGAGAAGATCGGAGGAGGATGCAAAGAGTCACCTTTTCACTCCGCTATCTTGGCTCCGCCCCCCCATGGGTAATTCTTCAACATTGACCCTTACAAAGCTTTCTGTTACAAATTTTCCCCCCTAGTCCCCATCCTTCCCCTAGATGGCAGGAAATCCACTACATCTTAATTATGTTAAAATACTTAACAAATCAAATATATGTATACATATTTCCACACTTATCATTGTTGTGCAAGAAAAATCGTATCTACAAGAAAAAAATCAGAGAAAGGAAACACATTGCAAGCAAACATCAATAGAGAGCATGACAATGTTATATTGTGGTCCACATTTCATATCCCTCTCTCTGGGTGTAGATGGCTTTCTTCACTGAACAATTGGAACTGGTTTGAAACATTTCATTGTTGAAGAGAGCCATGTCCATCAGAATTGATCATCATATAATCTTGTTGTTGCCATGTACAATGATCTCCTGGTTCTGCTCACTTCGTTCAGCATCAGTTCATGAAAATCTCTCCAGGCTTCTCTGAAATCATCCTGCTAGTCATTTCTTATAGAACAATAATATTCCATAATATTCATATACCATAATTTATTCAGCCACTCTCCAATTGATGGGCATCTACTCAGTTTCCAGCTTCTAGCCACTACAAAAAGGGCTGCCACAAACATTCTTGCACATGCGGGGCCCTTTCCTTCCTTTAAGATCTCTTTGGGATATAAGCCCAATAGAAACACTGCTGGGTCAAAGGGTATGCACAGTTTGACAACTTTTTGAGCATAGCTCCAAATTGCTCTCCAGAATGGTTGGATCCGTTCACAGTTCCAACAACAATGTATCAGTGTCCCAGTTTTCCCATGTCCCTTCCAACACCCATCACTATCTTTTCCTGTCATTTTAGCCAATCTGACAGGTGTGTAGTGATACCTCAGAGTTGTCTTAATTTGCATTTCTCTGATCAATAGTTGTACCTCATTTGTGTAAAATAATTACTATTTTTACCTTTTCCTAGATGCTTTTGCTTTTTTGAATCACATTATACTCACCTCCACCTTAATCTTTCTTTTGAATTGCCCAATTACTAATGACAATTTTAGAATACAGTTTACATTTTCATGCATAGATTATAAATAGTTTATTCATATTGAGCCCCTTAATCTTTGATGTTTACCTTATCTTTCTATTGGATCTTATATGCCAAATTTTTATGAAGTTCAGATCTTTTTGCAACATAATCCTGAAAATCTGTCAATTCATTGATTGTCCATTTTTCATTCAGAATTATGCTTATTTTAGGTGGCTATGATATTTTTGATCGCAACCCCAGCTCTTTTGCTCTTTGATATATAATTTTCAAAGGCCTGTGAGGTTTTTTTAGTGTGGCCGCTGCAAGGTCTTATGTGAATCTAACTGTGTCTCTGCCATATTGAATTTTTTTTCTTGTTGCTCATAATATTTTCTCCTTAACCTAGGGCTTTTAGAATTTGGCTATAATGTTCTTGTAGATTTTGTTTACAGGATTTCTTTCAGATGATGATTGGTGGATTTTTCTTCCTATTTCTACTTTCCCCTCTAACACTTTAGGACAATTTTCTGTATATTTCTTGAATTATTGTATCAAGATTTTTTTTGTCATAGCTTTAAAATAGTCTTATTACTTTTATATTTTCTCTTTTTTTGATTTATGCTTCAGAGCAGTTGTTTTTATTATGGAATTTATCATATTTTCTTCTAATTTTTTTCATTTTTCTACTTTGTTTTATTAATTTTTGGTCACTTATAACATTGTTAGCTTCCACTTGTCCTAATTATAATTTTCACAGTCATTTTCTTCATTAAAATTCTGGACTCTTTTTCCAGTTGGTTGATCTTCTTTTCATAATATTCTTATTTTTCTTGGATTGTTCTTTAAATTTTTTTTTCTCATTTTGATTTTACCTTTTTTTTTTTCCTGAGGCAATTGGGGTTAAGTGACTTGCCCAGAGTCACACAGCCAGGAAATGTTAAGTGTCTGAGATCAGATTTGAACTCAGGTCTTCCTGACTGCAGGGCTGGTGCTCTATCCACTTCGCCACCTAGCTGCCCCTATATCTCATTTTGATTTTAAATCCCTTTAAAAGTTCTTCTATGAATTTTTTTGGGTAAGTCATTATTTGATATTTTTCTTTGGGGAGGAGAG
The DNA here is from genome assembly GCA_023553655.1 of Myrmecobius fasciatus. Taxonomy (NCBI): domain Eukaryota; kingdom Metazoa; phylum Chordata; class Mammalia; order Dasyuromorphia; family Myrmecobiidae; genus Myrmecobius; species Myrmecobius fasciatus. Next base: position 72,107 of record JAJPUD010000215.1, on the reverse strand, counting down.
GCTTTTTTTGCTTCACTATCCTTCTCTTAAGATGAACCCTGTTCTTTTCTATTCCCATAGCAACTTTCTATCATTGGGTTTTTTCTCTTTTGCCTGCTCATTTTTTTAAAATAGTAACTTGTTGAAGAGCAATTTGGAACTATGCTCAAAAAGTTATCAAACTGTGCATACCATTTGACCCAGCAGTGTTTCTACTGGGCCTATATCCCAAAGAGATTTTAGAGGAGGGAAAGGGACCCACATGTGCAAAAATGTTTGTGGCAGCCCTTTTTGTAGTGGCAAGAAACTGGAAATTGAAAGGATGCCCATCAATTGGAGAGTGGCTGAATAAATTATGGTATATGAATGTTATGGAATATTATTGTTCTGTAAGAAACGACCAACAGGAGGATTTCAGAGAGGCCTGGAGAGACTTGCATGAACTGATGCTGAGTGAAATCAGCAGAACCAGGAGAACATTATGTATAGCAACAAGACTATACGATGATCAATTTTGATGGACATGGTTCTCTTCAACAATGATGTGATTCAAACCAGTTCCTATTGTTCAGCGATGAAGATAGTCATATACATCCAGAGAGAGGCCTGTGGGAACTGAGTGTGAACCACAATACAGCATTTTAACGCTTTCTGTGAATATTTCCATGCATTTTGTTTTCATTCTTAGGTTATTTTTTCTTCTTCTCTTTCTAAATCTGATGTTTCTTGTGCAGTAAGATAACTGTATAGATATGTATACATGTATTGTATTTGTCATATAATTTATCCTATTTAGCATGTATTAGATTACCTGTCATCTAGGGGTGGGGGTGGGGGGAAGGAGGGGAAAAGCTTGGGAAAAAAAGTTTTTGCAAAGGTCAATGTAGAAAAATCACTCATATGTTTTGTAAATAAAAAGCTTTTTAAAAAAATAGTAACTTGTTAGTGTAATCATCTCTAGTGAAGAGGTTTACTTTACTTATTAACAACCTCTAAAAGCTCTGTATTTCACCATAATCTCTTCCAAGCCTAATCCTCTTTATGCCTCACCTCTCTTAAATTTATTCTTCTCCATCATCTTGACCTCAATTTCCTTTCTCTCCTTTCCTTTTCATTCTTATATCATTGTCATGTTGTGACTTCACTTTTCACTCCTCCTACTCTCACCCTCAGAGATAGCTAATTCAACTCTACACATTATTATTCTATTGGATCCCTCAGACACTTTGTTTAAATGCTACCAATCTTGCCAAACCCTAGGCCTGCATTATTTTCATTAAAGACTTTCTCCACTTTACTTATTTGATGCTAAATGGAGTTAGAGAATGTCACCTAAGAAGACTCGATTACGTTATAGATTTATGGTACCTAACTACAAATGGGCTCTCAGGGCAATAAGATAGTCTTTTTATTTCTCTCTGATTGATTATTTTTCTCACTTCCCACAGAAGCTATTCCAGATCTCCTCTCCTCAAGCCTTCCACATCATCCCCTCACCCTATTCTCTTTGTTGAAGATCTAACTTAACTAAGAAAATTGCCATTTGCTGTGAACTCCCTTGCCCCTTCTCTTCATCTCAAACCCATTCACATCACCCTCCATTCTGTTGTCCTTTACCCCAGCCTCTGGCAATGAAGTGGTGCTTCTTTGTCTCAAGGCCAATCTTTCTTCACATGCTTTCCTATTTTCTCCATCCAATTGCCCACTCAATCATCTTCCTTTCTAATATTTAACTTTCCACATTTATTGGTTTCTTCCCTCATACCTTCAATCACCCCAAGTCTCTTCCATCTTTTTCAGAGAGGACCAATGTGTTTGCTTTACAATATTGTACTTATTCAATTTAAAGGGTTTAATATTAAGGATTGGGTTGTTGTTGGGCAGCAGCAGTGATACATACATACATACATACATACATACATACATATACATATATATGTATAAAAGAAAGGAATATTAACAAAACATTTGAAACATAAAAAAGAAAGGAAAATTATAATTTGTCACTAATATGACACTTGAAGCCTTTTTGGTTTGGCAGGACTTGCAAGACTTTACATACCTCTGACAGAGCCCTTTGAGAAACCACAATTGTATACTTGTACATCACAATGAAGCTCAGAGTAGGATTTTGTGAAGGAAAAACTGATTTATTGGATAGTCTTCAAATTCAGATCCTCTGAAAACAATTTTTTTACTCAAGTAATCTTGTCTCTGGTTCAGTTACTGCTTTTGGCCAACATGATTTTCCATTAAAATCTCCTTCCCCTGAATAAGTAAGTACCAGATATTGTAATACTATCCTAAAACCCACTATGAGCTAAAGTGTCCTAAAACTAACTAGGCAATAGGTTTAAGTTCTGGAAGGTACACTTACAAAACGAGTGTCCTGTCCTTAGAGAAAACAAAATAGTAATGGAGTTAATACTGGATCTGGAGTCAGAGAACTTGGTTTGAATCCCAAGTCTGCCATTTATGATCTGTGTTGATATAGAGCTATTCCAGAATTGATGAGCATTCCCTTAATTTTTCAGTTCTTGACATCACAGAAGAGCTGTTACATATATTTTTGTATATATGTGTTACTTTTGATCTTTTTGGGATACAGTCCTAGTAGTGCTATTGTTGGGTCAAAGGTATCTTTAATTTTATAACATTTTGGAATATATACAAAACACACTTTTAAATTTAATCTGCATTATTAACATTTTCTCTACCAGCTTTTTAAGTTTAGAAAGTCAACAAAAGTAAATCAAGTCCTGATTTATAGCCTTTGAAAATTTCTGAGTTATGAATGTTCATACTTGGAATTTAACAATTAGTTCTTGAGATTGATTTTGATGGCTCCAGTAAAGCTATGCTGCTTCCAAGGAGTTTACATTCTTTGGAAGGTGGGGAATGGCATACATACAGGTTAGAAAGCCCCCAAAGTATACAAAAAGCAATTCATGGGACATTTAATGTTATAGAATATTCTTGTGCTCTTAGATATAAATTACAAGATTAATATAAAAAGGTATAAAAAAGCTTACATCTATTGATGCAAACAAATAAGCAGCATCAAGGAAACAATATGTACAATGACTATAACAATGCAAATGAAAACAACCACAAAATGGAAAATAAATGTTACAAAATTACAAAATTCAATACTGGCATCAAAGAACAGATAAAAAAGCTACTTCCTTTCATTGCTTTGCAGAGTGGAGAGCCACAGGTGATTAACTTTGCATATATTATGAATTCTTTTAAAGTATTTAATAAGTTTTGCTATTTTTTTACATTTCTTGCTGTTTTTTTAAAGAAATGTTCTGTACTATATGAGAAGGCTCTCTGGGAGAAGAAAGGATTATAGAAGAAATTTAAGTGATGTAAAAACAAAAGATATGAATAAAATTTATTTAAATAGTAATACAAAAGAATTTTAAGAGAAAGAGAGAAACAATAACTCACTAGTGGGAACAGGAAAATCTTTCTAAAGAATCTTGGCTATGAAGATGTTTTAGAAAGAGAAAATAAGACCCAGACAACATATGTTATTGTAGCAGTATTTTAAATACATTTAAACCTAATAATTAGTTAACCTTTTCAACTTCAGAAAAGTAAAGAGGGGTCCAGTGAAGTGATTTCCTCAATGTAAGGAACTCTGTATATTCAACAAATTCTAACAATTAGAGAAGAACAGAGCCTACTATGTAGCAGCCACTGTGGTAAAAACTTTTTACAAATATTATCTCTTTTGATCCTCACAGCAAGGTGTGAGGTGAGATAGGTGTTAATACAGTCCCTATTTTGGAATTGTGGAAACTGAGATAGATTGAGGTTAAATATCTTGTACAAGGTTAGCTGGCTAAGAAATGCCTGAACTTGAACTCAGGTCTTTCTGATCCTTGTCTAGATTCCCTCATTTATAAAATGAGCTGGAGAAGGAAATGGTAAACCTTTCCAGGATCTTTGCCAAAAAATCCCAAAGAGGGTCACAAAGACTGAACAGCAATCCAAAACAACTTTCTGACTCTAGGTCCATTGTTTTATCCGTGGTGTAGTTAGTGAGCCTCAGGTACCCTCAGATGTTAAGTGAATTGGCCATGGTCATGTAGTTAGTCTGTCAGAGGCAAGATTCTAGTTTCGTTTTCCCCAGTTCCAATTCTGGCCTAATCTCTCAACTCAGCTACCCTGTCTTTCACAGGAAAGAAAGAAAAAAGAAAGCTTAGCATGCATATCAGTTAATGAGTCTTTCTAAGGATCCCTGATGAACACAAGCTTTGCTCTGTTCTGCTTTTCAAAGACCAGGAGGAGCACCTTAGGACCAGAATGGATTCCTAAGCTGCAACTGGGAAACAGGAGAACAAAATCTCCTGATCAAATTTATTCCAATATGGGACCCTCACAGAGCATGGGAACTCTTGTTGAAACTTCTACAGCTGAATGTCTTATGATATGGATTGGTTAAAATCACTTAAAGTTTGATCACAATAGAGAAATTGTTTTCCGTTTTCAAAGATTTATGGGGCAAAGTTTTTCTGAAGGAAATGTTACACTCCTAATTACATTCTCAGTGCTTCAAAACACTGTTCTTGGAATGCTTTCACTTGGCTGAAAGTTGAGGGTTTGGGGCAATATTTTGTATGTTAAAGTTTTCCTAAGAGCCTAAAATAGGAGAAAACAAAATAGGAGAAACATCTCATTTTTGGTGGTGGAGTGAGGGGAGTTTCTTCATCTAATTTTCAATGTAATACCAGTGTTTTAACCTTAGCAAAACAGGGCCTTAGGCTAGTTCTCTGCTTAGTTAACATTTTTAAAGATGCATAACAAGACAAAAGAGGGGCATTTTAATAAGGAGAATACTTGAGAGTGACATAAATCTATAGGATAAACTTCAGCAACTTTAGACCCCAAGACTGAGCTGAGTACTGTGAAAAAAATGGTAGGGAAAAGAGGTATGTTAGTGGGTGTGTTGACAGGATATTTTAAGTGTTTTAAATTGAGTTCAAAGCAGAAAGAAGAAAAGGCAATGTTGTAGGGGTAGTGCAAAGAGTCCTGGAACAGACAAGCCTGATATTTCTGTGCTGGTAGAGATATAAATTGGTCTAAATCATTTGGTAAACAAGTTGGGACTATGCAAGACAAGTTACAAATCGTTTATATTTTCTGATTCAGAGATTGCTTTACTTGGATATCAAAGACTGGTATTCATTGAACCCAATCCCTTTATGTTTGTCTAAAATCATGCATATATTAGTGGCACCCAGATTTCAAGTCAGGTTTCCCAATGCCGGATCCTATGTGTTCTCCAGTGTCACATGTCTGACAACTAAGATTTTTGAGAAACACAAACATATGATGAAAAAAGTCCTGGATGAGAATAAAAAGACTTACCCTCTGGATCAAATATTCAGTCTTTGCCCAACAAACCAGCCTTCCTTCCCTTTTTCTTCTGGTTGCAGTCTGTTTCACTTCTGCTTTCAATGACTGGATCTCTGTTGCCAATTTACACCCACCTTGAAGAGCCAACAGAGTTTTCCTGGGACTTATCTATTATCCACTTAAAAAACCCTCAACTCATTTGAGGAAAAGTACATAGAAATGCTGGAAGGGTAGACTTGGCTTATAGACATGGTTTTGCAAGCAAAATAGGAAATATCAGAATAGGAAGAAAATAAATATCTCACCCTTCCATTCAAAGACTTACCAAGAAAAGAAAACAGAAACGTGACAATTCTGCAGTGGCTGCTGTGTAAGGAGTTAAAGTCTAAAGTTGAACAAGACTTTCCTGGCCACAAATAGGGAGGGCCAGTGGGCTGAGAATTCATTCACAATAATGAGTGATGAACCTTGGGCATGGAACCAGGGAAGAAATAAGCAGTTGCAATTCCAAGGAGCAAGACTGGACAAGTTATTATTTTTTACAAGATCTTTTTGCTCCTCTTTGGAGTAATAATAAATAAAAATCCAGTAAGGAATGTAGCAGGTCGGGTCCTCCCTACCTGAACTTTGTGGTATTTCTATAATACTATCTGAGGGTGCAGGAGGGCAATGATCGATTTCCATATTTTTCACTGGACTGCTGTATTAAGGCCATTCTTTGGGTAAAGATGATAGCATTATGGGACTCGCGTCGAAATACCCATTACCTGAACACTATCATATATATGCTGTTCCTTCTTCTCCCTTCATCCTCCTTAACCACATTCACATTTTGGCAGTTGTTAGTTTGTAAGATTAACTTCTTGGTGGAGTTATATCTCCAAGGTATTTTCCACTTTGTTTTTTCTCAATTACATGTAAACAAAAATTTTTAACATTCAAAAAATTTTGAGTTCTAAATTCTCTTTCTCTCCTTTTTCCTCCTTGAGAAGGCAAGTAATTTGATACAGATTATACATGTAGAGTAATATAAAACATTTCTCTATTAGTCATCCTGCTAAAGAAAACACAGACCAAAAAAGAATCATAAAGTAAAAAAAATCAATTTGCATTCATTCTTTCTTTGTGAGCAGATAGCATTTTCATCTTAATCTTTTGGAATTGTCTTAGATCATTGTATTGCTGAGAATAGCCAAGTCATTCACATTTGATCATCATACAATATTGCTGTTACTATGTCCATTCTTCTCCTAGTTTTGCTCACTCCACTTTGCATCAGCTCATATAAGTCTTCCCTTCTTTCTCTCTCTATCTCTGTCTCTGTCTTTGTCTCTCTGTTTTTACATAAAAAATAAATGGGAGATTTAATCTTAAATGTATAGCATTAGTATAGAAGAAGACAAGGAAGGTTCTTTTTCACAAGATAGGATTCACAAGAATAAAGCCTGAGAAGTCAGGAAACAGAGAAGAAAAGGAAGAGTATTCCATCCATGAAGTTCAGCCAGTTATAAATTACGGAGTCAG
>JAJPUD010000215.1:54097-64966 GCA_023553655.1 Myrmecobius fasciatus | reverse complement strand
GAGAGAGAGAGAGAGAGAGAGAGAGAGAGAGAGAGAGAGAGAGAGAGAGAGAGAGAGAGAATTTTATCTTTTCTCTTGTTCTCTTTTTAACTCTGTTGTCTGGCTGCTTACCTCATCAGCTTTCTCTAAATTTGCCAAAGATTTCTCAATGACTATTGGCCTTGTCTCATTAAATTTCAGAGAAGCTTGTGACCTCTTAATTTCTGGTTGCCCAGTGGTTGAAGCTACTTGGATGTGGAAGTGGTGACAAAAGGTATTGGTGCTATCTCCCTTGCTTCCACACATTATTGCAACTGTGATCTTCCTCCATTTTCACCATGGTGTACTCTAAGACTCTTGACCACTATTCTTGCTATTGACTTATTCCAGGATTTATTTAGCACAGTGCCTGGCACATAGTAGGTGCTTTTTAATGTTTACTACATTGTAGAGTTATATTGATTCCCGAAACTATCACCGATGTTAGAAACTCTTTTAGAAATTCACTGAATCTGCCAACTGTCCAAATGCCACTAATGAACAGGGTAAGCCCAAGCATTTCAAGGACAACATTGCCCTTCCAATACTCTAGACCACTGGTCCCACTTCCATTCCTGCCCCTGTAATTAAAAAAAAATCTCTCTTGTGAAAAGGGGTCTATCATCCATGTATAATCAACCCAAATTGTTGATTACCACCAACAGGGTTGGCAAGCCAGGCTGGCTAGAATTGCAAAGCAAACATAATGAGATAGGAATGGTGTTGCTTTATGGGTCAAATCACTGTTATCACCTCCATTTGCTTAATCTCAAATCTAGGTGAATAAAGCCTAGAACCCATGACCCAAGTCTTTTAGAAACTAAACAACTTTGATACCAGTGGTCAAAGATTAATAGTTAGCAGAAAACTTTGAAATCAAATGTGAACAGTCTGAATCTTTGGAATAGTAAATAGTGGCCCTTTTTCTGAATTTTTATTATTCTAACAATTGATATCTCAACATTTTGCTTTGTTCTTTTACTGTTTCTTATGTGCTTTGCCACTCAAAGAAGATTGTAAACTTTTTTAAGGGCAGGATTTTCATATTCTCTGTGGTGCCTAATATAGGACTAGGTACAGTCTCATGCATATAATTATTTAGGGAATTAACTAATTTGATTAAATGTGATGGCAAATGTTTAGTAAATAATTTCTAAAAGATGTATTCTGAGAAGTTAACAAGCAAATTTTGCCATTTTTGCTATTTGTTAATTATATTTATTTATTGCTTTCTTGATATTATTTTATATCATCATTATAGAAAATATATACATGGAGAAAGTAACTATCAAAACATTGAAATGTTCCAAGATTACAATGCAGTCATCTTGATTGGCTGAAACTTAGGTAATGGGGCCACCTGAGGGTGAATCCATCTATTACTTCTCGTGTATTAAAAACTCATCATTGATTTGACACATCCCAGTTTTCATGGGATGAGACAGTGAGGAATTGGGGAACTAGTCTTGTTGAAGGTTTTTTTTTAGGTCTCAAAGATCTCAAAACTTCCCTCAGGCTGAAATTTTCTTCCACTAAGAACACATCATTTAATCCTTTCTACTACCTATATATTAAAGTCCTGAAAAAACAAGGTAGCACAGAACCATAACTGACAATTTTGATATCTGGGGCAGACAGATCAAAATGGGGGTCCGAAATTAGCTTTAAAACATATGATGTAAAAACTATATAGGAAATAATTAAGACAAAATCAGTTGAGTAGGAGAGATACAAAGATGCTGAACTTTGTTAAGGGAAAAATATAGGATGTGCTTAGGTGGCCACCTTGATTGGGAACTTGGTGGGCCCAAAACTAATAATCTTTGTTAAAGATTCCACATGCTATCGAACATAACACAAATTAACTTTAAAAAGTTTATAAACAAAAAAAGTTTATAACCTTTTAAAATCATCGTTTAAAAAATTTTCAGCCTTCTAAATTTCATTGCTCCTGGACAAGGATGCATTGTTCAACTCTAGTTATAACACTGTACAATAGAAAGATATATAATTGAATGCTTTTACAATTTTTGATTTAATTCATGATTTAATTCTTGGAGACAATACAAACATTTGAGCAGACAGTTTATTAGGAAATCTTGGACAATCATTCTTTACACTTTCTGATATAAAAGCTTAGGACTTTTCTCAGTATTATCTATATAACTGCTAAGCCAGGCAACTGTAGAAGCTCAAAGCCTATACAAAATATCATTAGGTATTTTTCTTCTTGCAAAACATTTCAGAAGTTTGGAGGGAAGGGAGACATTCCTTAGATCTCAGACCGAAACTTCAATGTAGTCCCTTCCATTTGTTGGTTATAATGTTTTTCAAATCTCTCATACTGGGCTACAGTGAACTGATTCTTCCAGTCACCCGAAATCCCTGGCACAAAAGAAAGTATAGAGTATTAACCCTTTTTATCACTTTCCATCAAACCATTTTTAGTCTCTTTTCCAAATCATGGCCCAAATCTTGTATTTTACTTTCAGAACTTTGCTTCACCTATTCTTACTAATACACTAAAAGCTTTTCCAACATATTTGAGCAATCATGTCTTAAATAATTCTTGAACCATCCAGTAAAGTACTCTGGGATTTAAAATTTGAACAGTATCATTTTGACCCCAGATTTGGAATATGGAGAATTCAAAAATTTAAATCCTTATAATGGAAATGGATGAAATATGGTTTTTAAAGAAGATAGGCTAGCTGCCCTGGGGGGTATTTGAATATAATCACTATTTTTCTTTGTGATCCTATTTTAAGGTTCTTTTGGCAAAGATACTGAAGTGGTTTGTCATTTCCTTCTCCAGCTCATTTTACAAATGAGGAAATTGAGGCAAATAGGGGTAAGTGATGTGCCTAGGATTACTCAGCTAGTTAGTAGCTGAGGCCAGTTTTGAACTCAGAAAAATGACACTTCCTTTTTCTAAGCTCAGTGTTTTCTTCACTGCACTAAGATTTCTTTCAATCTTTTCTTTTAATTTAGATATCTGTAGATAGCAGGGAGAATTGTTAGCATAATAGCATTTGATATTCAAATAACCTTTAGCATTAATGCAGGATGTCCCTAAAGTCTTAGTACAGTTTTAAGCCTTAAATTAATAGGTTTGTTATTATTCAGTCACATTCAGCTCTGTATGACCCCATTTGGGGTTTTCTTGGCTAAGATACTGGAGCAGATTGCCATTTCCTTCTCTAATTTATTTTACCGATAAGGAAACTGAGGCAAATAGAATTAAGTGAGTTTCCCAGGATCACATAGTTAGTAAGTGTCTGAGGCCAGATTTGAATTCAGGAAGGTGAGTCTTCTTGATTCTAGACCATGTACTCTAATAATTGTCCCATCTAGCCGCCCCGAAATTAATAGGTAACTGTGTAACATTGTTAAAGCTGTCATTCTCTTTTGTATTTTAAATTTTAAAACCTTGAAATTTCACTTAGATTTTAGAACACACTTTATATTCTGCTTTGTAATAATAACAAGAAATATCATTTATATAGTGTTTAGTATATGGCAGGTACTCCAGTAAGAGCTCATTTGATCTTTACTACATACCTGGGAGATAGGGGCTATTGCTAATTATGCCATTATACATAGAACTCTGAAGCAGAAGCTAAATGACTTGCCCAAGTTCACACAACTATCAAGTGTTTGGGACTGGATTTAACCTTTAATCTTTTTGATTCCTAGTCTTGCATTCTGTCCTAGACTACAGTCTAACCAAGTTATCTAGGAAAACTCAATTTTAACAAATTTTAACAAGGAACTTTACTATTTTAATTAGTATGAATTGAATGTTTTCATATCTCAAAATTTGCTCAAGCAGATACCCTTGACTAAATATTTTTATATTTCCCCCACTAGATTATAAGTGTTTTTGTCTCTTTTTGTACCCTAGTGCATAGTGCATAGCACCCTAGTAGCATAGTGCCTGGAATATAAACATAATATGTCTCTCTCTCTCTCTCTCTCTCTCTCTCTCTCTCTCTCTCTCTCTCTGTCTCTGTCTCTGTCTCTGTCTCTGTCTCTGTCTCTCTGTCTCTCTCTCTCTCTCTCTCTCTCTCTCTCTGTCTCTCTCTCTGTCTCTCTCTCATTTCTGGGCAACAATAGCAGAATACAACTGAATTAGACTAATCCACAACAGCTACTCTAAACTCTAATACCCATACCATTTCAAATGTCTATACATCCACAACTTTTACTCAAAGTATACTAACTATATAATGTGGAATTCTAGAACCAGAAGGATTCTTGGCGATCATCTAATTTCACTTATTTATTTTATCAATGAGAGAGCTGCTCAGGTAAGTACATCCACCATCCCCCAGCTATCCTTGCTCCTATTTCTCCTATAGCTACTGACACTCTCCTGAATGAGGAAACTCAGGTCATTCCAGTAGCCCAACATGTCTTGGTTCAGTAAAGGATCTCAGGAAAGACATTGGTTGGGCTTTGTATACTAAGAGAAAATTCTCACATGAATATTTCCCAACAGGTTAGATTTGTGGCAGTAAAGATGTTTGCCACATATTACCTTGAAGTATTTTTCTTCGTGCCCTCATCTTATTACTTTTCTAAGCCACTCATGGGGTGGATAAGTAGTGTAGTAAATTGAGCACCAGCCCTGGAATCAGAGAGATTAAAGCATAAATCCACCCTCATACACTTACTGGCTGTGTGACCCTGGGCAAATCACTTAACCCTGTTTACCTCAGTTTCCTCATCTGTAAAATGAGCTGGAGAAGGAAATCTTTGCCAAGAAAATCCCAAATGAGATCATGAAGAATCAGACATAACCAATAATGACTGAAGAACAACAAAAAAACACTCATAGTTATTATTTCTTTCCCCCAATTCCTGCCATCATTAGTCTCATAGAATTTGAAGATTAGATTAGATGAGCTTTAAAATAATCTTTGAATATGAGTGCTCCTCTTACCCTTTCTCATAAAAGGAGATACTTTGTGGTCCATTTCTTCTTCTGTGATCATGGTATAATTGGCTGTTGGGTTCTCTTTCATTATCTTGAACGAAGTGTGATAAAGGATTTTATTCACAATCTCTTCTGTCAAATCCTTTTCCAGGAATTTCAGTATTTTCAATAGCTCACGTTTTGGGTCCTAGAGAATCATGGAATCATAGATTTTTAAAGTTTGGATTACAATGGCTAGATAGCTTAACTCATACTTGAGAGAAATTCCCCATTGTAACATAGTCACCAAATTGTTATGCAGTTTCTGTCTGAAGATCTCCAAAGAAGGGAACCCACAATCTTTCAAAGTAGCTCATTCCATTTTGGGACAGCTCTCACTTTTAGGAAGTGTTTTATTAACATCATACCTAAATTACTTTCTTTATGATGTATACTTTTTGCTTCTATTTGTATTCTCTTGAAAAAAAAACTCATAAAAATTGTGTTCCAAATGAAAGGCCTGCAAATACTTGAAGCCAACTTATTAAGTTCTCTTAAGTCTTTTCTTATCTAATTTATTTATTCCTTCACTGGATCATTATGGCATCAAGACCCTTTACCCTCCTGGGCTGTTTACTCTGAATAATTCTCTAGTTTATCAAAATCCTTCTAAAATGGAGGACCGTATTCCATATGGCTGCTGATGGCACAATACAATTGTATTTACATTTTCCTATTCTTGGAAGCTATGCTTCTCTGAATGAAGGCCAGGACAATATTAGCTTTTTTGGGTGACATATAATGTCTGACTTACATTGACCTGATGGTCCATTAAAATCTTTCAACTTTCTTTTTTAAAGAAGAGTTATTGTCCCTGGCAATCTGGGAAGATTTTTACATACAGAGTATGTAAAACTTTTCCAAGCTCGCCAACTTTTTTCCCGTAAACAGAACATCTTCACAAAATGAATAGAGTGGCAAAAATGAAGGGATAAAGCAATTGTCTTAATCAGACAACTTGAGGAGACCTCAGGCAAGATATATCTAATCATGTCTCCTATTTTTATATGGAAAGCTGATTTTATATATATATATATATATATATATATATATATATATATACACGCACATATACACATATATATTTGGGACTCAAGAATAAGACTTAACATTTATCCTTACTGAGTTTGATTTTATTAGAGCCAGGCCAATACTCTACCCTGTAAAGGCCCTTTGGTGTCCTGACTTTGTTGTCTAATATGTTAACAACCTTTCCTAACTTTGAGTCATATGTAAATTGGATGAACATGCCATCTATGACTTTATCTTAGTCATTAATAAAAATGCTAAATAACAAAGAGTAAAGCACAGATCTGTTGGGCAACCCTCTAGAGACCATCTGGACTATTGATATTGAATCATCCACAATAACTCTTTCAGTCTGGCCATTCCAACTAGTTTTGAATAAATCTAATTGAATATTCTTGTCTAATTCATCTCTCTTGATCTCCACAAGAAGAATATGAGACATTGTGTCAGAAGTAGATTGATTATAGGATAATTGTATCTGAAATAATTACTGATTGAAGAGAGTTTCAAGGGAAGAATGCATGTAGACTTTCATATGGAAAAGGTCTTTCTCTCACCTCCTTCATATCTTCATAGAAGAGATAGAGGATCCGGTAGTCCTTCTTCTTCTCCCACCAACCCTTTACATGGTCATACCAGGAACCAAAACTCACTAAAGTACAAAAGATAAAACATTCAGGGGGAAGAAAGATTTTATAGGAAGCAAAGACTTTTAAAACCCACCCACATTTCTTGTTATTGTCATTATCATCAGGTCATCCATTTTAATTCAAGAAGCATTTATTAAGTGCTAACTTTGTTGAAAACATTCTTAAATTTTAGGGATATAAAGGAAAAAAAACAACAAGGAGCCTGTCTCCTCAAGGTACTTACATTTTGCTGGTGTAATACAATATGCCTCAATTGTTTGTTGAATCCTGATACAATTAAGGCACTAAGTTACAGGAATAAAAAAAGATAAGAAAAATAAGCAGACTCTCTTTAATTTGTTAGTAATCTAGATGAAATGCATAAGTTCTTTAACTCTCTGGCATTCAATTTCTGTATTTTTACGATAGAGGATTGGACTGGATATCTTCTTTGGAAATCTCCAACTCTAGATTTAGGAGCTTATGCAAGAAGTTGGGACACAAGCAGAGCCTTGAAGGACAAATGGAACTTAAATCATAGAAGATGGTGGGGAATGGCTTATTAGGTAGGTAGAATATAATGAATAAGAAAAAAAAGATAGAACTGTTTAAGTCAGTCTTGGGAAGAAACGTGTAGAGATATTTTTGATGGAGGAGATGTCAGTGAGTTACAGTAATGAAGGTTGGGGAGACAGTCTAGGGAAGATTGTGCAATGTCTTCAATGTCAATGTGAGAATAAGGATCCACTTATTTATTCCACTGGTTAAAAATAGTTCCTTTTGTTAAGTAAGAGCATCTTTTTTGATTGACAACCAGAATTAGCGTACAGCATCTAGATGTGTAGACTTTATTCACACTCCATTCAGATTTTGTAATTCAATCAAAAAAGTGTCCTTATGTTATTTATTGGGGGTAGCTAAGTGGCACCATAGTACATAGAGTACCAATGGAATCAAGAAAACTCATCTTACTGAGTTCAAATCTGACCTCAGATACATTAGCTCTGGACAAGTCACTTAACCATGTTTGCCTTGGTTTCCTCATCTGTAAAGTACACTGGAGAAAGAATGGAAAACTACTCCAGTGTCTTTGCCAAGACAACCTTGACACCTATAGTCAGGGCTAAAATGACTGAACAACAATTATATCATTTGTTAAGGTTATATAATTAGTTTTAAAAGGTTAAGATAATCAATATAGTCTCTCCCTTATAACAAAGAAAACTCTCCATTATTCAGTAGAAACTGAGTTAAGTTTTGCAAAACGTGGTCGATTTAAGAAGATACAGATTGGAGGCAAGACGAAAAGTGTGGAGAATTTTGAAACATTTCGAGCATAAGATGAGAGTGTGTATTAGGGTAAAGACAATGAATTTTGGCAAATTATCCTGAAAAATGTTGATCTTTAAGTTTTGATTATTTATAACATCTGTTCTATTTTGAAGGAATGCCATAAAATATTATTTTTTTATCATGTTCACCTATTTTTTATTTTTCCTTCTTTTTAAAAAATATTTATTTATTTATAATATACATTGCTTTATAAATCATGTTGGGAGAGAAAAATTAGAACAAAAGGGAAAAACCATGGGAGAGAGGGAAAACAAACAAACAAACAAAAAGAAGTGAACATAACATGTGCTGATTTACATTCAAATTCCATCGTTCTTTTTCTGGATGCAGATGGCATTTTCTATCCAAAGTCTATTGGGCAGATTTTCTTGAATTTCCTTCATTTTTATAACAATAATATTAACATTTGAATAGTGCTTTCAGTTTACAAAAAAAAACAAACATTTTACCTTAAAAAACTTCTCATAACAATCCTGCGGAAAGGGGTGCTATCCCTATGTTATAAATAAGGCTGAGAGAGCTTAAGTAACCTTTTATGGCCACATGGACTTGAATTCAAATTTTCCTAACTCCATATTCAGTATTCAGTTCACCATGTTACCAATTGTCTAAGAAGATATGAAATAGATAAAGGGACCTCATTCAGCATATATTAATTCATTGTGAACTCCATGTCACTTTATTCAATCATTCAATCATTAAGTATTTCTTGCTTTTGAGCTCAGATACAATGAATAATTAGTCTTTCCCCCTTACTCTTTTTAAAAAATAATAATAGTTTTTTATTTTTCAAAATACATGCAAAGATAGTTATCAACATCCACCCCTGAAAAACCTTGTATTCCAAATTTTTCTCCCTCCCTTCCTACTTTCCTCTTCCCTTTGATAACAAGGGATCCAATATAGGTTAAACATGTGCAGTTCTTCTAAATGTATTTCCACATTTATCATGCTATGTAAGACAAGAGATCAAAAGGGAAAAAAAGCAAACAAACAACAACCAAAATAAAGATGAAAAAACTATTTTGTGATCCCCATTCAATCTCCATAGTTTTCTCTCTGAATGAGGATGGCTCTTTCCATCACAAATCTATTGGAATTGCCTTGAATCACCTCATTGTTGAAAAGAGCCATGGCCATCACAGGTGGTCATCACATAATCTTGTTGTTGCTGTGTACAAGGTTCTCTTGGTTCTACCCACTTCATGTAGCCATAATTCATGTCTTTCAGACTTCTCTGAAATCAGTCTGCTCATCACCTCTTATAGAACATTAATATTCCATTACTCAGTAGTTAGTCTTACCCTTTCCATTCATGAATTTCTCCAGAAACTCCTCCCAAGTACCAGGCTCTGGGTGTATCTTTGCCATCTTATAAAAATAATAGAAAGAGACAGCGACATCCTTAGCATTGCGTGCTACATAGATCATCTGTGGGAAGAAATAGAAGATTTGTGAAGTTTAATTAGTATTCTTTTAAAAGGAGATAATTGAGGGACTTTAGTCACAGCTATTTCCCCTTCCTACTTTCAGATGTAGGCCTCCACCTCTGTCCTGTAACATAGGGCCTCCATAGCTATGTATTAGCACAACAGAGAGGGGAGAGGGCACCATTTTCAGGTCTCCAGGCAAGTGTTGTAGTCAGTTCCAATTGGCTTGAGAGAAGTGATTTAAATTTTCAGCATGAGAATTTACATCTCAAATATTGGCAAAAGGCTTCAAAATCAGGACTATATTTATTGCTTTATTGATTGTCTATAATTAAGAGAATATTGGAGAAAATGTTAATAATGTAGATTAATTAAACTGAAAAGTGTGTCCAACTTATATATTTTTTTATCTGTGGGGTTGTTTAGTTGTTTAAGTCATGTCTAACTCTCTGTGACTCCATTTGGGGTTTTCATGGCAAATATACTAGAGTATTCTGCCATTTCCTTCTCCAGTTCATTTTACAGATCAGAAAACTGAAGCAAAGAGGGTGTGACCAGACTCACACAGCTAATAAATGTCTAAGGCTGGATTTGAACTCAGGTCTGACTCCATACTCAGAGTTCTATCCACAGAGTCACTAACTGCCCTTTAGAACTCAGTTATTAAACATTCACCATTATACTATTGCATGTGTGTTTTCTAACAAAGAATAAATTATGCCATCCAAACTATAAATGCCCTTCTATGAAAAAGTCCCAGCTAAGCAAAATTCAATTAAATTATAATCTTCAATTAGAATTTTTTCCCCAATTCCATCTTTAGGGGAAACAAGCCAAGCACAATAAATAAATTTGTTTTTTTAACAAATAAATCAAACATCAGAGATTTCATTTAAAAGAAAAAATCCAAAATACTTCTGGCACATATCCATAGTTGAGAATTTTATAGATAAAGCTTATGTTTTGGGAGATAAATGGATAATTTGACTGAACTCCCTTTTTACCCAACCGTTTTCTGATTGTATGGCAATACATTTTTTTCTACTACAAAAGAACTATTGTTCTGTGGAGTATGGAGACTTACTTTGTTTTATGAATATGAAGTATTTAGTTTTTTTCTCATATGTCATTCTCTTGCCTCTCCTCCCAGAAAACAAAAGCAAGGAATAGTTTTGTATGCCTGGCACAGTGCCTATCACATAGTAGGTATTCCATCCCAATTTG
This sequence comes from Myrmecobius fasciatus, assembly GCA_023553655.1. Classification (NCBI taxonomy): domain Eukaryota; kingdom Metazoa; phylum Chordata; class Mammalia; order Dasyuromorphia; family Myrmecobiidae; genus Myrmecobius; species Myrmecobius fasciatus. The sequence goes on along the minus strand of JAJPUD010000215.1, from coordinate 54,305 downwards.
TTGGGTTTTGAAGTTTCATGATTGTATTTTTAAAAGTATAGCAGTCAGTTTTAATGACAGCAGCTTACTCCTGAAAATTTGCAAAGCTCTTTACATAAAGCAAAGATTTGATTCTTTCAACCGAGTAAGGGAAGTGTTACTATTATTCTCATTTTACAGATTAAAAAATGAAGCAGACAGAGGTTAATGGATTAACAGCTAACATTTG
>JAJPUD010000215.1:8035-49097 GCA_023553655.1 Myrmecobius fasciatus | reverse complement strand
TACAATTGGCCATACAGGGGCTTTAAGATGTTACAAGAGCTTGTTATTTATTATGTGTTTTGCAATTCCCCTCTGAAACAGATGATATTATTTCCGTTTTATAGATGAAAAAACTGAGGCTGAGAGATATTAACAGACATGTTCAGCCCTGAAGACCTTAGAACTCTCTAAATACTTATCCTTTCTATTATTTAACTGAGACAAGTTTTGAGACAAGTTTTGATAGCATCAAGAAAGGTCAAGAATACTGGGGCCAAGCTTCAGAGAAGAGGGATCCTTAAGCAGTGGTGGTTTAAAAGGCTAACAAAGGCCAGGGGAAGAATGTTGTTATTTGAGAGATCTGTTGAGAAACAAAGACTTGGCTCGAGTTCTTGTTTTTCCTGGGGACAGAGCTTCCTTCTATAAAATAATATGCAATGTTTCATAAGCACATTCAAGATTTTCCTTTAGGATCTGCACAAAAACCTAAGAATCTTTAGATCTGAACTGAGGGAATGATGTATTTCTTGGCCAGTGACCCGCCCCTTACTGTCTCCTTTGTTTTCCCCTGAGGCAATTGGGGTTAAGTGATTTGCCCAGGGTCACACAGCTAGGAAGTGTCTGAGACCAGATTTGAACTCAGGTCCTCCTGACTTCAGGGCTGGTGCTCTAACCACTGTGCCACCTAGCTGCTTCCCCCCCCCCCTTTACTGTCTCCTTAACCACCAAGAGGTTGCAGAATGAAGGGAAATAATTTGTTGCGATTATCTTATGATGAATTTATTATAATTTGCTATTTTCCCAGATTACATTTGATTAACTTCCTATTTTTTTTTAGCTTTGCAGATTTTTTTTTACCATATTTGTTCACAATGTCTACTGTATAGATGATGAGATGAATATGAGAATGTTTGATTTCTTTTTTGATAAAGATACATTAACTAGAAATACCATTTATATATCCAGGCACTATCATTTCCATGAAAGGGACCCGATTGAATATAGCATCTCGTTTGCATTTCTCTACATCTCCATTGTTATAGATCAGATCCAAGATTTCGCTGACCCAAGTGGTACCTGAAAAAGGAAATTATAGAAATTAAATTTATTAAGTTAAGAAAAAGACTTTCAGTTTTATGGAAGTGTGATTATTAAAGAAAAAATAATTTTCACACAAGGAAACTGCAGGCAGCTAAATGGCTCAGTGGACAGAACATTGGTCCTTGAGTGGACCTGAGTTCAAATCCCATCTAAGATTCTTATCTGCTGGCGAATTTGTAAAATAATGATAATAATAACACAAATTCGTGGGGTTGTTGTGAAAATCAAATGAAATAAAATTGTAAAATGTTTAGACAATTCCTGGCACATAGTAAATGATATATAAATGTTATAAATTTTTATTATGAAGGAAATTGCTTGATCAAGTTATGTCAAAATCAAATGTGGGAAGAAAGGGAGCTTAGCAATGCTCTTTTGTTTATATATTACTGAAATCCCAGATGTAGCTGGTCTTGAATTTATCAAGTTGCTCTTATAAAACACAGAAAAATCAATTAGGGTTATTCAAAATCAAATGAAGTATCCAATACTGGAGAATTCAAGTTTTAGTACTGCAGATATAAAACTCTTCTGATTTGTTGATTAAGTACAGGCCAATTAATTGATTAAGTACAAGCCAATTAATAATCCATCTGAACTAATTAGGATGAAGCCTTTGCTTGTGGGATGTTTATGTATGATATTACTGTTTTGATAATTGAAAAGCAGAAAAAGGACATAGATTTTATTGGTTTTTCAGTCAAGAAGGACTTGGGCTCTTCTACTTAATCAGTTAAGGACTAGTACACTTAAAGGAAGTGTTCTTAATCAGAGGTCCATAGATGCTTTTTTGTGAATAAATTTCAGGGGGGGTTCATGACTTTGAAGAGGGAAAATGACACCTTTATTTTCACTAACTTTGAGCTGAAAAAAATTGCATTTCTCTTAGTTATTTAAAAAAATTATTCTGCAAAGGGTCCAGAAGCTGCATAAGACTGCCAAAGGAGTCCATGTTTACCCCCCCCCCAAATGTTGAATCCCTCAAGTCTTAAATGGAGTGATTCACCAAATTTGGGTAGAAGCCTTTTGATCATGTGTGGAAATGAGTTTACATGGTAGTGTACAAGAAATAGGAATAGGGCCTGGAATCTCAGGGAAGGAAACTCCTTCAACCAATGTTGGTTGTTATCTTCTCTGTAATTTAACTTCTTAAATCAATCAGTCAATCAAAATTTATTGAGCACCTAAGTGCTGGAGATAAAAAAAAAGCAAAGCATAGTTTCTGCTCTTGAAGAGCTCATAATCTGATGGAGAAGATAACAAGCAAACAAATATGTATAAGCTCTTTACAGGATAAATAAAAAATTAAGACACAGATGACACTAGAATTAAGAGGCTTGAGAAAAGCTTACTGTAAAAAATGGGAATTTTGCTGGTACTTAAAAGAAAGCTAGAAAAAAGAAGTCTTTTTGATGGACAGGCAGGAGGCCAGAGATTCTAGATTGAAGAGTAATTGTGAAGAGGAAGATTTGAGAAGGCTGGATAGGTAGTAGGCATCTAAGTGATAAAGTGCCAAACAGAGCACTTTATATTTGATCTTGGAGATGGGAGGGAATCATGGGAGTTTATTGCGTAGGAAAATGGCATGCTGAGATTTGAGCTTTAGGAAAATCATTGAATCTTAAAGAGCTGCCTACATCAATGGGGTGAAGCTCAAATAGAAACGGGGCCCCTTAACCATAAAAAATATCCCCATGGGCTGCATATTGATTAAGAACAATACGCACATGTATGTATGTATGTATATGAAGATTTATATATATATATATATATATATATATATATATATATATATATATATATTTAGGTGAACAAATTAGCACATAAAAATCAGATGGGAACTCCATTTTAATCTGGTTTCAACCCCACTCTGGATCAGATCTATCTGATGGCTGTATGTTTTACCTGTCTGATGTAGATTATTGAGGGATGAGGTGATTAGCTCAGTATCACATAGGCCATATTTAACAGAGATGGCTTGTAATTGTGTTAACGAAATGACAACTCACCAGATTTGGGATAGGTAGAGATGAGAAGGTCGTCTGGTCTGGCCTCAAATCCTTCTACCTGGGACCATGCTTCTGCGATGGTCCAGAAGAGAGGGACTCCATGAACATCCACTAACTCCTGTCTGAACGTTTCTTTCTTCTCCATTTTCAAAAGACTGGTTTTAAAACAAACAAATGGAAGACTCCCATTAACATTGGCAGTGTTTATGAAATCTTCATTTTGACACTATCACTTGATATATATTTGATATATATATATATATGTATACATATATATTTATCATTTTGTCAAGTAAAACTATAAAGTACATATGGTGATACCTTATTATAATACAGTTATTCAGTCATAGTTATTAAGTCACAAATAGTAAAAAAAAAAAACTCTTGATCTAACATTGGTTACTGTGGAGACAAATAATTTTGACTTCTAACATCAACATTGCAGAAATAATATAAGGAATTAGGCACTTGGAAGAACTCCAAGAGTTCAAAATTAACAGACTTCTCAAGATCTTAAGATATGCCTTTTTTTTCTTTGTATCCTCAGTGATTATCACAGAGGCTGGCATACAAATTTTTTGTTGATTAATTAATATAGTATGATTCAGAGAAATTATAAAGGTCAGACAATTTTTGTAACATAGTCTCCGTTATGTACATAAGAGTTGAGATATGCTTCTAAGAACAAATAGTGATTTAAATGCTTAATTTTGCATCCATGAAAATCACATAATACTGGGCTGTAGGGTTCAGTTGTTCTTTTAAACATTCAACAGATTTTGTCAGCATGAGGTCCTAGAAATGAATCCCTTTTTATTAAGTTAATTACAGGGTTAGAATCTAAGTTCAAAGTTCTTGTCAGGAAAAAGAAGTGGGAACAAAAACAAGGATATGAAAAAAATCAGTCAGTTATCAATTATTAAAATATCTTCAATGGTACAAGTTTTAGCTTTGGCTAAAATAGTAACAAACTAATTAACACACATTTATTTAGTCACCTGGGTCCTGATGAGTGTGAATAATGAATCCTGTGTAGCAGTAACATTATTTCTATTCCCTCTGCATATTTCCATTGAACTGGAGCAAATAATTATATTTTAAATAATTATAACTTCAAATAGTGAGAATTTGAATGCTTGTGGTCACTTACATGTTTCTTTATTCATACTAATTGAGACCTAGAGGGCACAGAGTATATACTTAATAGTTATATATTGTCTGAATAACTGGTCAGTTATATTATTCTCTATAATTCACTTTAGGGAGCATTCTTTTAGATATACTCTAGTACCTGTTGGTGCTGACTTTGCTATATTTTAGGATCTGCTTAGTTGTTGGATATATGGAGGGAAAACTACCCTTGAGTTCCATCTCACTATGCCCAATATTACTTTAAATTACTTTAAAAATAGTTAATAATAGATATTCTGGTACAATGTTGAAAGCATTGGCTTTGGAGCTAGAGGACCCAGAATTAAATATTGTCTTTGACATATATTAGATGTGTGACAATGGACAAGTCACTTAAAAACCTCTATTTGTCTCACTTTCCTCATCTGTAAAAGGAGGGAACTAAACAAAGCCTTTAAGGTTTCTTCTGTGGCTCTATAATTAGTGGTACAGACTAAGAATGTGACATTATTTCTTCTAAAGCTGAAATCCCTTAGAACTTAATTGAAATCAGCAATATGGCTATGTAAAATAAATGTAATTCAGTGGGAGTAGAAATTAAATTGGTGGCACAGTGGATAAAGTACCAGGCCTAGAGTCAGGAAGTTATTGTTGTTCAACCATTTTTTAGTTGTGTCTGAACTCTTTGTGACCCCATTGAGATGTGTTTTTTTCCCCAAAACACTGGATTGATTTATGATATTTTTTTTAATCTCATTTTACAGATTGAAGAACTAGGCAAGGAGATTAAGACTTGTGTTCAAATCAGATTGCAGACATTTAATAGCTGTGTCCTGGGCAAGCCACTTAATTCTGTTTGCTTTAGTTTTTTCATCTGTCAAATGAACTGGAGAAGAAAATGTCAAATCATTGTAGCTATTGTTCGTTTGTCTTTTGTTCTTGAAGAGGGCCATGACATCAGGAAGTTAATGTCCTGATGTCTAAGTGAAATGAATTGAAGTGAAGGAATGCTGTGTAAAATCAGCAGCCTGACATTTTCCTCTGGAGTCATGTGGGACCAGTGGCAAGATATATCTCAGGTAACTGGACATTGCCTCAGAAACTGCTAGAATATCTTTTCCAAGAAAACTCCACTTGGGGCCATGAAGAACTGGATATGACTGAACAACAACAAGAAGTGGAATCACCCAGAAAGGAAGGTCCTGATACAATCATGCATATTGTATGTCTTAGCTCATCATATATCCCTCTAGGAAATTGATTTTTTTTTTCTAAAACAGAAGTGAAGTAATCAGAAAAGAGAGCATGAAGAAACCATGATTTAGAGTTTGTATAGACAGAATGAGATTTTATAGCCTTCTATGATTCTTTTTTTTTTACTGAAGCAGTGGAAACCCATTTCATAGCCTTAAACTTTATTCCCTTCCCCAGTAATCTTCCTTAGATCAGAAGAAACACAGCTAGTCACTATCACTTCCTTCCCCAGATCTTCAATGGCACCCTCCAAGCCATTTACTCTCTGGATCTCCCACATAAATTACTGAAATTATCTATATAGTGACTGCCCTTTCTCATCATATTACTATACTACTCTCCAAGTACTCCATGCATTCTTAGTCCCAGAGTTAGGTAACTCTCCATCTAGGTTCCCAAGCTGGTCTTTAAAATGCCTCATCTAAGCAATTCCAGTCCTGACTCCACTTCCTTATTCTTTTTAAAGATCCAAAGGTTAGGGATCCCTGTGTTCCCTGGTAATTACCTTCAGGGAACAATGAGCTCCACTTCTTGGCCCTAGTGCTTATCATATCTTCTCTAAAATCCTTGGCTTTTTGGCTTAGATTTGTGGAAAACACCGACTAACTTCTGCTAAAATAAACAGGAAAGGTATTGAATGCTTTCTTAAATGGTTCCTGGTCAAACATTTTATCTAATGTTCTACCTTTTGCTTCTCTATAAACTGACCTTTGAATGCTGCATATGACTTGAGGACAAAACCAGTTATTCTGGGTAAGTTCTCATCTGGAAAAAATGATGTACTTATGGGAAATTTAGTTAGCCATAGCAGGGGAAGAATATTCAACCAAAACTTATATTGAGGAGACCATGAGTTGAATTAGCTGAGTAAAGCTCCCCTTTGTCTGAGTTTCTTGTTATGGTTTATCAACCAAACCTTGCAGCCATGATGAAACCTTTATAGATGATTTTTTAAAAATTTACATTTACTTATTTAATATTTTCCTCCAGTTACAATTTTTGCAATTGTTTGCATGTGTTCTATTTTTTTTAAACTTTTAAATTCTAGATTCTCTCCCTTATTTCTACTCCCTATTCCCATTAAGAAACCACATGTGAAGATATGCAAAATATTCCATAAATCATGTTGTGGAAGAAAATATAGATCTCTCACCCTAATAAAAAACCCTTCCAGAAGAATAAAGTTAAAAGAGAGAGATAAGGAAAGAAAGAGAAGAAAGAGAGAAGAAAAACATAAGGAGACACATACATAGAGAGAGAAAAAAAGAGAGAGTCAGAGAGAGAGAGAGAGAGAGAGAAACAGAGAGTATGCTTCAATCTGTATGCATACAAAATAAGATTCTTCTCTGAATCTTGAAAGTTTTCATCACAAGTTCTTCAGAGTAGTCCATGGAACAGCATGGAATTACTGCATTGCTGAGAATAGTAGTCATTTATAGTTTGTCATTTCAGAACATTGCAATTACTTTGTATATAGAACATTTCACTTTTCTTTGAGTTCATGGAAGACTTTGCAAGTTTTTTTTTTCTGAGATTATCCTGCTCATAATTTCCCATAGAACAATAGTAGTCTATAACAATCGCATACACAATTTATTTAGCCATGCCCTAATTGATGGACATCTCTTTAATTTAATTTTTTTTTTGCCCTGAGAAGAGAGCTGCTACAAATATTTTTGTACACAGAGGCCTTTTCCTTTCTTTTTAAAAAAGCTCTTTTGGTATTCATGCCTAGTAGTGGTATTGTTAAGTCAAAAGATGTGCATGCAACTTGTCAAGTATTTCAACATTATTAACATGTAGTGGACTTCCTGCTATCTAGAGGAGGGGAGGGGACTGGGGGTAAAAGTTGTAATGGAAAGCTTTGTAAAGATTAATGCTGGGGAACTACCCATACATATGTTATACAAATAAAAAGCTTTAATAAAAAAAGATGTGCATGAATTTATAGTCTTTTGAACATAGATCATATATTTTGATCATTTATCAGTTGGGGCATGGTTCTTTTTTATAAATTTGACTCAATTCTTTCTATGTTTGAGAAATAAATCCTTCACAGAGAAATTTGCTTTAATTTTTTTTATAAGTACTTTTGCTGACTGTATTTCCCCCCATTTATTCCATTCTCTCTCTCCTTTCACTCTGGGACTTCACGGGTTTTGCTACTGATCATTCCCTCTCCTAATATTCCTTTTCTTTTATCACTCCCCCCCCCATAGATTTTTTTTTTTACAAAAATTTCCTGGAAGTGATGTTGATCACTTGAGACCTTCATTGGCCAAGTTAATGAAATCCTGAGGTTGGTCTTTTTTGAAAATCTAGACCAAACACTGTGGGGGTTGGGAAGTAGAATATTGTTCCCATCATAGCAATTCTTATCCAGGTTCTTAATCCTTGTCAAAGTCTCTTGAGGTAGAAACCACAATTTTAGGATCCTGATAACTGGTTCCTTTCATCTTCTGAGATACAAGACTAGCTTGAATCCTTTCCTTGGGACTGCAAAGCTTTTGATCTGTGTGTTCCTCAAACTGATCTTCATTCTGGAACCCTATAGCTTCTTATAACTTTAAACTCTTTGCCTAGGATCACATAGCTAATAAGCATCTGAGGCTATGTTTGACTGCAACTTAGTTCTGCCCTTTGGTTCCAAATAGAACAAGGTCAACAAAAATGATAGTTCATTCTTGTTTCTGGATTTCTTTGGCTATTGGTGCTTTCTCCCCTACCCTCACCCCTGAATCATTAACATGGGTTCATTTTGATTCTATTTATATTTATGATGGTATATGTTTCTTCTGACAAGGGAATGTAAGCTCTTTAACATTACAGATTATTTGATTCTTGTATCTGCATCCTCCAGGCATAGTATAGTGCTTTGTGTATAGGAAGTAATTAATAATTGCTTGTTTATAATTTAGTACTTTAGAGTACTGATATTAATTATATTTACAACTTGCTTAATGCTATAAGGTCTGTAAAGTGATTTGCCCATATTATCTCATTTAATCTCTACAACAACCCAGGAGGTAGGTGGTATTTTTAGTCCCATTTTATGAATGAGGACACTGAGGAAGAAAGAAATCAAGAGCCTTTTCCAAAGTCACCCAGCTAGTAAGTGTCTGAGGCTAAATTTGAACTCAGGTCTTCCTGCCTCTCCTAGACCATTCTACCTCTTTATTTTTCTCCTCTATAACAGGGGGATTAAAAAACCCTTTTACCTTTCAGGGTGTTTGTGGGGATCAAACGATATAGTATTTGTGAAGCACTTTGAAAATCTTAAAGCATTTCATAAATGCTTGCTATTATTTATTTATTAAGCCATCCTGTGCAGTAGTTAGTGCAAGTTTTACTCTTATCTTATAATTATATAGACTTATCCAGAATCTTTTTTCTTTATATAAATATATAGACTTGCTCAGAGTCTCTCAGGTACAAATTTCTGAAGTGGTATTTGAAGTTGGCTCTGCTATTTTTCAAGTCCAGCCTTCTTTCAATTGTGCTCATTGATTCTCATTTTGTAGATGGAGAAATTGAGAAGGCAGATTAAGGGTGGGAAATGCACAGAATGTTGGATTTGAGTTAGAATTTTACTTCAGGTATATATTGCTATATTATCTTGGCCAAATCACTTACCTCTTTCAGTCTCATTTTGCTCATCTATAAAATGAGGATAATAAAAGCCCCTACCTTCCTGGGTTGTTGGGAAGAGAGATTGAGATAATTTAGGTAAAGTGCTTTGCAAAATTTAAAGTGCTACATAAATGATATGATTAATAAAGTCACATTGTTAGCAAGTAACAGTCTAAGTTCTCCAATTCTAGATTCATTACTATTCCTGTGAAACCTTCAATGCCATGACATTCTGTGACAATTCATGCAACATATGCATCCAATAGGATTCCAGCAGGCACTGAGGTATCTGTTTCAGGAGCTCTCAGTACAGATGATTGCTAATAGAAGAGTTAACTAGACTTCTGTCCACCTGTCTCCCTAGAGTCTCTTATTTCCATAGATAACATCTCCTAGCATAAACATCTGGAGAACTGAAGACAACTATGAGATTATATATGCCAGCTTCTGCTGACAGTATGGGCAAACAGCTTTTCATTTTCTCCTTAGATTTTCTTTTGAGGAGAAGCTTAGCCAGTCAAAGAGTTGGAATCTTTATTTATTTGTGTGCATATAGTTTTTTAAAATGCCTTCTTTCTTTTGCTCTCTGTATATATAAACATATTCATTTTATTTCTATGCAGACTTCACTTCTTTTTTCAGTTTTTTTTTAATTTCAAACACTCAGCACTTAACGCAAAGCCTGGCAAATAATAGGGACTTAATGAATATTAATTGATTGATGGTTGTTTGTAAACTGCAATTCTTGCTTGGTAGAGTATCTGATATATTTGAGATTAATGTTTGATTACAAATAAAACAAAAGATAAACAATCTCTCTCTCTCTCTCTCTCTCTCTCTCTCTCTCTCTCTCTCTCTCTCTCCACACATAATTATGTATTTGATGAAGTCCTGGGTCATGAAGTGGGGCTGAAAGAATAAGGGAACTTCTTTTTTCCATTGTTAAAACCCCTTTCCTTGTGAACTCTATATTTTCTCAAATCTATTTCATATTTATTACTTCTGGTGCCTATTTTACCTCTTCATTTTGTCTGTAATCTCTTCTTATAAAAAAACTATCTTTTGACAAAGAGAATGACCATTGTGGATTAGTCACATGACTGAACCCCACCATTTGGTGCCAAAATTTCTCTCCTGAATCCTATTATTTGATGCCTACAATTGATCTCATCCTAAAAGACTGTTTCCCCAAACCATATTGCTCATCTAGTAGGACTGCCTTCTGTGTTGTATATAATTGAGTCCATGAATCTATTTAACATCAAAAAAAAATCTTTGCAACCTGTGATGGATGCCTGAGTTGATTTCTTCAGGTCAATTGAATTGTAGCCAAATTTTTATTATACACACACACACACACACACACACACGCACACATACACACATATCAATCAATATTTACAATCTATTGCTCTCCCAACTCTATTTCATGGTACCACTCCTGGTGCCTATTTCACCTCTTCATATCTATTAATGTTATTTTTTCCCTGAACTAAATGGAAGCTTTGCATAAGTTGGTGTTATGAAGAACACAGTAAACAAAAGGAACTTGAGCATTCAGACTCAGACCTTGTGATCCTCATCAGCATCTATCTCACATCTCCAACATAACCTTTTTGTCTACATGCCATATTCCTGCTTTCTTAGCCTAATTTTGACTCTCACAGGTTATTGTTGTTTGTCCTTTGTTCTGGAAGAGCACCATGACATCAGGAAGGAGATATCACAACTTGCAAGTAATTATATTTAAATGAAGGAAGGGTGTGCAAATTCACTAGCTTCCCCCTCTCCTCAGAAACAATTGGAGTCCAATGGCTATATGCATAATATAATATATTACATTATTATATAATAACTATATAAGATATAAATCAGGACTAGAGATGACCCTAGATGTAGTGGGAGGCCTTGGACTTTTTTTGAGTCTATTCCAGGTCTCACTTTGTCTGGGGCAACACCCATTCAGTGATTAAGGCTAGGTAAAAATGAGGCTAAGAATGGTCTGTTTTACCTAGTCAAAAAAAAAATCAATCTGGGTGGGGAAGATCCTGAGGGCTTGCAGTCAACATAGAAACAATTGCAATTTACACTCACTCTGACTCTTCAGAACCAAATGATGACCAACTGAGGATTGAATTGGGACCCATTGTTGGCCAATCAGGGAGAACCAGAGTGATTTGCTTTTAAGGAATAATTCATAAAAAGAGAAATCTAGATGGTAAAACCATCCATGAAATCTTACAAGGTTTCAGCGATCCAAATTTATATTCCTTACCTCTAGGTAAGGCTATGATTCTCTGTGTGGATAGAGGGAGATGATAATTGGACATATGGAAACTAATGAGACCACTAGCAAAATGGTAACAAGGGAGAAAAAAAGAGGACCTAAGATAGAACTTTGGGGAACCCACATGGGTAATGAATGAAATCTGGATGAAAATCCAAAAAAGAAGATTGAATAGTGGTCAGACAGTAGAAGAAGCAGATGAAAGTAGTGTCACAGTGATCTAGGGAGAAGAGAATATTAAGGACAAGAAAATGATAGACAATGTCAAAAGTTTCAAAGGGACTAAAAAGAATGAGAAATAAAAAAATGCCATTGTACCTGGAAATTAGGAGGTTATTGGTAACTTTGGAGAAAACATTTTTGGTTGAGTTAGATGAGAAGTTGAATTATAAGAGGTTAAGAAGAGAGTGAGAAGAGAGAAAGGGAGACTCTTATTGTAGACAGCCTTCTCAATAAGTTTAGACATGCAAAAGAAAAAAAGGGTTGGTGTCTAGCAGGAATGGATGGATTAAGTAAGGGCTTTTTGAAGATGAGGGAGACACAGGTGTTTGTAGGCAGGAGGGAAGCAGCCATTTAAAAAGAGAGATTAGGGAGAGAGTGGGGATACAGAGATGTTGGAAGATGAGATAGAATACCATCACTTTTTCATGTAGAGAAGTTTGTCTTGGTAGGGAGAAGGGCCCCATTTTTTCATGAGACAGAGGTGAGGAAGAAGAGAGTGATGGATAGCATGTAGATATAAGATGAGGAAAAGGGAAGAAGAGGCAATTCTTGTCAAATATTCTTATTTTTCAGTGAAATATGAATCAAGGTTCTCGATTGAGAGGATGAGGGGAAGGGGAATCATGGGCAGTTTGAGAGAAAAATGAAAAGGAGGTTTGGTGACTTGGATAGTGCATGTGGTGCAGGTGGGGAGAAGTTATAAGGTTGTTTGCTTCAATAAGGGTCCACTTGAGATGATGTATCATCAACTTATAGTGGACCAAGTTAGCACAGTTTTGTGACTTTTCTCTAGCTTTGTTTAGCAGCACATAAGTAGAAGTAAAGGCAGTGCACAGTGGGAGTGATCCCAGGCTAATGGTGGCAGGGAAAAATCTATAGAATGTCGAGGCAAGGGACTCAAGAAAAGGAAAAAGTGAAGAGTTAATCTGGTTGACCAAGGAGTCAATTTGGGGAAGAGAGAGGAGTGCAGTCAGTGTAAGAGTGATGACCTGATGTATCCTGTAGAGGTCATAAAAGACAGAAAAGAACTCAAAATGTTTGCAAAAATTTGCAGAAATGTTTGCAGCAACATTTTTTTGGTGGTAAAGATGAGTGGTTGCCCATCATCTGGGAAATGGCTGAATAAGTTATGGTATGTGAATGTATGGAATATTATTGTTCTGCAAGAAATGATGAACAGGCTGATTTCAGAAATGTCTGTAAAGACTTAACATGAACTGATGCTAAGTGAAGTGAGCAGAACCAGAGGAATATTGTACATAGTAACTGCAGTGATCCAAGGAAATTCTAATAAAATACCCTACAAATCCAGAGAGAGAAATATGGAGACTCTATGAGGATTGAAGATAGCATTTTCACTCTCTTTTGTTTGTTATTCTTGTGCTTTTTTCCCCTTTGTTGTAATTTTTCTTTCACAAAATGTCTTATATGGAAATATGCTTAAAATGAATGTACACATCCAACCTATATCAGATTGCTTTGTGTCTTGAAAGAGTGCTGGAAGGGAGGAAAATAATTGGAACTCAAAATCTTACAAAAATGAATATTAAAAACTATCTTTACATGTAATTGGAAAAATAAAATACTATTGAAAATAGAAGAAAATGTGATGAGGGGAAAAATTAATGGGTGGAAAGATTAGTGGTCATAGTGAGGGTATGAAATGACAACAGATTATAGTTGCACAAAAGATTGCTTAAGTTTGTGTCCAAAGCAAACCCTAATGGGGGTGGGACAGCTCTAGCTGGATTTTCATTTATTTCCTTTCCCCATATTCAGGGAAGCCAAATTTTTGACTAACCAGTTCTGTACAGTGGTCCCTGAATTGCCTCACCTCCATACCCCAATAACCCTTCTTTTCCCTTTCAGAGGGGCAGTTAAATGACATATTGAATAGGTTTCCAGACTTAGAGTTAGAAAGAATCATCTTCCTGATTTTGAATGTGGCTTCAGATACTTAACTATCTATATAACCTTGAGTAAGTCACTTAACTCACTTCGTCATTTTAAAAAAATGAGCCAGAGAAAGAAAGGGTAAACTACTCCAGTATCTTTGCCAAATAAACCTCAAATGTGCTTACAAAGACTGAAAACAATTGAACAACTGCACTCCTTCCCAGAGCTAGACTTAATTAGTGCCTACCTCTTCTTACAAGATGAAATAGATTGATTTCTGTGGTCATAATTATTATTAGTTATTAGTAAATAACATAATAAAAGGTAATACAGGGGACAATGAGGTAGCACAGTGGATAGAGCACTGGCCCTGAAGTTAGGAGAACCTGAATTCAAATCCAGTTTTAGATGCTTGACACTTTCTAGATATGAGAATCCGGGAAAGTTACCAATTGCTTTGGGGGAAAAAAAAAAAGGACAAATGTACAGCCAAATAATGAGTGCAATTTTGGAAATTAAAATTCCCAAAGGACATTTGTGAAAATTGATGCTATAGCCACCCATATAAGATAGTTTGGGAAATCAATCATATGAGTGTAACTCCTGATATCTCTGTCCCCAAGGAACTCTTTCTCATATAGGTCTCTTAATTACTTGAACTTGGTGCTGTTATACAATAAGTTACAACTGAATGGTATCAGAAATACTGAGAGATGATTAGGCCTTAGCCAGAGGAAGAATTCATACCTACCAACTTGAAATTTCTTATTTTTATGCTCAGCTTTAAAAATGCATATGGGACTGCCTCCATCCTGAGTTTAATCTAATTCGACAACTTTCAGGTCCGTGCATTAGTATCTTGGACTTGATGCAAGTTCCTCAATTTTTCTCTTTATTCTTTAAGGGGGAAAACTTATACCTATCACACTGTAACATCTATATAACGATGCTGCATTAAAATTTTCTTTTTTCATGTCTTCAACAATACAGTAAAGTCGAATACTTCTGAGCTGGAAGAAACCCAGAGATCATCTCATCTCATTTTATAAGTAAATTAGCTCACTCAGATCGAGTCTCCTGATGTCACAATGGTAGTAGTAGAACTAAAGTGGAAGTTCTCCCAAATACTAACCATACCTTCCTCTACACTCTATTCACTCTTTACTTTTTTGGTTGTATGAATTTTTGATTAGCTTAAAAAGGTCATTATAAAGAAAATGTAGTGCAGTTCCTTACCTGTTCCTTGTTGCTCCTGAAAATCAGAAATTCAGATTTTCTCTGCCTGTTGTGGAAAATGATTCAGCTCCAGTGACTCAGTCAACTTAGAAGAATACTTTCAATGTTCTTAGAAGAGGCAATAAGATAAGGGGAACAATATAGTCAAAAAGTGACCTGACCAAGCGTTTTTTGTGTTTGTTATTCTAAGTTGAATACTAGAGGAAATCTACCAAGCTCAGCAGCTGAACTAGGTGCTGTGAATAAGTATGTTTGTTTGATAAGGGATGAACTAAGCCCTCTCAGCTCCTCCCCAGAAGGACAGAGGCTGGGTTAAATATAGATGTTATTCATGATTATAGAGCTGTAAAACATAGAGTAAAAAAATGGGCATATTTTATTTATCAATGGCAAACATGGTATTTGGCCAAGTCAATAAGTACATTCTGATAAAGAACATGGAGCTAGCCACTGGTATTACGTGAATATTAAGAAATTAGATCATATTATGAAAATATGAGATTTTTTCTTTGTAGCAAAGATTAGCTTTTAGCCAAACCTCCTCAAGAGTCAGAAATGCTTTGTTTCTTAAGTGTTTAATGGGTTAAACCTGTTGAGTTCAAGAATTGTGTGAAAGGAAATTAATTCTAGAGTTTATCACAAATATACATACAGATATTATTTATGTAGCATCCTAAGGATTGCAAAAATTTTACAAATATTAACTCATTTTATCCAAGCAAGAGCAACAACAATAATAGCTAATATTTATATGGGGCAACTGGTTGGCACAATGGTTATAGTGCCTGACCCAGAATGAGGAAGTTGTTGTCATTGCTGTTCTTTAGTTGTTTTTCAATTATGTCTGTCTCATTGTGATTCTTTCTGGGATTTTCTTGGCAAAGATACTGGGATTCTTTATCATTGCCTTCTCCTGCTCAGTTTTTTTTTTTTTTTAATAATGAACTGAGGCAAGCAGTGACTTATCTAGAGTCACCCAGCTAGTAAGTGTCATTTTTATCTGTATTTGGAAAAATATTATTTACACAAAAATGAAAAATAAATTAAAATTTTTATAAAGAAAATTATTTGGTATGTAACATTTTTAGGAACATAAAGTTATTATTATTATTATTTTTTTGCTGAGGCAATTGGGGTTAAGTGACTTGCCCAGGGTCACACAGCTGTTATGTGTCTGAGACCAGATTTGAACTCAGGTCCTCCTGACTTCAGGGTTGGTGCTCTATCCACTGCACCACCTAGCTGCCCCACAGAGTTTTTTCATGATTCTTGATTTTAGCTGCCCCCATAAAGTTATTATTAAATGCTTTTTCAAAACACAGTCAAGTTATCTACTTCACTACTCACCCTCAAAATCTCTTTGCTGATGTTGCCACAGTTTTAGTGTGTACTTGAAGAAATCCATCCCATTTTCATTTGCCAAACACAGTCACAAAACTATAATTTCTTTTATAACAATTTAGCTCATTTAACAGCATAATGGAAAATTATTTTTGCCCTTCCTAGTGGGATATATAGAGCAGTTGAAAATGTCTTCTGCCTGCCTCCAATTGACCATGTGGGTGCTACTTTTGGTCATGTGGGATCCATTTATGATACAATTTGGTATTTTCACATCATAAAATAGTGGTCTCTTGGTTGAGTAGTCCCTTGGTCAACCTTTAACCCAATGACAGCAACAGGTGAAGGACGGGACTACATTTTAAAGGAAGTGAGAGCTCCTTGAGGATCATCTCACCCGCATTACACTCACATTACAATCACATCTTGCTATCTGGACAGTTGGAGTCAGGAAAGATAATGCCTCTTCTTTTATCAGGTGCTGCACTTTTCCCATCTCTATATTATTGCCACCCTTACTCCAGTGCTTTCAGTGGACATAGTGAAACATTTTCATTAGGACAATGGAAGAATCACTGTGAGACCATATCATCTGGTTACAATGCCAAATCCCATCATCAATGGATTTCCAAATGGTGTGAAAGCTCTTATTCTTCCATAAATTGGATGGAGGAAAAGAATATTTATGTAAAATATGGGTAACCAACAGGAAGGGCCAATCTGAATGTGCCCCATGATTGGCAAACAAGCAAAAGTTATTATAAAAGGAATTAAAAGTTTATGGACATATTTTTTAAGAATGAACTAAGCTTCTCCAGGTGTACAACAAAAATACTGCAACTTCATTGGCTGGAAACCAATTCAGGGTTTCTGATTATTGTGAAGCTCAATACCATGCCATTTATAGACTACTGTCATCCCCCCAGCTTTATATATAAATATTTCATATTCAAACCTCAATCATTTAAAAATGTTTTCATTTTATTTTAATTTATGAAATAAAAAATCATTTCCACAACATAGTAGAATAATAAAGAAATGATTGCCCAAGAAACTGAAAGTCTATTATGTATAACTTGGTATTCCTTTTAAATATGTAATAAATTTGTTATATAAATTTCTCCCTTTCTTCAGTTTTCCTTCCCTCCCCCTGCACACTAGAGATGGCTACGATTAGGCACAAAAATGTATGCACACACATATGTGTAAAATCATTCTACATATACTTCTATTTGTTATTTCTTTTTTCTGGATGAATTTAATCCTTCAGATGTTCTTTGTAGCTTTTTTTTGATAGTTACAAAAATCAAAATGACAGTCAAATTTTTTTTAGAATGATATTATTGTTACTCTATGAGTATCTTGGTTCCGTTCATTTTGCTCTTCATTATTTTGTGCAAGTCTATCCATGTTTTTCTAAAATCAATGCTCTTCATTTGCTTTTGATCAGTAACAATTATCCTTTTAACATCTCTTTTAAATTTCTCAGTTGATATGTAATTGACAGTCTATTCCCTACCTATTCATCTTTCTCTCTTCAATCCAAAAATTTCCCCAACAACACAGCTACTTTTGTAGTATTTCATTTGGATAATCCAAAGGGGGATCTAAAAGTATTAATGCAATTTTTAGTTTTAAGAACGTCAGAAGTATGAAAGCTACAAACTTATAAAACATTTTAAAAGATAATACTTAAAATATCAATGTGTTTTTTAATAAGATCCACATAACCACCATCTTGTGTTATATATTGCTTTAGGTAATTTTCATACTTTGTAAAAACTTTCATTGACTCATTGACTCAGGGATTGAATGGGTCACATTTGTAATTCTAGCCTTAAGATCATCCAAAAAAGGGATAACTAAATGGTGCAGTAGATAGAGCACTAGCCCTATCAGTCAGATAGGGTCAGAAGGAGTTGAGTTTAAATCTGGCCTGAGACACTTAAATACTTTCTAGTTGTGTGATCTTAGGCAAGTCACTGAACTTCTATTGCCTTGCTAAAAAATTACCCAAAGAATGAGAATATATTTATTTATTTTTAATTACTATGTTTTCACATTTTAAATTTTTATTAAAGCTTTTTATTCAGAAAGCATATGCATGGGTAATTTTTCAACATTGACCCTTGCAAAACCTTCTGTTCCAAATTTTCCCCTCCTTCCCCCCTCCCATCCCCTAAATGGCAGGTAGTCCAATACATGTTAAATATGTTAAAATATATGTTAAATCCAATATATGTATACATATTTATACAGCTATCTTGCTGTATAAGAAAAATCAGATCAAGAAGGAAGAAAAAAAATCTGAGAAAGAAAACGAAATGCAAAAAAACAACAACAGAAAGAGTGAAAATGCTATGTTTGTAGTCCACACTCAATTACCACAGTCCTCTCTCTGGGTGTAGATGGCTGTCTTCATCACTGAACAATTGGGACTGGTTTGAATTATCTCATTGTTGAAGAGAGCCATGTCCATCAGAATTGATCATCATGTAGTATTGTTGTTGCCGTATATAATGATCTCCTGGTTCTTCTCATTTTGCTCAGCATCAATTAGTGCAAGTCTCTCCAGACCTCTCTGAAATGATCCTGCTGGTCATTTCTTATAGAATAATAATATTCCATAACATTCATATACCATAATTTATTCAGCCATTCTCTAATTGATGGGTATCCACCAGAAACTTCCAGTTTCTAGCCACTACAAAAAGGGCTGCCACAAACATTCTTGCACTTGCAATTCCTTCCTTTAAGATCTCGTTGGGATATAAGCCCAGTAAAATCACTGCTGGGTCAAAGGTATGCACAGTTTGATAACTTTTTTTTTGAGGAGGCAATTGGGGTTAAGTGACTTACCCAGGATCACACAGTTAGAAAGTGTTAAGTATCTAAAGCTAGATTTGAGCTCAGGTCCTCCTGACTCCAGGACCAATGCTTTATTCATTGTATCATTCAGCTGCCCCAATCTAACAACACTTTTGCCATTTCTACACTGAAGTAAACTCTAAATAAGATATCTTGAATCTACTCTATCTAGCAAACCTCAGGACTTGATTTTCTGGGACCTTCTTCTGACTTCAATCTGACGTCATTACTACTTCTCCTCTTTTGTGTGCACCAAATTGTCTGTGTTGTCTCTGAGTTGCATCCTCCAAAGCAAACACAGGAAGGGCTTGACTTGCTTTAAAACTCTCATAGGAAGGAATCCAGGATAGTGTGTGTAGGGGACACACCCCAAGATCCTCCCTTTCTGATCTTGGGATATTCTTTGTTTCATTTTAAATCCACAGGCAGAGAGTTTCAATTAAACCACTCCCAGTGATATGGACTCATTCTTCCTAGAGAACTACGTCACAGATCCTCACTGGGCAAGCTTAGACAGAAAAGAAACTAGGGTTGGTTTTCAGATGTCATGGGGTGACATTTCCCAAGAACCTGGACTCTGTTATCTTCTGAGGATTAAAAAGAAAAAATGGCATCATTCTTGCCTTCAAGAGGTTTATATTCTAATTGAAGTCATGAGTCCATGAGAGACCAATGCGAAGTATAATGTGGCAATGGCAAAGGAGAGAACCAGAAAAAATGATCAGGCTCAATTTGAGGAAGTGATACATACTGAGGAAGACTACATATGTATTAAGTACCTATCATGTGCTAGGCACTTTATAAATATTATTTCTGAGAAAACCAAAATCTCTTTCAGCAGTGGGAGGTTGGGATGAAAGAAGATATATGAAAGAAAGTCTGTACCTCTTAGATGTCTCCCAATGCCCCTAAAAACTTGAAGGTTCACACTTGTGCCTTCAAGAAATATAGTTTTAAAACATAGATGTATACATACATGCAGGTTATAAGTACCAATTAGAGTACTACAAGTTGTTGCAGACCCACTAAGTACCAAGGTGCTGCTTTCTTAAGTTTGCTGCAGGAATTGTTCAATTTATATTCCATAGTATTAATCTCATCAAGTACCTTTTTTTCTTTAAAACAGGTTTCTTAATATTTAAATAGCAACTCTTCTGATATGGTATATATTGCTAAGTTTTTCAAAAGACATTTTATATAGCAAAAATTAGGTTGCAGTAGTTTTAAGACATTTTTTCAAGTTTTCAATTTGGCATGGGAACATTTAGGTCCTTTCCAAGAGCTTTTCTATGATGTAGAAATTTTATAGATCTTTTGCTGTTTGATATAAATGGTATTTAAAAAAATAAATTGTAGTTTCTCCACATAAATTAAAAGAAATCTATTACCATACACAGTCAGTGACTTCCTAAGTAAGGAACTTTACTTACATACTTGGGGATGGCAGCATGAATTGTGACTAGCATATTTCTCTGTATTGGATTGACCTTTACAAAGGGAGATGGGGGAATAGGCACTAGTCCAGGCTTGGCTGAAACAGAGAATATGGAGATGAGTAAGAGTGAGAAGAGACAATACAAAGATATTTCCTTGGATTCCCTTGCAGGGGGCTAGTAATAATAGCTAATATTTATTGAACATATTAAGATTTTTGAATATAACTGTTGTCCTCAACCCCACATGATTAATTGCTCCAGGGTCTAGGGTGATAATAGATTGGAGATCAGAAAGTAATACCTAAGTATTCATGATTATTGCCTTCTTTCCCTTCTGCTCTCACTGGGAAACATATACCTGACATGGAATCTTCCCCTGAGGAGACATTGCTTGCCTCATGTCATGAAACCATTGGAAAGCATGGGGTGTGATGGCGACAGAGGAGCACTGAAGTAGCAGGAAGCTTCTGAAAAAGAAAAAAGTTCTGCTAGGAAGGAGAGAATACTGTGTCTGACCAACTTCTTTCTTTGTTTCTGAAATAGAGGCTTGAATTTAAAAAATTTGTCAGCTAAAGTTTTCTCTTTGTTTCATTAAATAATATTTTTTGGATGCTAGGTTCCTTGATTAGACAATCTACAAGTATTAAATAATCATCTACTATTTGCAAACATACTATGTAAGTACAAATGTGAAAAGGAGTTCTTGACTTCAGACAGCTTACATTCTTCTGATCTATGGCATAAAGGTTGTGGATTGGCATTTCTGGGAAAGCTAATTTGAGTCAAGACTCCAGTTTTGACAATGCAGATTTTAGAGGCATACAGCTTCCATCCAGGTGGAAAGTGTATATAAAAAAGCAGAAGTCAAAGTAATGATAGTGTTTCCTGAGTCATTGCAACTCAAACTCCATCGATACGGAGACCACGCTGGCTCAGATTTCCACATTACCAAATTTGAATGACTTCCTGCCAATTGTGTCAGTCAGACAAACATTTATTAGAACACAATTTAAACTGTGGGTTTGTGTAACGGGATGTGGAAGTCATGAAATTATGATTAATTATAAGTAAATGTTTGATTTGTATGTCTATTTTATATCCTTATATACCCAGGGTCACATAAAAATTTCTTGGGTGGAAAGTTGTCCTGAGCAGTAAAAGTTTAAGAAGCCTTGTACTAGAGTACCTACTATGTACCAAGTACTCTGCTAAGCACTGAGTATACATAAAAATAAAAGATGGACTCTGACCTCAAAGAGCTCACTGTTTAATGAATAGTTTCTTCTTAAACCAACTGTTCTCCTAGCATCAACACCAATCATGAGATCATCTTTCCCCAGAGTAATAATCCATTCCATTTTAGTGCAAGCATTGGGCAGTATTTTCTGAGGCTCCAGAATCAATTATGGCTTATCCCTGCCAAATATTCCTAGTCTTTTGACTGTAGGAAAACATAACACACCCTCAATTGAATTAGGGGAAAGGTCTTTCTTATGCCCCTGGAACTTATTATTTCCCCTCCATTATTTCCCAACACCTCTTCCTTAGTTGCTTTTACTTCTGGACTAGTTGACTTTATTCTTCACCTTAGAAGCAGGAAATACTGATCCTAGCAAATTCAGTATGGCCATTCCTTGAAAGACTGAGGTGTCTTCTTTAACCATTCTTATGATTCCACTCCCTTTCTAAGGACACCTTCCTATAGTCCCTAGCTTTGACTTCCTGGCATGATCAGTCTGTGCAATCAGGGACGTCACATTGGAATAATAAACAATGGCAAGTCTATTACTATAGCTCCTTAGAACTCCACAGTGTCTGACACATAGATGCCAGGGTTTGTGACTCTCCTGCATCAATGGGTCATATAGGAATAAGGAGCAGAGAGAGGATCCAAACTGAGGTTCTCCAACACCAAATCCAGTATCGTTTTCAATATTATACTTGCCATATCTCCAGGTAAGGATGAGTGTTAAATACACCTTCAAGTACTCACTCTGTGCTGACTCTCAATTCAGGAATGCTCTCAGCTAGCAGAACTTATTCATACAAATTAAAAATGAGTACTTCCTGTGGTATTCGTCATTTTAGCATTCACAGCTTATAAAAGCAGAGAGAAAGTTAGTGTGATTTAAATAGACTCAAACATGATTTTCATGGGAGGGGTCAAGTTCAGTCATAGACTCAGTTCTTTTAATAGCTGATCTATATTTCAAATTGCAATTTGACAGTTTGAAATAACTGACTCTATTTCAAATTGTCACGTTGTTCTTAATAGTGAAGGACACGACATGATCCAAGAAGTTTTGGGTCAAAACCCACAAAGGACTCAAATCTAGTTCTCCTTGAGCTCAGTACAGTAATTATTAATTATTAATAATAAATCCTCTGTCTACTAAACCACACTACCTTTGTTACCTGAGTATGCTTTGATGATAAGGACAGGTAGATTCACCTGCATGTGTGGTTGCCTAAGGTAGTACCTTGTGGCATGGTCAATTAGCATTAGGGTAAATGTGTGTTTATTGGAGGATATGCACTTAATAGTGGTTTGCTTCAATTTCCTCCTCTGTAAAATAGGAATAATAATGGCATCTACCTCCAACAGTTGTTGTGAGGACCAAAGGAAATAATTGTAAATCTGGCACATAGTAAGTGCTATTATTAATAATATTTGTAAAGAGTTACTAGGAATACAACTACTGCTATAACTACTAACACTACTTCTACTACAACTACTATATTACTACTAACATCATCACTATTGCTACTAAAACAACTGCTATTATCACTGCTATTACTATTACTATAACTACAATTTTTACCACCATTATAACTACTATAATTACTACAACTACTATTTACTACTGTTACAACCAACAACTACTACAACTACTACTATTACTACTACAATTACTACTATTTACTATGGCTACAAATTACTACTATTATTCTTACCACAACTAGAACTACTATTATTACCACCACCACTACTACTACTGCTGCTGTTGTTATCAGCAAGGAAAGATCAGCTAGAACTTGTATCATACCCATGGTCAGTGGGTTAAATTGTTGCCCTGAACAGTAGCAAGTGTGACCTGAATCAACTTAAAATGTAACTTGGAAATATTGAAAAAAATGAAATTATAATAGAACATAAATTATTTTGGGGGAGCACTTCAGATTCATTTTTTATTTTAAATTCCAAATTCTCTCCCCTTCCAAATCCCCCCCAAAAGATTGAGAAGACAAGTGATATGATACCTACTATACCAAAAAGAGGTAATATTAATATCTGCTTTCTAAGTTAATGGGCAGCAACTGTGATCCTGTCCTACAGTTAGTGGGCCTATTTCTATTTCTTAGGATAAAAGACTGAACTTTTTAGCAACTTTATCCTTGAGAAAGATAATCATAATAAATAATGATAATAGCTGACTAGCATTTATAGAGTGTCTGAGGCATTGTGCTAAGGGCTAGCTCATTTATTCCTCACAGTAACCCTGGAAAGTGGATACTATTATTATTCTCATTTTATATATGAGGAAACAGACAGATAGAGGTAAAGTGACATGCCCATGGTCAGACAGCTAATAATTATTTGAGGCTGAATTTGAATTCAGATTTTCTTGACTTCAAACTTATTGCTCTATCCATCATATTATTTTAACTGCCTAGAAAAATATAGATGAATTCATAAGTTTTTATGTAATAACTGAGTTATAATGATTCTAATGGGACAGGGTGAAATTTGAAACTAGGATTAGAAGGCATTTAGTTCAACATCTAGTTCAACTATCCAATTTACAGAGGAAGAAAATGATTCTGAGAAAAATTAAAAAACTTCTTGGGTCAAGAACCAGTTAGGACTCAAATTTAGGTCTGCTTGAGCTCAGTAAAATGTTTGTTCTCTCAATTATATCATACTGCCCCATTCCCCCACAAAACCATCCCTTTCTTTAAAAAGGAAAAATTTGACATATGTAAAATATGTCAAAATCTGTCATTACCTGCAGGTAAAGTTCCAGGAGCTGCTAACTTTAACACTGGGACACTCCCAGTAATTGGAGCATTTTTCTGTTTTTCATCAAAACCATCATTTTTAATTAAGTCCATTATTTTACTCATCTACGTGATACCTGAAATAAAGGCAAAAAATAACATAGTTATATATTGAATTTGTATTCAAGGGTGCAAGTAGTAATGAGATACTTAGATGTCAGTGGAGATTGGGCCAAATTTAGAGTCAGGAAGAATTAACTTTGAATCCTGCTTCAGATATTTATTAGCCAAGTAATCCTTTGGAAAGTTGCTTAACTGCATTCTATCTCAGTTTCCTCAAATGTAAAATGAGCACTTGCTTCCCAGAACTGTTGTGAAGAGCAAATGAGTTAATATATGTAAAGCATTTTGCAAATCTTATAGGCTATATAAAAGTTAGCTATTATTATTTTTATTTTAATTTTGTTGCAGTTCTTGTTGTCAGTAATCAGTCTGTCAATAAATTTTAAAAAATATTATTAAGAACCTATTATGTGCTTGACATGGTGTTATGCACAGTGATACAAAGAAAGGCAAAAGATAGCCTCTGCCCTCAAATATCTTATAATCTAAAGGTGGAGACAACAAGCAAACAAATAGGTAACGAGCAAGCTCTATAGGGGATAAATAGGGAATAATTAACAGAAGGAAAATACTAGAATTAGAGGAATTGGTAAAGACTTCCTGCAGAAGATAATAGTAGCTGACACTTATGCAAGCACTCTAAAATTTGAAAAACCCTTTGCAAATAAATATATGTATTTATTTATTTGGTTCTTAAACAGTCTGATGAAATATATTTTTGTTGTTGTTGAGTTGTTTTTCAGCTGCATGTGATTCTTTGTGACCCCATTTGGGATTTTCTTGGGAAAGATACTGCTATTTCCTTTTTTAGTTTATTTTACAACTGAGGAAACTGAGGCAAACAAGATTAAATGACTTACCCAGGGTGACTTAGCTCTTAATTATTTGGTATTGTATGAGGGAAGGGCCAAAACATTTTTGTGTTGATTTTCCAGATATGTATCCCTAATCCTCACTATGTGGAAGGGATAATTGTATAATTCCTTTGCCCCCATTGAGTATTTTTTGTTTTGGTTTGAACTTGACAAATCATCAAAAAGAAGATTTTTCTATACAAAAAAAAAGCAAACAGAAAAGGAGGCTGTCTAGGAAACAATGACTATTATATGTTATTTTAAAATGCATATATAAAATTGAACACCATAGTACTAACACTACACACACACATATTCATATGTATATGTACATATATACACATGTACACACATAAATAGCTATGATCATACACACACATATATACATTCATATACATCTGTATGAGACCATACTATCCTTGTCTGTTTGTCTGAAAGTGGATAGCCTCTTCCTTCATAAGTGCAAGTCTTTTTATTTTTTCTAAATCTATCAACTTATCATTTCTTACACCACAGAAATATTCCAGTCTTTTTTTTGTCTAGTTATTTTAAAGTCTAAAACAATTGATTAATATTTTTATTTTTATTTTATTAATAATTTTAAATAGTCTAAAACAATTGATTAATATGACTGACATATAATATAGCTTCCCTAATTTTTTTCTTTTGACTAAATCTATTTTAGATTTAACTTTGTCCAAGATCATGATTACTATCTCTTCTTTTTTTCCCTAATCAATTGTAATCCTGATCTTTCTTATGTTTGTGTTTACCTCTTATTCCTAACTCCTCTGCTTTACTTCTACCTGCTACCTTGCCCTCCTATAGATAATCTTCCTCTCCTCTGTTTCCCCCCACTCACCACCTCTCTCATATCCTCTCCTTCTTCCCTTTCCCCCTTGTCTCTAACTAAAGAAAAAAGACTTTTATAGCCTTCCAAATATATGTGCTGTTCCATCTTTATTCCATTCCTATTAATCAACTCACCTCCTCCCATTCCTGTTAACATATACTGCTTTCTATATCCCACCCATTGCTATATTTTCTCACCCTCATTTTTTTTCTGAATGTAGCATACTTTTATATCCTTCCTTTCTCTGTGTCTCTTAGTCTCTTTGTGTCTCTGTCTCTGTCTCTCTCCTCTATGTGTTGTCCCCTCTTTAACTCATTTCCAATGACAATAGACTTACAGAATTACCAGTCTTCCTCCCCCCTCTAATTCTTCTGTCAGTTCTTCCTCTTGCATCTCATTTGTATAAAATAATGACTATTTTTACCTTTTCCTAGATGGTTTTGCTTTTTAGAATCACATCATACTCACCTCTATCTTAATCTTTCTTTTGAATTGCCCAATTACTAATGACAATCTTAGAATACAGTCTACATTTCCATATACAGAATAAAAAGAGTTTGTTCTTATTGAGTCCCTTTGTCTTTGATGTTTGCCTTATCTTTCTCTTGGATCTTATATGCCAAATTTTTATGAAGTTCAGGTCTTTTTGCAACACAATCGTGAAAGTCTGTTAATTCATTATATATTTTTATGCATATATATATATTTTCCATTCAGGATTATGCTTATCTTAGCTGGCTATGATATTTTTAATTGCAACCCCAGCTCTGTTGCTCTTTGATATATAGTATTCAAAGTCCTGTGATTTTTTTAGTGATTTTCAAAGTCCTGCTTTAAGGTCTGGTGTGAGTCTAACTGTGTCTTTACCATATTGACTTTTCCTTCTTGTTGCTCATAATATTTTCTCCTTAACCTAGGGTTTTTGGAATTTGGCTATAAAGTTCTTATAGGTTTTCCTTGTAGGATTTCTTTCAGGTGGTGATTGGATTTTTTCTATTTCTATTTTTCCCTCTTTATCTAGTACTTCAAGACAATTTTCTTTAATTATTTTTTTGCGTTATTGTATCGATTCTTTTTTTTTGGATCATAGCTTTAAGATAGTGTTATTATTTTTATATTTTCTTTTTTTGATTTGCACTTCAGAGCAGTTGTTTTTCTTAGGAATATTTCATATTTTCTTCTATTTTTTGCTTTTTTCTATTTTGTATTATTATTTTCTGTTCATTTATAACATTGCCGGTTTCTCCTTGCCCTAATTCTAATTTTCAGAATTATTTTCTTCATTAAGATTCTGGACTCATGGGGCAGCTAGGTGGCGCAGTGGATAGAGTACTAGCCCTGAAGTCAGGAGCACCTGAGTTCAAATGTGATCTCAGACACTTAATACTTCCTAGTTGTATGACCCTAAGCAAATCACAGCCTCAATTGCTCCCTGCCACACACAAAAAAGATTCTGGATTCTTTTTCCAGTTGGTTGAATTTCTTTTCATAATCTTGTTTTTATTGGATTGTTTAAAAATTTTTTTTTTCTCATTTTGATTTTAAATCCTTTTTAAAGTTCTATGGTTTTTTTGGGTAGATGATTATTTGACATTATTCTTTGGGGAAGAGAAGCTTTTTTGCTTCAGTATCCTCCTCTGTTCTTTTCTATTCCCATACCAACTTTCTATGCTTGGGTTCTTTCTCTTTTGCCTGCTCATTTTTAAAAAATAGAAGCTTGTTAGTGTAATCATCTCTAGTGCAGAGGTCTACTTTACTTATTACCTCTAACAGCCCTGTATTTGACCACAATCTCTTATAAACCTAATCCTCTTTATGCCTCTCCTCTCCTAAATTTATTCTTCTCCATCATCTTGACCTCAACTTTCTTTCTCTCCTTTCCTTTTCATTCTAAGATCATTTTCCTGTTGTGATTTCACTTTTCACTCCTCCTACTCTCACCCTCAGAGGTAGCTAATTCAACTCTACACATTATTATTCTATTGGATCCCTCAGCCGCTTTGTTTAAACACTACCAATCTTGCCAAACCCTAGGCCTGCATTATTTTCACCAAAGACTTCCTCACTTTAATTATTTGATGCTAAATGGAGTTAGAGAATGTCACCTAAGAAGACTGCCTGGATTACACTATAGATTTATGGTACCTAATTACAAATGGGCTCTAGGCAATAAGATAGTCCTTTTGTTCCTTCCTGATTGATTCTTTTTCTCACATCCCAGAGAAGCTATTCTAGATCTCTTCTCTCCTCTAGCCTTCCACATCATCCCCTCACCCTATTCTTTTTGTTGAAGATCTAACTTAACTAAGAAAACTGCCATTTGCTGTGAACTCCCTTGCCCCTTCTCTTCATCTCAAAATCCCTTCACACCATCCTCTATTCTGTTGTCCTTTACCCCAGCCTCTAATAATGAAGTGGTACTTCTTTGTGCCAAGGCCAATCCCTCTTCACATGCCTTCCTATTTTCTCCATCCAATTGCCCACTCAATCATCTTCCTTTCTAATATCTAACCTTCCACATTTACTGGTTTCTTCTCTACTATCTTCAACACCCCCCAAGTCTCTCCTATTTTTTTCAGATAGGATCATATGTTTGCTTTACAATATTGTACTTATTCAATTCATTGAGGGTCCAATGTTAAGGGTAGGGTTGTTATTGGGAAGCAGCAGTGATATATATACATATATATGTATATGCATATGTATATATAAAGAAAGGGATATTAACAAAAAATTTGAAAAATAAAAATAGAAAGGAAAATTATAATTTTTCACTAATAAATGACACTTGAAGCCTTTTTGGTTTGGTAGGACTTGCAAGAGTTTACATACCTGTGACAGAGCCCTTTGAGAAACCACAGCAGTATACTTGAACATCACAAAGAAGCTCAGAGTAGGATTTTATGAAGGAAAAACTGACTTATTAGGTAGTCTTCAAGTTCAGATCTTCTGAAAACAGTTTTTTAACCCAAGTAATCTTGTCTCTGGTTCAATTATTGAATTTGACCAGCATGACTTCCCACTGAAACCTCCTTCCCCTGAATAAGCAAGTGCCAGATATTGTAACACTATCCTAAAACCCACTATGTGCCAAAGTGTCCTAAATCTAGCCTGGCAATAGGTTTAGGTTCTGGAAAGTACACTTATAAAACAAGTGTCCTGTCCTTAGAGACAACAAAACAGTAATGGAATGAATACTGGATCTGGAGTCAGAGAACTTGATTTGAATCTCAAATCTGCTACTCATGATCTGTGTTGACAATAAGCTATTCCACAATTGATGATCATTTCTTCAATTTTTCAGTTCTTTGACATCACAAAAGATCTGTTATATATTTTTGTATATATACATACATACATATACATATGTATATATGTTATTTTTGATCTTTTTGGGATACAGACCTAGTAGTGCTATTATTGGGTCAAGAGTATCTTTAATTTTATAACATTTTGGACATATATATAAAACACACTTTTAAATTTAATCTGTATTATTAACATTTTCTCTCAAATTTAAGTTTAGAAAGTCAACAAAACTAAATCAAATCTTGATTTGTAGCCTTTGAAAATTTCTGAGTTATGAATGTTCATACTTGAAATTTAACAATTAGCTCTTGGTTTTGATGGCTCCAGTAAAACTATGCTACTTCTAAGGAGTTTACATTTTTTGGAGGGTGGGGAATGGCATACATACAGGTGAGAAAGCCCCCAAAGTATACAAAAAACAATTCATGGGACATTTAATGTTATGGAATATTCTTGTGTGGGACAGCTAGTTAGTGTAATGGATAGAGCACCAGCCCTGAAGTCAGGAAGACCTGAGTTCAAATCTTAACACTTTCTGGCTGTGTGACCCAGGGCAAGTCACTTAACTCCAATTGCCTCAGCAAAAAAAAAAAAAAAAAGAATATTCTTGTGTTCTAAGATATAAAATATAACATTGGCATAAAAAGGTTACATCTATTGATGCAAACTTGAATAAGCAGCATCAAGGAAACAGTATGTACAATGACTATAACAATGTAAATGAAAAAAACACAAAATGGAAAATAAATGTTACAAAATTATAAAATTCAATCTTGGCACCAAAGAACTGATAAGAAAGGTACTTCCTTCCATTGCTTTGCAGAGTGGATGTCCACAGGTGTTTAACTTTGCATATATTATGAATTCTTTCAAAGTATTTAATAAGTTTTGCAAATTTTTCACATTTCTTGCTGTTTTTCTTTTAAAAATATTCTTTACTATATGAGAACTCTCTCTGGGAAAAGAAAGGATTATAGGAGAAATTTAAGTGATGTAAAATCAAAAGATAAGAATAAAATTTATTTATAAAGTAATACAAAATAATTTTAAGAGGAGAGAAACAATAACTAATGGGATCAAGAAAATCCTCCTAAAGAATCTTGAATGTGGAGATGTTTTAGAAAGAGAAAATAAGATCCAGACACCATATATTATTGTAGCAGTATTTTAAATGTATTTAAACCTAATAATTAGCTAACCTTTTCAACTTCAGAAAAGTGTTTTTTTTTTTTTTTTTAGGAAGAGAGATCCAGAGAAGTGATTTCATCAATGTAAAGAACTGCCTATATATCCAACAACTTATAACAATGTTAGGAAGAAGAATAGAAGGGAACAAGTCTACTATGTAGCAGCCACTGTGGTAAAAACTTTTTACAAATACTACCTTTTTTTAATCCTTTCAGCAACCCTGTGAGATAGGTACTATTACTATCCCTATTTTAAAATTGTGGAAATTGAGCTAGACTGAGGTTAAATATCTTGTGCAAGGTCAGCTGGCTAAGAAATGTCTGAGGCTGAACTTGAACTCAGGTCTTCCTGATCTTTACCTAGGTTTCCTCATTTATAAAAAGAATTGGAGAAGGAAATGGCAAACCTTTCCAGAATCTTTGCCAAGAAAATCCTAAAGGGGCTCACAAAGACAGAAAAAAAAAGATTGAACAACAGCAACCCAGAACAACTTCCTGACTCTAGGTTCATGGTGCAGTTAGAGAGCCAGGTACCATCAGATGATAAGTGAATTGGTCATGATCATGTAGCTGGTTTGTCAGAGGCAGGATTCCAGTTCAGTTTTCCCCAGTTCCAATGCTGGTCCTATCTCTCAACTCTGCTACCCTGTCTTTCACAGGAAAGATAAAGAAAAAATAAGCCCAGTGTGCACATCAGTCAATGAGTCTTTCTAAGGGATCCCTGATGAACATAAGCTCTGCTCTGCTCTGTTCTGCTTTTCAGAGGCTAGGAGTACCTTAAGACCAGAATGGATTCCAAGGACAAGATGTAACTGGGAAACAGGAGAACAAAATCTCCTGATCAAATTTATTCCAATATGGGACCCTC
Source organism: Myrmecobius fasciatus (assembly GCA_023553655.1). Lineage (NCBI taxonomy): Eukaryota > Metazoa > Chordata > Mammalia > Dasyuromorphia > Myrmecobiidae > Myrmecobius > Myrmecobius fasciatus. The sequence continues at coordinate 17,514 of JAJPUD010000215.1, read as the reverse complement.
ACAGAGCTTGGGAATTCTTGTTGAAACTTCTACAGCTGAATGTCTTTTGATATGGATTGGTTAAAATCACTTAAAGTTTGATCACAATAGAGAAATTGTTTCCTGTTTTCAAGATTTAAGGGACAAAGTTTTTCTGAAGGAAATGTTACACTCCTAAATACATTTTCAGTGCTTCAAAACACTATTCTTGGAATTCTTTCACTTGGCTGGAGGTTGAGACTCTTGGGTAATATTTTTTATGTTAGAGTTTTCCTAAGAGCCTAAAATAGGAGAAAACAAAAAAGGAGAAACATCTCACTTTTGAAGTTGGAGTGAGGGGAGTTTCTTCTTCTAATTTTCAATGTAATGCCAGTGTTTAAATCCTAGCAAAACAAGTCTTTAGGCTAGTTCCCTGCTTAGTTTACATATTAAAAGATGCATAGCAAGATGAAAAAGGGGCATTTTAAGAAGGAGAATACTTGAGGGTGACATAAATCTATAGGATAAGCTTCAGCAATTTTACAACCCAAGACTGAGCTGAGTACTGTGAAAAAAAATGGTAGGACAAAGAGTTATGTTGGTAGGTGTGTTGACAGGATAGTGTAGGCGTTTTAAATTAGGTTCAAAGCAGGGAAAAGAAAAGGCAATATTGTAGAGGTAGTGCAAAGAATCCTGGAATAGACAAGCCTGATATTTCTGTGCTGGTAGAGGTATAAATTGGTCTAAACCATTTGGCAAACAATCTGGGAGTATGCAAGAAAAGTTACATATCATTTATACTTTCTGATTCAGAGATTGCTTTACTTGGATTCTGCCAAGAGGAGTTCATAGCAGCAAGAAAGAACCCATGCATCCAGTGATGTCCACTTTATTTGCATTATTTGCAATAACAAAAAAGTAAAAATAAATGTCTGTCCAAGGATGAGTGACTGATCATACTACAAAAAAGGATGAATGTAAAGAATCCAGAGACACATGAATGTGAAGAGATGTAGAGTGAAGAGAGCAGGACCAAGAAAACAATGCCCATAATAAACCATATCATACATTTTAAAAGTGCTTTTTCACAGGATGGAATTTGGACTGGAAGCTGAATATCATATATTTACATATTTTAACATATTATATGTTATATAATGTGTTGTAACAAAAAAAATTCTGGAAGGGCAGTTAGGTGGCATAGTGGATAGAGAATCAGCCCTCAAGTCAGGAGGACCTGAGTTCAAATTTTCCCTCAGACACTTAACACTTCAAAGCTGTGTGACTCTGGACAAGTCATTTAACCCCAATTGCCTCAGCCAAAAAAAACCCCCCAAAAAAACAAATTCTGGGAATTCAGAGTTCTAGTGTTGATTAGCATTATTCTTTTATGCCCAAAGTGTTGATTAGCATTATTCATTTATGCCCACATATGTGATAATGCATTTCCTTCTGCAGCTTTGTTTTTTTCATTTGCAAAATAAGTTAGATAATCTCTAAGATTCCTTTTGGCTAAAAGTTTAAGTTCTTTGTGTCAAAAGTTATTAGATGAATCTAATCCTGGATCCTCTGTGTTTACCAGTGTCCCAAGTCTGACAATTTAGGTATTTAAGAAACAAAAACATATGATGAAAAAATCCTGGGTGAGAATAAAAGGACTTACCCTCTGGATCAAATATTCAGTCTTTGCCAAACAAACCAGCCTCCCTTTCCTTTTTCTTCTGGTTGCAGTCTGTTTCACTTCTGCTTTCCATGACAGGATCTCTGTTGCCAATTTACACCCACCTCGAAGAGCCAATAAAGTTTTCCTGGGACTTATCTTTTATCCACTGGAAAACCCTCAACTCATTTGAATAAAAGCACATAGAAATGATGGAAGAGTAGACTTAGCTCATAGACATGGTTTTGCAAGCAGAATAGGAAATATCAGAATAGGAAGAAAATAAATATTCCACCCACCTCCTCAAGGATTTACCAGGAAGAGAAAACAGAAACGTGAAAATTCTACAGTGGCTGCTGTGTAAGGAGTTAAAGTCTAGAGTTGAACAAGAGTTTCCTGGACACAAATAGGGAGGGCCAATGGGTTGAGAATTCATTCACAATAATGAGTGATGAACCTTGGGCATGGAACCAGGGAAGAAATAAACAATTGCAATTCCAAGGAGCAAGAGTGGACAAGTTATTATTATTATTATTTTTAACGAGGTCTTTTTACTGCTTGTTGGAGTAAAAAAAAATCCAATAAGGAATGTAGTAGGTAGGGTCCACCCTACCAGAACTTTGTGGTACTTTTATAATACTATCTGAGGGTGCAGGAGGGCACTTGACCCATTTCCATCTTTCAGACTCATTGGACTGCTGTATTAAGGCCACTCATTTGAGTAAAAATGATAGCATTTTTCCTTTCTAAATACCCATTACTAGAACACTGTCACATATAGGCTGTTCTTTCATCTCCCCTCACCCTCCTTACCACATTCACATTTTGGCAGTTGTTAGTTTGTAAGATTAGCTTGTTCTTGTAGTTATATCTCCAAGGCATTTTCCACTTTGTTTTTTCTCAATTACATGTAAACAGAAATTTTTAACATTCAAAAATTTTGAGTTCTAAATTCTCTCTCTTTCTATCCTTTTCCTTCCTTGAGAAGGCAAGTAATTTGGTATAGATTATACATGTATAATAATATAATACATTTCTCTACTCTTCATGCTGCTAAAGAAAACACAGACCAAAAAAGAATCATAAAGTAAAAAAAACAAAACATCAATTTGCATTCATTCTTTGTGAGCAGAAATCGTTTTTCATCTTAATCTTTTGGAATTGTCTTAGATCATTATATTGTATTGCTAAGAATAGCCAAGTCATTCACATTTGATCATAATACAATATTGCTATTACTGTGTCCACTCTTCTCCTAGTTCTGCTCACTCCACTTTGCATCAGCTCATATGAGTCTTCTCTGCTTTTTTTCTGTCTGTCTGCCTGTCTGTCTTTCTGTCTGTCTGTCTGTCTCTCTGTCTTTCTCTGTGTGTATTTACACAAAAAGTAAATTGGAGATTTAATCTTAAATGTAAAGCATTAGCATTGAGGAAGACAGGGAAGGTTCTTTTTCACAAGATGGAATTTGGATTGAAATTTGAAGAAAGCCTGAGAAGTCAGGAAGCAGAGAAGAAAAGGAACTGTATTCCATCCATGGAGTTCAGCCAGTTATAAATTACAGAATCAGGATATGTAGTTATCTTGTTCAAGGGACAGAGAGTAGACTATGTAGCTGTGAAGTGCTCTAAAGCGATTGTAGTGTAAGAAGACGGGAGAAGTAGAAAAGCATATGAATGAGAAGGGATTTAAAAGAAGAGAGAGGGGGAGCGAGTGAAGTTAGGAGGAAGGCAGAGAGAAAGAAAGAAAAGAGAGACAGAGAGAGAAAAAGAAAAGAAAAGAGAGAGAGAGAGAAAGAGAGAGAGAGAGAGAGAGAGAGAGAAAGAGAGAAAGAGAGAAAGAGAGAAAGAGAGAGAGAGATTTTATTTTAGTAGTAGAAGGGAGACATTGTGGTTTAGAGTGTGGGGGAGGTTGAGTCACATGGCCAGACCTAGACTTTAGACAAATCATGACTTTTGACTGGGGGATGGATGAGACCTGAGTCAAGGAGAGCAACTGTCATTTTCCCTGTGACCTTCAATCTCTCCACCTTTCAGTGTTCTCCTAGTAATGACCTAAGCTTTAGATATACTCTCCTCTCTTCCCTATCTCAAACCTTCAATGAACCAGTTCAAGTCTACACCCTTGCCCCTTATCTTATCATCAAGCATGCTTTGCCAAGCTTCAACCCTGGATTTCTTCCACTATAGGCAACCTTTACTCCTATTGACTTGCTACTGAATGGAGCTGGAGAAAAACCATAAAACTGCTGATTGGGTCTATCCTAAATTTATGTTATATAATCTCAACTAAACACTTTTTGTAGCCAGGCACCTATGTTTATTTATATATTTTTACACCTTTATTTATTCCTTTCCAACTCCACAGTTATTGAAACCTTTGTACCTCTCTTCAACCCCACTTCCAACTCTGTCAGTTAAGGACACTTCATGAAAAAAAATTGAGGCCATTAGTTCCCCTTCTTTCCTCTTGTAATTTCACTTTATTTCCTTCATTCATCATCTCCTTCTTTCCTTTCTTCCATGAAGAGATGTCCCATTTCTTTGCCAAGCCAGATCCCTCTGTCTGAATAGGTGACCCCATTCCATCCTGTCTTCCCTAGGCAATAGCTTCCTCTGTCATCTCCACTCTCTCTTCAATCTCTCCCTTTCTATTGGCTGTATCTCTGTTGCCTATAAACATGCCTGTGCCTCTCTCATCCTCAAAAAACTCTAGATGCATCCATCCCTACCACTTATTATTATGATGTATCTTGTCTTCCTTTCATGGTCTGACTCCTTGAGAAACCCATGTCAGTCAGTGCTCAACTTTTCTCTTGCTCTCTTTTTAATTAATTTAATGTCTGGCTACCTACTTCATCAGCTTTCTCTAAATATACCAAAGATTTCTCAATTACTAAATCTATGGCCTTTTCTCATTAAATTGCAGAGAAGCTTGTGACCTCTTAATTTCTGGTTGCCCAGTGGTTGAAGCCACTTGAATGTGGAAGTGGTGACAAATGGTATTGGTGCTATCTCCCTTGCTTCCACACATTATTGCAACTGTGATCTTCCTCTATTTTAATCATTGTGTGCTCTACGGTTCTTGACCACTAATCTTGCTATTGACTTATTCCAGGATTTATTTAACACAGTTCCTGGTGTGTAGTAGGTTCTTTTTAATGTTTACTATATTGTAGAGCTATATTGACTCCTGAAACTATCACTGGAAGAAACTCTTGTAGAGAATGGGTCCACTGAATCGGCCTATTTGCAACTGCTGTCCAAATACCACAAATGAACAGGTTAAGCCCAAGCATTTCAAAGACAACCTTGCCCTTCTACTACTTTAGACCACTGGCCCCACTTCCATTCCTGCCCCATAATTAAAAGAAGAGAAATTCCTTTCAATCTCCCTTGTGAAGAGAGGTCTACCAGCCATGCTATAACCACCCCAAATTGTTGATTGCTACCAACAGGACAGGCAAGCCAGGCTGGCTAGAATAGCAAAGCAAACATAATGGAATGGTGTTGCTTTATGGGTCAAATAACTGTTACCATCTCCATTTGCTTTATCTCAAATCTAGATGAATAAAGCCTAGAACCCAGAACCCAAATCCTTTAGAAATTAAACATCTTTGACACCAGTGATCAAAGATGAATAGTTGGCAGAAAGCTTTGAAATCAAATGGAAATAGTCTGAATCTTTGGAATAGTGAATAGTGGTCCTTTTCCTGAATTTTCATTATTCTAACAATTGATATCTCAACATTTTGCTTTGTTCTTTTACTGTTTCTTGTATATTTTGCCACTCAAGGAAGATTGTAAGCTTTTTTAAGGGCAGGAGCTGTGTCTTACATTTTCATATCCTTCATGGTGCCTAATATAGGACTAGGTATAGTCTCACGTAGTATAATTATTCAGTTATTTAACTAATTTGGTTAAAAGTGATGGCAAATGCTTAGCAAATATTTTCTGAAAGATGTATTCTAAGAAGCCAACAAGCAAATTTTGCCATTTTTGCTATGTTTACTATATTTATTTGTTGCTTTCTTGATACTATTTTATATCATCATTATAGAAAATATATCCATGGAGAAAGTAACTATCAAAACATTAAATTGTTCCAAGATTTAAATGGAGTCATTTTGATTAGCTGAAACTTAGGTTATGGGGCCACCTGAGGATGAATCTGTTTATTACTTCTCTTGTGTAGACTGTTAAAAACTCATTATTGATCTGACACATCCCAGTTTTCATGGGACGAGACAGTGAAGATTTGGGGAACTAGTCTTGCTGAAGGTTGTTTTTAGGTCTCACAGATCTCAAAACTTCCCTCAGGTTGAGATTTTCTTCTACAAAGAACACAGTATTTAATCCTTTCTACTACCTATACATCAAAGTCTTGAAGAAACAAGGTAGCACAGTACTATAACTGACAATTTTGTTATCTGGGGCAGACAGATCAAAATGGGATCTCAATTTAAAATTAAAATATATGATGTAAAAGCAATGCAAGAAATAATTATGACAAAGTCGGTTGAGTAGCAGAGATACAAAGATGCTGAACTTTGTTAAGGGAAAATATAGGATGTGCTTAGGTGGCCACCTTAATTGGGAATGTGGTGGGCCCAAGCTAAGGAGGAACTCACTTCTGGCATATATTCTATCTTCTGGTACTTTCCACTTAGAACTAATAATCTTTGTTAAAGAGGTACATTTTAATTCTACTGGATTCCACAAGCTATCAAACAGAACACATTAACTTTAAAAAGTTTATAATCAAAAACAGTTTATAACTTTTAAAAATCATCATTTAAACAATTTTTAACCTTCTAAATTTCATTGCTCCTGGACAAGGATGCATTGTTTAACTCTAGTTATAACATTGTACAATAGAAAGATATATAATTGGATGCTTTTAAAATTAGTTATTCATCTCATAGTTTAATTCTTTGAGATAATACAAACATTTGAGCAGTTTATTAGGAAGTCTTAGACAATCATTTTTTACATCTTCTGATGTAAAGGCTTAGGACTTTTCTCAGCATAATCTATATAAACTGCTAAGCCAGACAATTGTAGGAGCTCAAAGTCTATACATATTATCATTAGGTGTTTTTCTTCTTGCAAAGAATTTCAGAAGTTTGAAGGGAAGGGAGACATTCCTTAGATCTCACACCGAAACTTCAGCGTAGTTCCTTCCATTTGCTGATTGTAATGTTTTTCGAATCTCTCATACTGGGCTACGGTAAACTGATTCTTCCAGTCACCTGAAATCCCTGGCAGAAAAGAAAGTATAGAGTATTAACCCATTGTATCACTTTCCCATCAAATAATTTTTAGTTTATTTTCCAAATCATGGTCCAAACCTTGTATTTTGATTTCAGAACATTGCTTCACCTATTCTCACTAATTCCCTTTCCAACATATTTGAGCAATCATGGCTTAAATAATTCTTGAACCATCCAGTAAAGGACTCCGGGATTTAAATTTGAAGTTACGTTTTCTTTCTAATCTTATTGAACCCAGATTTGCAATATGGAGAATTCAAAAAGGTTTCCAACCAAATCCTTTAGAATGAAAGTGGATGAAATATGGCTTTTAAAGAAAGTAGACTAGTTGCCTTGGCGGGGAGTATTTGAATATTATCATTATTTCTCTTTGTTATTGTTGTTCAGTCATTTCAGTCCAGTACAACTCTTTTTGATCCTATTTTAAGGTTCTCTTGGCAAAGACACTGTAGTCTTTTGTCATTTCCTTCTCCAGCTCATTTTACAGATGAGGAAATTGAGGCAAATAGGAGTAAGTGATGTGTCCAGGGTCACTCAGTTAGTATCTGAGGCCAGTTTTGAAATTAACAAAAATGACACTTCCTGTTTCTAAGTCCATTGTTTTCTACACTGCACTAAGAATTCCTTTAATCTTTTCTTTTAACATGGATATCTGTAAATAACATGGAAAATTATTAACATAATAGCATCTGATATCCAAATAACCTTTAGCATTAATACAGGATGTCCCTAAAGTCTTAGTACAATTTTAAGTCTTAAATTAAGAGTTTTGTTGTTGTTCAGTCACATTCAACTCTCCATGACCCCATTTGATGTTTTCTTGGCAAAGATAGTGGAGCAGTTTGCCATTTCCTTCTCTAGCTCATTTTACAGATGAGAAAATGAGGCAAATAGAGTTAAGTGAGTTTCTAGGATCACACAAGTAGTAAGTGTCTGAGACCAGATTTGAACTCAAGAAGGTGAATCTTCTTGATTTCAGACCATGTACTCTATTCATTGTGTTGTCTAGCTGCTCCCAAATTAATAGGAAGTAACATTGTGCAGCATCATTATATATGTTATCCTCTTTTGCATTTTAAATTTTAAAAGCTTGAAATTTTACTTAGTCTTCTAGGACACACTTTAAGGTTTATGAAACACATTTACAAAGATAATCACCTTTGTAATAATAGCAAGCACAATCATTTATATAGTGCTTAGTATATGGCAGATACTATGCTAAGAGCTCCTTTGATCTTCACTATAATGCTGGGAGTTAGGGGCTATTGCTATTATCCCCATTTTGCATATGAGAAAACTGAAATTGGCAGAAGCTGAATGACTTGCTCAAGATCACACAGCTACTAAATTTTGAGGGCTGGATTTAACTTTTAATCTTTTTGATTTCTGGTCTTGCACTCTGTCCTAGACTCCAGGTCTACCCAAGCTATCTAGGAAAACTCAATTTTAGCAAATCCCAACAAGGAATTTCATTATTTTATTAAGTATAAATTGAATATTTTCATATCTCTAAATTTGCTCATGCATATACCTTTGACTGCATATTTTATATTTCTCCCATTAGATTATGTGTCTTTTGCTTCTTTTTGTACCCTAGTTCTTAGCATAGTTCCTGGAACATAATGAACTAGCGCTCACTCATTCTCTTTCTCTCTCTGTCTCTCTATTTCTCTCTGTCTCTCTCTGTCTCTCTGTCTCTCTCTCTGTGCCTCTCTCTCATCATCTGTCTGTCTCTTTTTGTCTCTCTGTTTCTGTCTCTGTCTCTGTATCTCTGTCTCTGTCTCTATCTCCCTCTGTCTCTCTTTCTCTCTCTGTCTCTCTCTGTGTGTCTCTGTGTCTCTGTCTCTCCATCTGTCTGTCTGTCTCTTTTTATCTCTCTGTCTCTGTCTCTATCTCTGTCACTCTGTCTCTGTCTCTGTCTCTCTCAATTGAATTTCTAGGCAACAATAGCAGAACACAACTGAACTAGGCTAATCCCAACAGCTACTCTAAGCTCTAAATCCCATACCATTTCAATTGTCTGTCCATCCACAACTTTTACTCAAAGTATGCTAATTTTATAACAGAATTCTAGAACCAGAAGGATTCTTGGTGATCATCTAGTTTAACTTATTTATTTTATCAGTGAGAGAGCTGCTCAGGTAAGTACACCCACCATCTCCCAGCTATCTTTACTCCTATTTCTCCTACAGCTACTGACACTCTCCTGAATGAGGAAACTCAGGTCATTTCAGTAGCCCAAGGTGTCTTGATTCAGTAAAGGATCTCAGGAAAGACATTGGTTAGGATATTGGCTTTGCATACTAAATAAAAATTCTCACATGAAGGTTTCCCTTCAGCTTTGCCACATATTACCTAGATGTTGTATTTTTCTTCTTGCCCTCACCTTATTATTTTTCTAAGCCCCTCATAGGGTGGGTAGGTGGTGTAGTGAATTGAGAACCAGGCCTGGAGTCAGTGAGACCAAAGTAGAAATCCACCCTCAGACACTTACTGGCTGTGTGACCCTGGGCAAATCACTTAACCCTGTTTACCTCAGTTTTCTCATTTGTAAAATGAGCTGGAGAAGGAAATCTTCATCCAGAAAACCCC
>JAJPUD010000214.1:811083-844210 GCA_023553655.1 Myrmecobius fasciatus | reverse complement strand
GGGTACTAGGATTCTTTTGTGTTACTATCTTCCAAGAATGCCTTTCTAGTTCACTGTGGGAACAGAAAGGAAGAAATAAATTCTCTTGATCTTCTAGAGACAAAAAGCACATTGCTCACATTGTTTATTGTCATGTTGTACTGAATAATATGATCTGAATTTACAGGTTTTTCATGCTGGTTGAGCAATAACTACTCTAATTTCAGGATAGCATATTAACCAATCAATCAACCAATGATAAATTGACAAATCTTCATGAATACCTTCTCTATCTTATACTTATAAAGTTTATTTTTTGAACCTAAGTGTAAGACTTTACATTTGCATTTACTTAATGTAATCATATTCAATTAAATCCACCATGATAGGCTCTCAATCTTTAGATTTAAGCTTTGTTACACAATGTAATAGCTATAACAAACTGGATCATAGTGGTCCATTGACTTTATCAGTTACTGATCAAAATGTTAAATAACATGTGTAGACAGATTGCTTCCCTTTCCTCATCCTTTCTTAGTTCCAGTTTCAGATCTCAAGATTCCAGGCAAATACATTTTAATCATTTTCATTTAGTGATTCTCCATCCCTGGTCAAATGTACTCATTTCCAATATTTTAAGACATGGTTCAAAAAACCTGAAATTGATTTTCTGACCCTGTTGCTTTTATTCTGCTTGTTCCCTTTCCAAATCCACCTTACTCTTTTAAAGTCCTTGCTTTCACTCAGCAGAAGTTATGAAAATCACTACCTGTCTCCCTAAGGTCTCCAATTCCTTGCTCAAGACTTTGTCATCCTTAGCGATGTTTTCTAAATGCCTTCTGGCAGCACTACTAATGAGCTTCTCTGTCATGTCTTGGATAGAGCTCTGGGAACACAGCAGGCTTCTCTCTTGTTAATGTCAGGGAAATAATTTTATTCAACAAGCATTTATTAAGGACCTACTTTGTGCCAGGCACTGTGCTAGCAATGAGAGCTGAAAAACAAAAGAATAGTCCCTAGAGTAACTTATGGGAGACAAGAGGCTAAATATACCTCAGGGGGAGCAAGATGCCAAAGTAGGAAGACAGGGATGGGATCAGTAGTACAGGAAGAGGAATCAGCCTTAGGGAGGATGGTATTTGAAGATAGGAAGGTGAGTCTGAATCTTGTCTCAGACACTTATTAGCTGTGTGATTGTGGACATCACTCAAATTATCTGAGCCTTGGTTTTCTCATCTATAATTGGGTGGGAAGAAGGGAAGTGGATTTAATGGCCACTAAGGTGCATTCTTCTCTAAATATATGATGCTACAATCCTATCTTATGAATAGGAATACTTCTTTTGCAAGAAATAGAATGAAGAATGTGAACATGAATGAAAGATCTGAAAATCTGAGGAGGGGATTGAGGATACAAGTTCATCAGGTAAATATCTAATTCACTTAGAAAATGACGACAAAGTCATCTGCCTTCAGTGTAAGGATGAGAGAAGTGACAGAAGAGAATCAAAAGCTTTGAACAGATAGTATGTAAAATCAGTGATTTTCTTTATCTAAAGCTCTCCTTTCATTTGATTTCTCTAATTTTCTGCAGAGGGTATTCTCTGGTCAAACTTTTTCCTCATTCATTACTTTGCTAAGGCTTCCTTCAGAAGATTTCTCTCTAGTATGAATTCTCCGATGTCTGAGTTCCTTTCATCAGGGAGTCCCCAACCATTACTACTTATCACTTTGTCTTCTGACACTTCCTGGTCTCTTCTCTGTTATTCCCTTGGATTCCAAAAAAAAATCCAAGAGTTAAACCTGATTTACCAATAAAAACCTGTGATTCTGAATCTGACTGCTACACAAAAAAAAAGGATAGTACCTATGATTTAGTGCAACCCACCTATTTTTACAGATGAGAAAATTGAAAAATAATGACATCAAATAACTTTTCCAAAGCCACTTAAGTAGTTTTAGAACTAGCAGTCAAAATTATGTCCTCTGACACAAAGTTTTCTTTTTTTCCTTTCTTCTTTTAATTTATAATAATTTGTAATTTGTTTTTCCTACTTCTTACCCTTGTCCCTATTGAACACCAACAAAACCAAAAATAAAGTCCTCCTTTAGTTCAGCAAAGCAATTTTTTACGTTGACCATACCCATATCTCTGCCTTTGTCTCTGTCTGACTCTCTCCAACCCTTCTCCAACAGGGAGAGGTGTGCTTCATCTTTAGTCTTATGGATTTGTGTTTTTATCACTGTACTGATCAGAATTCCAAGTTTTTCAAAGTTGATTTTCCCCTATAATATTATTATTGTGCAAATTGTTTTTGCTAGTTTTGCTCTCTTCTCTCTACATCAGTTCATAGTGGTCTTCTGGGTTTCCATTAAAACTATCCGTTTCATTACTGACTCAAAATTCAGTGTTCTTTCCACTGTCCCCACTTCCTCTCATACCTAGAAAATGTCATAGTGTATAAATCAGATCTATACTGTGTCCACATCAATACCTCTATTTCTATGATCTTCTACATATGATCAGTACTTCTATATCTATACTTTTATCTCTGCTCTGGCAATGGGGAATCTATACGGGAAAACTAAGGGATTACCTTTCATGACATCAACTTTAGAAAGTTAGAGATGTTTCTTCTGAGTCTCCTAAATGGCTCAAAGAAGGCATATTGGACTTCTAATTTTACATATTGACTTTACTTAACCTGGAAGGAGATTGATTAACTTTGGAGAAGGAGATTTATCTGTATGTATTAATCTGAAGCATGATTATCTGTTCTGATCAACTTTCAGATCATTGTGATCCTTGGTGAAATCCTTGTTCTTTTGGAGAGTGTTCTAGATCAATCTTGGGACATCTCTGCACCATGGTCATATAATTTGTCATATTATCCTCCTCTTCTTCATTCTTCTCTTCTTTATCTTCTTCAATTGCAATTATAGTGTTTAAAGGTTCATGGAATCTTTACCATAATTTTGTAAAGATCATGCAGATAGCATTATCCCAGGAGTTGGATTTGATGACCTTAAAAGTCTCTTATAGCTTTAAATCTATAATCTTATAACAATACCAGGAAGAAAACATAAATCATTGTGCTGATGAAACAAAGGCTATGCTGCAGAAGGTATGTGTATTATTATTTGTGCCATCTCATTCGTTGAGACACAGTTCCACAGCAGAGACTAGAATAGCTCTTTTACTTTCCTTTTGGAAGCAATTGGAGTGATTTGCCCAGCATCACACAGCTAGTAAGAGTCTGGGGATGGGTTTGAACTCAGGTTCTCCTGACTTTAGTGCTGATGCTCTATCCATTGCATCACCCAGCTGTCCCAGCTGGATTGCTTTTTTCAAAGGTGTAGGACTTCCTGTCTTTTGCTACTACCTTCATCAATAATAATTTCAAATAATTAAGAGGAAAAGTTTGGGAGAGCAATGCAGCAAATTAGCTCTCAGTGAGGTTTGGATTAAGGGATCATGGAATAAGGGGAAAGCATATGCTAGGAGATGATAGGTTCCAAAGGGAGGCTGGCCAGATGGTTGGAGGTCCCATTCAAGGGGTAATTCCCTAGTGCACCCCTGAATAACATCTGATGCTAATAAGATGAATGACTTAGTTTGACAGTATACTATCATTAGTGCTGCCACCATCAATCATCACCATCAGACTTTGTTAATTGAAATGCTCACATAAGCAATGGCAACTTATGAATATGGGGTGTTAGCATACTTCAGGACACAATAAAAACTTGCAGTCTGTTTACATATGTCTGTCACAGTCACAGATGCCAATAAACCCTAAGGCCTTTGAGAAACAAATGTGGTCTCTGATGAATGAGAATAAAGCTCTAGACCCAGTGTGAAATCCAATTTATTTCTCTTAACCTTCTAATTACCAAGGTATAGTTGTAGGGATTCTTAACCTGGGATCTGTGAACTTTTTTTTTATATATATATTTTAAAATCCCATTTCAACATGATTGTTTTCCTTGATAATCCTCTGTGATTTATTTTTGACATTTAAAAGCTTTATTCTGGAAATGGGTCTACAGGTTTCACCAAACTATTGCCAAAGGGGCTCATAAAATACAAAAGAATGTGGACCCTTGGTGGCTTTGAAATCAGAGAGCTGAACTCAAATCTTAGCTTTATTTCCTAGTATTATTGTGAGCTAATGTCTCCTTGACTCAGTTTCCTCATCTATCAAGCAGTAGGATTAGGTAAAATTTTGAAAACTACTTATGTGTCTAGGTCCCATGATGCTAGTTTCATTTTATATAGCTTTTCTCCGACCAAACTGATTAAAAAAGAAAAAAAAAAGCAAACAAAATAAAACATAGTAACACACACACACACACACACACACTTTTGATATCTGTAAATTCTGGCAGTAATCATAAAAAGAAATAATGGCAAACTAGCTTATGACTTTCTACTGCACAGGAGGGCACCATGAACAGTCATAGAAATGTGGTCTGCTAGCAGGGAGTCTATGTGTATTAATAAAAATAAATATTCACACTATGAGATCTGCCTCCCAATGTACCTACCTTAAGGACTGAGGACAGCCACTGAGAGAGAAAGCCAGGAATTTGGTATTACAGAGCTTTGAGAGATAAGAGAACAGACTGTCATCAGGAGGAATGGAAGAATAGTGCTTACTGTCTTTGACAAGCTTAAGTTGAAAACTGAAGTGATTTGTGCCCTAGGTCTGAGGACAGGCTGTACAGAATGGGAATGTGTTTCAAATTTAAAACATTTTTATTTTTAATTTATGGAATAAAACAAACATTTCCATAACAGTGTAATAAAAAGGATGATCTAAAATGAAACTGCAAATCTATTATGTACAATTTGCTATTCCTTTTAAATATATAATAAAGTTATCATGTAAATTTCTTCTTTTCCCCCTTCCCTTCCAGAAAACCAGTCTTCCAGGGAGATTTGGGCTCAAATTGAGGGAATATTCACTCCCCCCATCCCTGCTCCTGGACACTTTTGTCTGGACTGTTTGCTTATCCGTTTCACTTTTAAGTTACCTTCTGTCCTACTTGTCTAGATGAATGTCATATCCTTCTAAGTCACCACCCAAGTAGATTACAAATTCCTTGAAAATAAGTACAGTGGTGGTTTTTTTTTTTAATCTTTGTATCACCAGTAGTTAGAATGATGCTTTGACAATTTGTTGTTGTGCCTTTGTATTCCTTTTTTTTTTTTTTTTTTTTTTTTTTTTTTTTTTTTTTTTTTTTTTTTGTGATTCCATTTGAGGATTTCTTGGCAAAGATACTACAGTGTTTTTCCATTTCCTTCTCCAGCTCATTTTATGGATGAGGAAACTACAGGGTTAAGTGATTTGCAGGAATCCCACAGCAATGTCTGAAGCTAGACTTGAACTCATAAATATTAGTTTTCCTGATTCCAAATCCAGTATTCTGTGCACTACGGCACCATTTAGCTTCCCCTTCTGCCTTATGGTAGCACTACTAGTGAGCTTCTCTGTCATGCCCTGCATAAAGATTTTAGGAGACAGCAGGCTTTTCTCTTGTAAATGTCAGAAAATAATCTTATTTAATAAAGAGTTATTAAAGATCTACTTTGTGCCAGGTATTGGGCTAGGAATTGGGAGTGAAAAACAAAAGTGATTGCCTTAGAGTAATTTATGTGAGGCAAATAAGCATGCCATAGAGAGAGCAAGATCTCAATAGTACGTGCTTAGCAATTAGATGGTACCACAGTGTATAGAGCGCTGGACCTGGAGTTAGGAAGACTTTATCTTCATGAGTTCAAATCTGCCCTCAGATACTTGCTAGCTCTGTGACTCTGAGTGAATCACAGCCCTGTTGACTTCAGCTTTCTCATCTGAAAAATGAGTTGTAAAAAGAAATGGCAAACCACTCCTATCTTTGCCAAGAAAGACTCAAATAGACATTATTAAACAATAGTAAATGCTTATTGATTGTAAGATCTGAGATCTTAGTGACTATTGAGTCTAATCCCTTCATTATATAAATTAGAAAACTGAGGTCCAGATAAGTTATGAGACATACTCAGGAGTCACACAACTAAGTATGTCTGAGACAGTATTTCAACACAGATCTTCCTGATCCCAAATCCAGTATTCTGTGAACCATGCCAGTTAGCTGACCCCAAATAGAATCAATAACACTCAATAGCCTCCAGGGACCTCCCCTGCCAATCTTGCTTAGTGTCTGAGATCAGAGACTGGTATGATGAAGGTAGCAGATTTTGAATTGAAGTAAACCAAAAGCATGGCTAGTATGAAATTGTTTATTTACCCCTCTGCCTTCTAATGCCAATGGCTTCATTGCCTCCTGTGGAAGCATCACTTACTCAGTCGATCAATAAACATTTATTAAGTGCCTACTACAATTATGTACCAAAATATCATCGATGTGAATTGTTGGCAACATGACCTCTTTCCCAGTTAAGACATTCAGAGATAATGGTAATAGAAAAAAAAATTACATTATGATTGCTCTTGACTTGTTGCCCTCAATTCTGATTGGAGATTTTTCAATTAGTCTGGGCTGTGTGCTCTCTTAATATAGGGGAACGGCAAAGGATCTTGTAGGTTGCCTTTCTGAGACAATGCTCTTTTGAGAAGGGGACCAAGATCATAGACTCACAGAACTTCAGAAAATTACAGGACCTTAGTGGTCTTTGAGTTAAACTTAAACTCAAAAAAATATTCCTTTCTACAAGATATCAGACAAGTAGACATTCATCCTCAGCTGGAAGGTCACTACCTCCTGAGACAGCTCATTCTACTTTTGGAAAACTAATTGTGGGTAAGTTTTTCTTCTCTAGGTAAGTCTAAAGTTTCCTCTTTGGAACTTCTAATCACTGCTCCTCGCTTCTAGCTTTTAAAAAAGAACAGTCCCTCTTCCACATGACACCCTGACAGACCTTCTTAGCCTCAAGTAAGAACATCCAGGGCAGACACTCATCTTGTTTAAGCTTTTTGAAGTGGGCAAGTACAGAGAGAATTCATATTTTAAAAGTATGAGGTATCCTAAGGGGATTTGTGCTGCCTTTTAATCCTGCTATGTAAAAGATGGAAGAAAATCTCCAGGGCATATTTGTATAAAAAGCTGCAAAAGATTTCCAGAGTTGTAAGAACATGGTGATCTTGTGGGGTCGCGTAAAGTGTGGCGGAATAGTAGGTAGCCACTATAAGACTAAGAGGGATATAGCCTAAGAGAACATACTTGAAGGGGAGAGAATATAGATTTTAAAGAGTAGCAGGATAACTGAAAATGGAAAAGCGACTTGACTAGTTGGGGCAATTAATTTTGTGACAACTGTGAGTCACCCTCTTTCCAAGTGGAGTGGGGAGGAAGAAAAAAGCTTTCACTAGCAGGTGGGCTATAATTATTCTCTTGCTAATTGGCCTTATATGTGAATCCCTTTTCTGTTCTTCATATGGCTTTTAATAAATCAGTTCTGTGTTTAAATAGCTATTATTAACCTGATGCTTGTAGATGAATTGAAGACCCTTAGTGAAGAGTTACTGTAGAAATAAGCTAAATTCAAATACTCCCAGGACCAGAGCCTGTAATAGGGCTGAGTCATTTTTGAGAAGTTGTTAAGACAACCAATTCCATGTGAGCTCAGAGTTGTAATTCTGAGCCTAGAGATACATTTGCATGTCCCCTGGGTGCCTACTTCCAAGATCTGCAGAAATGTTTGACCCCAAATCAAGCACTCTATCAATCATGCCATCTAGCCATCCTGGCATTTACAAAGTACTAAATATCCATCGTCTCATTTGATATTCTTGAAGACTTTGCTAAGTACTAGTGGTATCTGGTTGTATTTTTATCTGTTAGTGAATGAATGAATGGAAGGATGGAAAAAAAATTCTACATGTTAAGTTGTGGGTCAAGCTCTATAGGTATGAAACATAGGTTCTGTTCTCAAAGAGCTTACAAAGTATTAGGGAAGATAACATATATAGGAAAGTAGTGACCAGGGCAGTTATGTCGGTTTGGAAAGTTAAAGTGATGTCAAGTGGAGCCAAAGAGGAATATATTGACCTATCCTTTCTAGTAGTGATAATAATCTTGGTTTGATTCAGTTTGGGGGAAGCAGTGGGGAAGAGAGGAGAGAGTCTGACATGAAGTAATAAAGCAAATGATGAAAAGAAGGCAGGAACTTAAGTAAAACTTGGCTAGCTTAAATATAAATACATGAGGCACTCACCAATCTGGTGAGTGTGAGACACTGAGGCTTAGAGTCTGCCCAAGATTTGAGAATTGGTAAGAATATCAGGTATGGTCCAAATAGAGGGTCATCCAAATTCAGGGCTCTTTCTATGTTATGCTATAGCTTTCTGTGCTATGTTGCTTTTCATAAAGGCATCAAAAGTTAATATTTTAATATTATATAATATATATAGATATATATTAAATAAATAAAAATAATAATTAAGTATTCTGTACATTTTAAAGGAGGCAGCTAGGTGGCTCCATAGTGCATGGAGAGACAGCCCAGGAATCAGGGAGACTCATCATGAGTTCAAATCTGGCCTCAGACACTTCCTAGATGTGTGACTCTGGACAAATTACTTAATTCTATGTACTTCAGTTTCCTTTTCTGTAAAATGAATTGGAGATGGAAATGGCAAATCATCCTAATATCTTTGCCAAGAAAATCCCAAATGGGGTCATGAAAATCTGGACATGATTGAAAATGACTAAGCAACAAATATCTGAAAGGGCTATTATTATTATTAATTATTTGTCCTGGACTTTTGATGGCTCTGGAAGAGAGTAAGACTCACAAACTTTTCACAATTCTGCTCACTTAAATTCAATTCATGATCAAGTGTAGACATCATCTGTAGTCACTGATCTCTTCAAAAACTAAGATCTAACAATAGCAACAAAACCAACATTATTATTTATGTGATTATACAATCAACAGGACCTCAGTAAAGAACCAAGGTAGGTGGGTTAAGTCTTGTTTTCAAATGTACAGGACTTTTGATCCTTTGCCACTGAATTGGTCAAAATATTTATATGTTTATGAGAGGGCAATTGGGATGGTGAAGGAACTCAATACCATGCTATATGAGAATTGGTTGGAAGAATTAGAGCTGTGTATCTTGAGGTGTTGTGTAAAGTGGGGTGAAGTATGAGACAATAATAGTATTCAACTACAATAAGGGTATGGAAAAGAGGTTAAATTTGCTCCTCTTGACTCCAGATGACAGAATTCTGCTCAGTGGGAAACTCAAGAGATTCATACCTCAAGTGGCAAAATCACATAATTTAAGAGTTAGAGATTTCAATTGTCATTTTACTCATGTAAAGAAAATCTTCCTAATAATTAAGAGTTGTTCCATGGAGGAATGCTGTGGGAGAGGGATTGTCTCTGATCACTGGCATTTTCCAAATAGAGAATCAATGACCATTTATCCAGACTCTTATAGAGAAAAGTCATGCTTTAGGTAGAAGATTGGACTATATGAGCTCAGAATTGTCTTTTAACAATAAGATGCTATATGAATCAATCCTGAAATGAAAGATATATACTTCAAAGACTGAGGATCACATTTTTGAACAATCTCTGTGCCTGTCTCTCTCTGTGTCTGTGTCTGTCTGTCTGTCTGTCTCTCTTTCTCTGTCTCTCTGTCTGTCTCCTTCCCTCCCCCTCCTCTCTCTCTCTTTCTCTGTGTCTGTCTGTCTCTCTCCCCCCCTCTCTGTTTTTCTCTGTCTCTATCTGTGTCTCTGTTTTTGTTTCTGTCTCTGCCTCTGTCTCTATTTGTCTGTATTTCTTTCATTTATTAACCACAGCTTGAAGCAGATAGAAAAGTGAACACAAACAATCCCTTCCCATTCCCTCTGACCCTTCCATCTCTAGCCTCCACTCAGGATGAAGAGAACAGAAAAACAACAAACTATTCTGCAACAGGCTAGATACTCTCTGGAACAGCAGGAAAAGAGAATAAAAGCTTTCCAAAGAATTAGAAAAGAATCACTTCCCCACAGTAACAATAGCTGCCATTGATACTGTGATTTAAGGTTTGCAAGACACTTTGCATCCATTACCCCATTCAAGTCTCACAATAGCCTGGTGAGCCAAGCACTGCAAGTCTTATTATATCCAATTTTAAAGATGAGGAAACTGGGACTAAAAGAGATTAAATGACCCACTGAGGGTTATAGAGCTAATAATCTTTCTTCTGTACTTATTGCCCCAGTGATCTTGGTCAAACTACTTAACTTTACTGGCCTTGAAGGTCCTGATTTGTAAAACAAAGAGGTAAGATTAGATAGCCTCAGAGATCTTTTTGGTCTTAAATCTATGATCATGTGTCTCTGAGATATTTCAGCCCAGGTCTTTCTGATTTTAGGTTCAATAGCTAGATGATAAAGTGACTAAGGTGATGGATTTACAGTCAAGAAAGCCTGAATTCCAATCCACCCTCAGATACTTACTAGTGGTGTGATTCTGGGTAAGTCATTTAACTTTTCTATGGCTCAGTTTCTCATCTGTAAAATAAAAATAATAATAACACTGTATTTATAGAGCTATTGTGAGGATTAAACACACATATGTATATATAAGCATATATATACATATCTATTATATCTTCATATAATATACATATATATACACACACACATACACACACACACACGCATATACTTACATTGGTTTATTTGTTTAAAAATTTATATAAGGTGCTTTGTAAACCTAAAGGTGCTATAGAAATGCTAGCTATTATCTTATTATCTATCAGGCCTTGAAGCCTCTTATCTAGATTCTTCCTTTTCCTTTATTTGACAAACAAACCCATCATTCAAATAGCTCTTGTAATCAGTATGACCTTTTGTGGCAAGTTAGAAGTGAGATGATAAAAATAGTAGCTAGCATTTATATGGCACTTGAAGATTTACAAAGCACCTCACATAAATATATAATATTATTATCCTCATTTTGTACTTGGGGAGACTGAGGCAATGGTCAAAATATTTCCCCAGGTTCACACATTTTGTAAATATCTAAAACTAGATTTTAATCCAGGTCTCCCAATCTCTATATTTAATGCTCTTTTATGCTAGTTAGCTGCCTCATGATCTCCCCCATCTCTCCCTATCTAACCAATTCCATGTTCAAGCATCATTCCCACTTAACTCACTTGCTTCTTTGCATACAGAAATTAAGTTTCCTTTGATTAGAATATTTGTTTAGTGTTCACAAGTTGATAACTTTCGCTGTTGTTCAGTTTTTCAGTCATATCCAATTTTTTGTGACACAATCTTGGGTTTTCTAGGCAAAGACATTTCCTTCTCCAACTCATTTTACAGATGAGGAAACTGAGACAAGCAGGGTGAAGTGATTTGCTCAGGATCACACAGCTAGTAAGTGTCTAAGACTGGATTTGAACTAAGATCCTGACCTCAGAGCTGATTCTCTATCCACTGCATCATCTAACTGTTCCCCAAAGGAAATATGACTTAAAAAACCAAACAAACAGTTGTGCAATGTGGAGGCATGGTGCTTACTTGTAAACATATAATAACTCTGCCCATAAGATGGACACTTTCCCAGGAATTCCAAGATCATGTGGAATTGGGAGGCACCTATATCCATCATGCACTAGAGGGTGCCAAATCCTTGAAGAATGGGGAGTCATATGGGATTCCTCCTATAATAATTTTTCTCTAATTGTCACATTGAGATCACAATTCCAGAGAGGCTGGCTTTTCACATATTAGAATCCCAAGCCTAGCAGGGACTTTGAAGGGGACATTTAGCAGCTCTGTTATAGCTGTGAAGTTGGATTTTACCCAAATCATTAAAGAGGAAAATTTGTGCCATTTGTAAAGACTTTCAGATGCTTCAATTGAAGACAATTTATTCAGCTCTTGCTCTGTGCAAGGTGAAATAGAAGGCACTGGGGATGCAGAGTTCAAAGCATAACAGGCCCTCTCCTTTATTAAGGCAAGAAGGGGAGGCTGAATAATAATCAAATGAGGATAGTACAAGCAAAATTGAGGAAAGCCAGAACATTATCAAATGCTCTGGGGGCACTGGGACAGCTTCACTAAGGAGATCTCACTAACTGAACTTTTGAGGAACACAAGGATTCTGAAAAGGAAAGAAGAGAGAGACTTCTAGGGGTGGATTGACAGCTTAGATGAATACATGGCAGCAGAAGGTAGAATGTCAAAGCTCTAGAAACAGCTAATAGTCAAGTTTAGTTGAAATAAAGTATTGGTGAAAGGGAATTGTATAAAGTCAGTCTAAAAAGGTAGGATAATAGCTCTAGACCTAGAAGGGAAAACCTGCCTATCTTGCCATCCCATTTTACAGATGTGGAAATTGAGGAGTGGAGCAGCTATGTTACTTGTTCAAGGTCACAGAGAATACAAGTGGCAGAACTGGGATTTTGAACTGGGGTCCAATGACATTGGAGTAAAACACTTCAGCAAAGGAGACTAAGAAGCAGTGATCAGAAAAACAGGAAATCAGTGAGAAGAGACAAGGACAAAGAAAGACCTAGTGTCCAGGGAGAGTTAAGGTCAACAGTGTCAATTCCAAGAGAGGGATCAAGGAGTCAAAAAAAAAAAAAAAATCAAAGTCATCAGATTTAGCAGTTGAGAAACAACTGGCAATATTGGACAAAATAATTTTGAGTGGTTGGAAAAGGAGATATACATTTATGAATTTAGAAATGAATTGGTAGTAAAGAAGTGGAAAAACATAAGATTTTCTCTAAAAATTTAGCAATGGAAGGGCAAAGAGGACTAGAGCAATAAGTTAAAGGCATGGTGAAATCAAATGGATTTTATTTTCCAAGATGGCTTAGGCATATTGTTTTTATAGGCACTGGGGAGAGATGGAAGATGAGGGGGAGATGAGAGAAATTATGGATAGGGAAAGATCCCAGAGAATATAAAAGTACATGAAAATGAGGGCACAAATAGAGACTTTGGCACAGAGAAGGATCATCTCTTCTTCAGAGACCAAATCTCACAATTTAGAGATGTTTTTAGCCATGGAGAGTATAGACACAAGAGAGCTCACCACAGTTGACTTCCAATTTTTTTTTTTTTCATAAAAGGGCATCTGTTAAAAAGAGATAGAGTAAGGAACTAATGGGGATTTGAAGATGCAAGGAAAATTTGAGAGTAACTATAGTAAAGGGAATGATAGAGTTTTTTTTTTTTTTTTAAAAAGGAACGATAATGAGGGCCCAATGGATGTTAGACATTAATTTGTAGCAAACATTCAACACAATGGTATGATATCCTCCAATAGAATTCAGCAATTCAGAAGTATGAGTAGAGAATATTATGATGGGATAATCCATAGTATGAGATCAGAAGGATGAGACTGACATTAAAACAAGAATGGGGGCAATCTGTAGTTTGCGATAGGGGAAAGTCTATGAAGGGAGGAAATAAGAACAGGATCTCAGAGAGATGGAAGTGGTCATGATGAAGTCAAAGAATAGATTTAGGAGGAGTGCTGTGAAGGTAGAAATGGAAAGACAGTGAAGTATGATCAGACAGGAGGTCTTGATAATTCAAGATAATAAAGGAAGATTACTTATAGCAAATATTAATACCTAAATACAATGATGACTAGGGGTAGGCTAGTTCGAGTAATGCTATAAATGATGGAAATGGAACTAAGACATCAAGGTTGGGAGGAAATCAATGATTTTATTGAAAATTTTCAGCATGGGTTGGATTATTAGGAAAGATTGTAATCTATGTCCTGAAGTCTGTGAAAAAGAAAGCATCACAGTTCACCTTTTTGGTATGGTGAAATAGTTGAATGGAATGATTCTTGAAAGAGGGATTATTAAATAATGATGGTAGAGGGAGTATCTGGAAACAACGATAAAGAATAAGCAATTTGCCAACTCTTCCTTTTGGCCCAGCTTGTTGTGGGACATGAAAAGAGGAGCCAGAAATAGTTCAGAAAAGGATAGCAATGGATGATGCAGAATTATCCAGAAAGAGCCAGGTTTCTCTGAGTGCAGAAGATGAGGGAATGTGAAAAGAAGAATCCAAGGATGAAGGGAGCACGTGGATGATTTTCTAAACATAATGTTCATTATATTTCATTTTTTTTCAATTAATGGGCATTTATTTTCCTTCTCCCATATCCATTTCTTTTTCCCCTTGGGAAAAACAAAAGAACAGCAAAACCTCTATAACAATTATGGATAATTCTATATAATAAATTCTCACATGTGCTATGTTAAAAATGTATGACCCATTCTATGTCTTGAGTCCATAAACTCTCCCTCTGGAACTGGAAAGCATGGTTCATCATCAATCTTTTGGAATTATGAGTGTTTATTACATGGATCATAGTTCTTAAGACTTTTTTAAAGTTGTTTGTCTTTACAATGTTGCTGTTATTATATAAATTATACTTTTAGTTTTGTTTACTTCACTGTGAATCAGTCTTTCTAGGTTTCTATGAAATGATCCCTTTCATTTTTCTTATGGCACAATAATATTCTGTTACAATCATAGATTCTACCTTATTCAGCCATTCGCCAATTAATAGTCATGTACCCAGATCCCAGTTCTTTGCTACCACAAAAAGAGCTGCCGTAAGTATTTTTGTACATGTGAATCTTTTTTTATTTTCTTTGATCTCTTTAGGGCCTATTAGTGGAATATTACTGATTGACAGTGTCAAAGGGTATAATAATTTCCTTCTTTAAGGAAGGAAAGAGTTTGGGCAGTGGTAAAATTGATAGTGTGTGTTTAAAGTGGTAAAATGGATATGGAATTAGGCTCTGGAATTAGGAGGAGCTGAGTTCAAATTCAAACTCAGATACTTATTAGATGTGTGACCCTGGGCAAGTTACAATCCTAATTGCCTTGCAGAAAAGTAAAAGAAAATACATAAAGGGCAAGAGAGTCCTTTTCTAGCAGGACAGAGACTCTGAATCACTAGAATTAAGAGAGAGAGAAAGAGAGACACACTCAGAGAGAAACAGAGAGAGAGAGAGAGAGAAAGAGAGAGAGAAGAAAAGAGAGGCAGAGACAGAAAGACAGAGGAACAGAGACAGAGAGACAGAGAGAGGGACAGAGACAGACAGAGGCAGCAACAGAGAAAGAGAGAGAGAGAGAGAGAGAGAGAGAGAGAGAGAGAGAGAGAGAGAGAGAGAGAGAGAGAGAGAAAGGTATGTATTTTCTAGTCTTGCTAGGGAAATACCGGTTGGTTGTTTTAATGCCCTATTTGATGGATGGAGAATAGCATTAATGCTGATGTTCGTCTCCTAACACCAGGGAGAAAATTGGGACAAAGTTGGTAGGTAGTTCAGGCAAGAAGTCTGTACTCTAAAGTATCAAAGCTCAGACATAATGCCACAGCAGGAATTACAAAAAGCTGAGGATGAGGAATACCCAGAATGTTTCCAATATGAGATATAAAATCTTGGATTCTACGCCTAATTTGGTTTCTAGGGCCTTACTTCATTTAGCATTCAGTGTAGTATTAGAAACCCTACTGAGCTTGATAGTAGGACTTTACCATTCTGTCAAGTTTTAGGCAAACCTAGCCTTTAGCTAAGACCCTTATTTCAATAGTTTCAAGAGATGTATCTAAAGCCATGATCAGGTTGGTTTAATCCCAATAAAGCAGATAGTATTAGCTTGTTTGCATTATGATTAAAATATTATTAGATATTAGAGGATAGATATTAGCTCTGGAAGGGACTCTCTTCATAAACATGTGTATTTGTGTATGTATGTGTATAAAATATCCAACTCCTTCATTTGACAGATAAGGGAACTGAACTCCAGAAAACTGAAGTGATTCAGTTATGGTCAGACGGGTAGTAAGCAGAAGAATTAAGATATCATTCCACATTGGGTTACACCAAATCTGATGCCTTTCCATGAGGCAATGTAACTACTATATTTAACTCATATTTATAAAAATACCAGACATTGCAGTTTTTTAATTCATCTAAACAATGATTTATTTTATTTATTTATTTTACAATCTCCTTCAGTAAATGATTCCAAAGCTCAAGTATCTATCAAGACATTTCACCTTTTGATCACTTATCATTCAGCCACAATTCAACACTATTTGGGGAGAATTTTGATTCTTCCCAATATTTGTCAACAAGTGACTCCTGAGTATTCTGCCTCACAAAGCCCTAGCAGTATTTTAAAAGCTCTCAAGTGGCTGCTAGGGTTGTTGGCCTTCATTTCCTTAGCTCTTGCTCTAAGCAGGCTACAGCTCACAAGTGAAGGTGAAAAACGAGGTGTACTTGTAGAATTGGCATTGCATTTGAACCAATTAATCTTCCTAGTATTCTATACATTCCTGAAGGGGAATAAAAAAAAAAACAGCTGGAAAAATTAAGGACCATGTTTGAAAGAAAAAAAAATCTAAACAACTTAGAATCCTTAAATTGTTATTGACCTAAAAACTGGGGATTTAAATGTTTTCTTTCCTGTCCCTTCTCGAAAGCTCCTTGAAGACAGCAACTTCTTTTGTGCTTTCTTTGTATCCCAGTGCTTAATACATGCACATGAGGCAATTATTGAATGTTATTGGTTGATTGATTGATCTGTCAAAGAAAAATGATTGAATGTACATATAAATTCTATTTTTCTTATCAAAATTTATGTAATCAGAGGGAAAATGGTGATTTTTGTTCATTAGTTCCAAATCTATTTATTCCACTGACTTTATTTCATGCAAATTTCCTTCCCATTTCCATTCAAGGCTCATTTTCAGCCCAATCTCATACCCAAGGCTTTTCCTGTTCTCTCAGTGACTAACATTCTTTCATAATCCCTGAAATTACTTTGTATTTAGTTTACATCAGATTTGATTCCCTCAGTAGAAGATAAGCACCTTGAGGATGTATATTATTTCCATTTTTGTCTTTCTAGCTCCAGCACTGCATTAAGACTTCTGGGACACTGTATAAAACATAAAATAATAAATAAAAACCCAACAAAACATACATGATTTAATTTGTGATTTTCTAAATCAATAGTCTACCAGCAGGGATCTTTATGTATAGTTTAGTGGCTTTTCTTTTTGATACCACTGATCCAAATTACTTGGAGATTTATGTGATTTTTCTAGGCTTGCACGGGCAGTTTCTGAGGCCATTCCTTTTTCTTTATATTAATGTCTTGACACATATTAGGTGATTAATAACATTGGTTTAACTTTCTAGTCTTTATTAAGGCCGCACTATGGCATAAGAGCTAGAAAATGTGCTATGGTTTCAGAAAAAATCCTAAGTTAGATTCTGGCCTTTGAGACATACTCAGGGAAGTTGGGCCAGTTGCTAAACCAGTCAATGTCCAGGCAGTATTGTTGTGCCACAGTTCCATGTCTCAGTTTCCCTCAATTGCTCTGTTTCAGTTTCCCTTAATTGTTCTGCCTCAGCAGCAATCCTCCCTCCCCACTTCCTGATTATCAGGAATAATTGGGCCAGCAATTCCAAAGGAGTCATAAAATCTTCCAGATGGTCCATTTCAAATATCTAGACATACCCCTTATCTTTTGGCTTCAGATTTACTATCTCCTAGTTCCTTCCCAAGCTTCCTCCACCCCCAAACTGTCAGAAATGAATTGATAGTCCTTTCCTGGAACTCCAATCCCGCCAAATGCTCAACCCCTCCTTCTGCTCCATGAGCTCTTTGTTCCCCTGAGTTCTATAAGAATCCTGTAAAAATACCTTACTATTTGCTGGACCTATTTGAGATCCAGTCGGCTGACATGTTTGCCAGTCTAAAGTCTCAATGGACTGTGTGCTTTGAGACAAGAGTCCCAGCAGTCCTGATCCCTAGCTATGGATTCAATTAACATCAATAAAATATTACTAATCTCCAATGTGTGTTACTGTCTCAGTTTTCCCCTGAGCATTACAGTATCTAAGTTTGTACCTTGCATATCAGTTGTTTATCTGTCTTGGTAGAGGAAATTTCTTTGCCGGGAGTTCTCTACACTAAAGCTTCTTAAACTGTGCATCTTGACTCCATGTGAGATTGTGTAATTGAATGTAGGGGTCATGAAGAATTTGGCAACAATAAAGGGTATCAAATATTCCCCCAAATTTAATTATTTATGCAAAAATAAACAAGAACATCAATTTCATTAGTATATAATTTTGCTTTTTTCTTTAATAAATGGTAAAATTATATGTAAACTAAAGAATTATTTTAAAATGAATTTCTTTATGATTTATTGTCAGTAAATGTTTGATTTGTGTAGCTATTTTATTTATCTATACACCTGGGAAAGCACAAAAATTTCTCAGGTGAAAAGGAGTTGTGAGTGGAAAAAGTTTAAGAAGTCCTAATCACACAAATGAAATCATACAAGAAAAAAACAAAACAAAACATGGAGGATGGCTTGAATGGTGGGTTTGAAGTCATGGTCTAGTTTTAACATGTACAGGTTTTGTGGCTGAATTTAATCTTTCTGAGTCTCATTTGCCTTTTCTACCAAAGGGGAGATGCTAATTCTTAGATAAAAGGGAACTAGTTTATGAAATCCTAGTCCTTAAAAACATGAGCAATTTGCTTGGCCTGTTCTAATACCCTATGTGGACTTTAGAACACATAGATTCTGTGACTGTTTCAGATTGGTTTACTTTATGCTTTTTTGATTAGCTGGGCAACTGGGCAATTAGGTGGCATAGGGTGCTGGGCCCAGATTTAGGAAGACTTAATCTGACTTCTGATTACTAGCTGTGTGACTGGGTGTGCATACAAAAGACTCCCATAAGGTAACTCAGTCTTTTCTCTGTTGCTGCATTCTAGTAGGAAGTTAATAATAATGGTGATAAACCTCCAGGTAAGGAGAGAACCAATAACCTACTTTGTCTGATAAGGTCTCCATGGGCACAAGGTCCTGCTTTTGCTCCTTGTCTTAGTTGATCATGTACTGAAGACAGAATAGATTAAGCTGAAACTGTGAGTTTTAAAAGGTGAGGAAAGCACCAGGGTGCTATGGGCTACTTTCCAAGCCAGAGTTTGCAAGAAGTCACACCTAAAAATGAATGAAGCTCCAGGCAATGAGTTTAACCTAGAGGAACAGCCCATTGATACCTAATTTCTGCAAATTTGGAAGTCATCTTGGTGGCAATTGCTTTATATTTGAACACACTATTCCTAAAACTGAGGTGGTACAGAGGAGAGTATATACTCAGTTGGGTGGGGGAAAGGAGTATTTGTACATCTGTTTGTGTTCTGTGGTTCCAGGAAAAATCACTTTGTTAAAAGCTAGTTAAAGATAATTGGTTAAATATTACTGGGTTGCTGCTAATCACTGATAATTGGTACTAGAGAGAAACTGAAACAAGAATTTGGGTCCATAGCATTAGAAAGATACCTCCATGTCCTCAAGGAATACTCCCAGAACACTGAAGGGAAGATATAGTCTCAACCTCTGACCTCAATTACCATCAAGAATAGGAACTAAGATAAGGACCCCCAAAGTTTATATGATCTGTATTTCCACTGCTTTATAAAGTGAATATGAGGAAAGCACTTTGCAAAAATGTTCATTACAGCTATAAATTGGCAATTAGGTGGCATAGTGGATAGAGTGTTGGACCTAGAAAACTCAATCTGGCCTTAGACACTAACTAGCTGTGTGACTCTGGGCAAGTCATGTAAGCCTGTTAAGTGTCTTTGTTTCCTCATCTGAAAAATGAGCTGGAGAAGGAAATTACAACACACTTTAGTGTCTTTGCCAAGGAAAACCCAAATGAAATCAAGAAGAGTTGCACACAAATGAAATTAAATAATAGTTATAGATGCAAGGATAGTAAGTGTGTGGGATATTCAGACCCTCATCTGAATTATCAATACTTCCTATAGAACAAAGGCTTTATTCAGGAACTCATGAGTACTGGGCGGTCCCACAATAGATCAAATAAGTAGTCCAGAGCTGGGAGAGCCATTATCCAGTGAGTCCTTGTGATTTTTATACAGTCCAGAACAAAGAAAGTCCCAAGCCGACTCCCTTTTCCCTTTACATACATTCTAATTGGTTATATATGCTTTACTTTCCATATTTAGGAACTGGAATGTTGACAGCTTATAAATCAAACTACTTTCTACTCCCCCCCCCAAAAAAAACCCCCTGAAACTTAGGCTTTCAGGCTTTGTTTAATTTAGTCAATAATCCAGAGAGATTTTCACTCCAATTGTCATACTCAGTAAGTAAATTACAAGGTCTACAGAAGTATGAGCTGCTATTGCTTATAGGATGGGGACAGCTTACTTGTACCTGTACTTTGGCAGATCTTCTGCCTATCAGTTTACTTTTTCAAAACTGATCCCCAATTGGCCTCTGGAGACATGCTATCTTATTGCTCTCAAAATTTAGAAGGAACATGTTTGATGTCAGAATGGACTTACAGAATTAAAGAATTTTAATGTTGGAAGGCATCTCCAAAGTTACTTAATCCAAGCTATACCTAAAATAAGATACTCATTTATAAGCAGCCCAGGCAAATTGTCATCCAGAATATATTCAATGACTTCCATTGAAGGGGAATCTATGACCCTCCAAGGCACAAAATTCATTTTTGTATAGTTCTTATCAAGAAGTTTTTCTTTACATTAAACTGAAATCTGCTGCTCTACTTCACTCTTCAGGTGAGAGGAAAGAAACTGGGAAGAATAGTGTTAGGGCCTCCCCATCATAATGTGATCAAAAACATATTTAATTGAAATGGGGGAGGTCTCAAGATGGAGGATTGATTATTCCAAGGAGATCCCCAGGGACCTAGTGCAAAGTGTTCTGGTGCCGGAAATGGAAAAATAGATACAAGACAATTTGGGCAAAGGAGTCAGGAACAGTGAATATTGAAGGAGCAATCATGGCCCATTGATTGAATTTAATTTGAAGTTGTGTGCTCAGTAGACCATTCTTCTGAGCAAATATTTTCTCTTTGCCCTTTTACCCCCACCTCTACTTCTTGGTGACCCTCTGTACTAATGCTCATGATAAACCATAGAGAGAAATAGCCTACTCATCATTCTCACTATAATTGTGGTAGTATCCTGTATGATTCTCTGTGACCCCATTTGGGGGTCTTTCTTGGTCAAGATAATGATTCGTCATTTCCTTCTCCAGCTCATTTTCCAGATGAAGAAACTGAGGTAATCAGAGTTAATAATTTGCCTAGTGTCACATAGCTAATGTCTGAGGCCAGATTTGAATTCAAGAAGAGGAATCGTTCTGATTCCAGGCCTGGTTTTCTGTCCACTGCACCACCCAGCTGTCCCATCACTACAATACCTTAGCATTTATTTCTTGTGACTTTCAACAAGTTACATCACCTCTCCAAAACTCAGTTTCTTCATCAATTTAGTTGCAACTAGGAAAATACTCTTCAAACCTTAAGATGATGTACAAATGCAAACTATTATCATTATCCTGTTTTTGAATTTTAGCATGCCTTTGCTCCAATACTGATTTCTGAGAAGATTGGATTAAAGATTTAAAAGGAACAGCAACCAGAGCAAACCCCTACCCACAAGAGGTTTCCCAATCCCCTCTTGCAAAGATCCAGTTGACTAAACACAATTTGCAGATAAGAGGAGTCCAAAGGGCTTGTTTTTTACTGCTGTAGATGCACAGCTCCATAAAACATCTCTTTCATAACCATTCAGTGTGTCACATTTCCCTGGCAGAACAGCAAGGAAACCTTTCCTAAGCAAATTAGTAATATGTCTATAAACAAGAGGGCAGGGCGAATACTCGGCCTGCTGCAGGAACAGGCAATTAGCATATAATAAAACAAATAGATGCTGCTAATTACAAATACATTAGAACTATTCATCATAGCACACCCTTCAGAACCTCTCCTTGGAAATAGCTTAAGCTACCTTATGTTGGTAAAGTGGGGATATTTGAAGGCTTCATTACAGAGTGATTGGATGTAGAGGTAGACAAGGAAGGCTTTAGAGGTAGCACTGATTAATGGGCAAGCCAAAAGATTGTAAATGAGTAGAATGGAAGCCCCTCAAGAGCTAGGATTATTTGGCTTTTGCATATCCAGCATGAAGCATGGTGCCTATTACTACAGGCCATTTATAAAGACTTTTTGAATGCTTAGATGAATAAATGAGTCATATTCTCTCTGATCCTCTATTTCACCATTTGTAAAATGAGTTAGGAATGCCTGCAGTCCATCACTCCTAGGACTTCTGCATCAAATGAGCTGCTGCTGCTGCTGCTATTCTTAATTACTATTAGCAATGTTGTTAAGTGATAGTAAATGTCTAAGGTTGGAGGAATATCAAATCAGATGTTTATGGAGGTTGGAGTTGAACTCAAATCTCCCTTTCTCCAGGCCTGGTGCTCTATCCTCTGTGCCATCTACTTGTCTCACTTGACACATAGTAAATGCTTAATAAATGCTTACTGATTGAGAATTTAGGCATCCTGACCTTTAACCATTTATCTGGGCTCCCTTAATTATTCTGTGGCAGAACTAAACTTGAGCCCAGGAACTCTGATTCCAACTCTTGTCCTCTTCTGGTACACCATTTTGCCTGGAAAAATTAATCTAGTGCATATTAGATTCATTGGAGATATGCTTAGCCTTAAGATAAGAAAGACTTCAGGTAGCATGATGGAGAAGGATGGTCTCTATCTTTAAATATCTAAAGGACTGTTATTTAGAATAGGGATTAGACTTATTTTTCTTGACCCTAGTGAATTAGTATCAATGGGTACAACTTACTGAGAAGCAGCTTAATAAGAAAATAAATTAGAACAATTCTACTTCCCACCTCTCCATTATAGTGTTAGTGTTTCTACAGCTTCTTTACAAAGATACCCCAGGAAACTTTCAAGATCAAGAAGCAGAAATCAACCCATTCCTCATTGGATTTACATGAAAACTAGTCTTGAGATCAAATGTGACTCAAAGAGAGGATCCTGGAGAAGGTAGATCAAACTGGGTTTATAAAAAACTGTTGTTTTATTGAGGGCACATATTTATTTAACCTGTATTTAGTCCACCCACTTTCCTAGATCACTCCTTGAAAGAAGTAAATCCCATGAGTTCTTTGCTAAGCTGAAGTCATAGAGAAACTTTTGAAGAGACTGCCATTTTGTTTTCTTGTATCGAATTGGTAAGCTCAATAATAAATATGTAGGTGACATTTTAACCTATATAAAAGGAGACGATTAGACCTATCTTCAAATAGAAAGATTTAAAATTTTTGTTTTGTTTTTAATAATGAGCTCCTTATCACTAAAAAGATAGGGACAGAAGATAGAGTTTTGGACCTGAGTTCAAATCTGGCTTCAGATAATTAGTAGCTATATGACTATGAACAAACAACTGAACCTCTCTTTGCCTCAGTTTCATCATTTGTAAAACAGAGATAATAATAGCACCTACCCTCCAGGTTTGTGTAAGGATCAAATGAGATAAAAAAAAAAAAGTAAAACACTTAGTAGAGTGCCTGGCAGTTTTATATAAATGTTGACTATTATTATTATCTTTATTATTATCATCATCATTATTATTTTATCATTACAATATCCATGAAGAAGCCTCTTGGTCGTTATTGAGGGATGTTATGGAAAGAATTATTGTATTCCTTTTCCAAAGCTCCCAAATCTCTCCCACACTGCAGCATACATTCCCCCACTCCCACCTTTCCCCCTCTTTTATGTTTAGTATTTCACTTTAGAATGTCCCTGAGGTCAGGAACTGTCTTGCTTTGCTGGTATCCTTAGTGCTTAGGACAGTGTCCATCACATTGTAAGCATTTAATGAAGATTTTATTTATGTAGAAAGCTATATCTGTACCTGGAAACATTCTCACCTCATACCAAAGTATGAGGGGAAACTAAGGGGAGTGTGACTTAATTTTACAGCTACATTTCTCCCTCTGTGGTTACCCTTACATTAAAATTAATGAACCAGAAGCCTTCCAAGGATTGTACTATCTTTGTAATCGTATCACTTTTTTTTTTACCTTAACTCTCCTAGAATATGTTGATGAAATTATAATTTATCAATTTACAGAGAGAGAAACTGAGACATAGAACTTGAACTAATAGCCCCATAGGATCTCAGTAGGCTAGGCAACTATAGAGGGTTAGGTTTCTGTCTTATGTGTTGGATTGTAAATTCCTTGATGAACAGGAAGTGATTACATTTTTGTATTCCCTAGGGCTTATCATAAGTCTCACTATAAAAAAGAGGCTTAATAAACCTTTATTGGATTGACTCTACTCTAACATACTTTCCTCCATTACACATGTTGTTAAAAGTATCCAAGTTCTCAGCCCAAGTTATAAAGAGACATATTGTGTACAATGTATATATCAAATCCAATAATAATATGAGAATTTGTCTTTTTTTAGGATGCCAGCTCCTTAAAGGTGGGAACCCATGATTTTTATTCATTTGCTTTAATGTCAATGTTGGCTAGGATTCTGAATTTTTCTTCTCTACTTCCCAACTTTATACATTAATTACAAAATTTTTAATAGTCTTTCCATATATAATCATTGTTAAACTTTGAAGCATATTAAAAAACTCATGCCTGGAATGTCCTACAGTGATCCTCATCTTGGTCTATTGAAATCTTAATTACCCTTCAACAAATGCTTCATTTTCCATGATGTCTTCCCTGCCTGTCTTTCTTTTCTCTGCTCCTACAAGAAATAAACTACCCTTTCTTCAAACTTCCATCACAATTTGTAACTCAGCATATATAATATATTTTCCTTGTAGCTATTATGCAGCTTTGCAGAGCTATGAATACTTGAGAGAGTGCTGGACTTGAGGTCAGGAACATCAGGTTCCCAATATTATCTCTGATAATTATTAGTGGTATGTGGCTATAAGCAAATCACTTAATCTTTCTAAAACACAGGGAATGTTCTAATACCAAATTATAGATGGGAGGTCTCTTGAGTATTGACTTACCCAATTACAAATCGATGTATATGTCAACTCTCATTTGCTAGATTATAAATTCCACAAGATCAGAAAATATGTCTTAATTCTCTTTGTATCTTTCTTTATACCTAGCACAGGTTTCTGCATGTGGTAAGATCATAGATCCATAGGTCTAAAGATGGAAGGATATTCAGAAATCATCTAATCCAATCACTAATCCAATCAATCTTATTGATGAGGAAATTGAGATCAATGAAGCTTAAGTGATTTGACCAATGGTGGTAAATTGGTTGTAGAAGGAAAGGAGGAAGGAATGACATTTCAGTGATTGGAACTTTTCTCCTCCTGATTCCCATTTATTGTATTGTCATCATCATCATCATCATCATCATCATCCATATCATCATCACTGGAATTATCATCATTGACACCATCATTGTCATCATCATCTTTAGCATTTCTATAGTACTTTAATTTTTGTGACACACTTTACATAGAAAAAGTAAAATCTCAGAAAAAATCTGTGAGATAGGGATTACTATCAAGCCTATTCTACAGATGAAAAAACTGAGACTGAGATGATTTAAGTGACAAGCGATTTGCCCAGAATCAGCTAGATTTGCCTGAGGCAAAAATCTGAACTAAGGTCTTCCTGACTCTAAGTCCCACCATTCTATTTCTTGAGTCATCTACATGATATTAGCATATGCATATTTTCTCAACAGTCCCCCAATAATAATACAAACAAAACAAGATAAATCTGTTAGCAACATCAGGACTATTTTTTCCCCCAGATGTTTCCTACCAGGGTCAAAGGAAAAATATGGAAAAAGGGAAAAAAATAGTCCTTCCAGTGTTCTCTGAAAAAAAAAAAATGAAGAGATTAGAGTGCTCTAGGTAATAGAAGTGATGGTTTCTCCATCCTGTCAGCACCAGATCTACCTTGCCTTTGGGCAAAGA
Organism: Myrmecobius fasciatus; assembly: GCA_023553655.1. Lineage (NCBI taxonomy): Eukaryota > Metazoa > Chordata > Mammalia > Dasyuromorphia > Myrmecobiidae > Myrmecobius > Myrmecobius fasciatus. The sequence goes on along the minus strand of JAJPUD010000214.1, from coordinate 818,352 downwards.
TTGCTTGGATGCATGTGCCTAACCATAGGGATCTTTTACTTCAAGTTTATAGTGAGACACAGGCTGGGCTTTAAAGAACTCAGAATTTGACCCAGAGGAATCTTCTTAGAGTCTTGATCAGAATTCTGGTGTGCAGCAGAGAGCTGGGTCTATAAACCCTGCAGGACCTCAGCATGAAATGTGCTTCCAACACTACCCACAGCTGACCCCCATTGTTCCTTCCAGGTTTTTTTCTCCATTTCAAATATAGCACCACTGGAGAAAGCTGGGCTAGGGCATAATTCAATTTAACACAATTCAATTTAACCAATATTTCATTATGCAATAGGGCAGAATCTTTGTATATCATGACAGAAAGAGGGAAAGGAAAAGAAGTTAATAAGTATTTCTATATTATGCCTACAATATGTCTAAGTACTTTATAATATTTCATTTGATCCTCACAATAAATTTTTCAGGTAGGTAATATTATCTCCATTTTACATTTGAGGAAACTGATGCAAACAGAGGTTATGTGACTTATCTAGGAATCACACAACTAGTAAGTTTATTATCTAGAAGTCAGTTATAATACATATGGCCTCCTTCTTTCCCTTCTTATCTCTTATGAAAAGAGGCTCTTTACTTCACCACTACCTGTCCCCAGCTCCCAACATTTACAGAAAATGTCAAATTCACTGCTCTCTCTCTCTCCCTCTTCCCTTCTCCCTCCTCCCTCCTCTTTCTCTCTGTCTTTGTCTGTTTTCCCCTCTCTCTGTCTCTGTTTCTGTCTCTCTGTCTGTCTCTGTGTCTCTCCCTCCATCTGTGTGTGTGTGTGTGTGTGTGTGTGTGTGTGTGTGTGTTTCTGTCTGTCTCTTCTCTCTCTGTTTCTGTCTCTCTCAAATCAGGACAAAGCTTACCTACTTCCAGTTTTATGGCACTTCTTAACTTTGCTGATCTTTCAAAGGTCACACTATTGGTAACTCAGCAATCACAGCTCCCATTTCTTCTAGAACTCTGAGATGTAGTTTATCCAAGTCTAGTGACTTCAAAGCATCAAGGACAGCCAGATGCTCTTTTTCTCAACTCTTCAGCTGTCTTAGATTTCAAGTACTTGATAACCATTGCTGTTTTTATCCTTTCCATTCTGAAAGGATTGAGGAAAACAAAGGATTCGTGCTCCTAGAATATGTTTGGATCCATGTTGTATTCAAAAAAGATTGCCCACCAGTTCCCATTTTCTTCTGAATCTCCTCTTGACAAGCCAGAATTATACATGGTATATCATAGCAATGCAAAAAAGACATTTACTTGAAATAGAATGCAAAGTAAATAAGGAATTAAAGCTACTACAGGCAGCCCATTATTTATTTCCCCAAATTAATCTTTTTCCATAGAGCCAGTTCTGAGGGAAGATAGAAGTCTAGTGGTCTCTGCTGCCCATTCTGGCTTCCTAAGACAGCAGGCAGTATGTCAGAGCAGTGATTGAAATGACAGCATTGAAATATTGGGTTTTTTGACTTGGAAATTAGACAATCACAGAAATTCTAGGCCATATCCTCACAATCATAAAATGAGATCCAGACAGGATCACAGAAACCAGATAGATGGAGAGAATTGTTTTTCAAGAAATGGTGATTTACATGTATAACCTGTATCAGATTGCTTACCATCTTGGGGACAGGGGAGGGGATGGGAAAAAAAAGGAAAAAAAATGGATTTCAAAATCTTTGAAAAAAAATGAATGTTGAAAATTGTATTTACATGTAATTGGAAAAACAAAAATACTATTAAAAAAAGAAATAGTGATTTAAAAGACTTAGATCAAGTCCCTCTCCCTCTGTCCATATAGCTTTCTAGCATTACTCCTTGACTCTGACATTTTCACATCTATTTTCTCTCTGATATTATGAGAACTCTTTTCCACTCTTTCTAAATTTCCCACACTGGAACTGTCCATCAGTTAATAAATATGTCAATACACAGATGCCTCATGGTGCTGAACTCCACAAATGGACATGTCTTCTTTACAGAAACAAGAACTGAATGATTCTTCCTTCTAAGTATTTGATCTTCACAGCAACCCAGCACTCTATCCACTATGTCACCTAGCAGCTTTTAGAAAATAGTATATACAGTGCTTTCAATAATGTGATTGGAAAGAAAGAAAAACCAACTAGACACTGTGTAATTATACTAGTTAGATTTTCTAAGGAAAAGATGAGAAAATGTATTTCCCTTCTTTATAGTGTGGGGGGCTAGGGATATGGAACATTACATATGCTATCAGACTTAGTTGATATGTATTTTATTGAACTACATTTTAGTTTCTTCTTTATTTTTTATAATGTATGATTCACTTAGAAGGGAACAGGGGAAGGATAAATTTGAAAAAATATGATATATAAACAAAAGAATTTTCAATAAAACTGGTTGTCAAGTTCCTCATTTATTTATGCCTTTCTCTTTAGATACCCTCCCCTTTTCTTAATCATTAGTAATTATTTGTGTTTGTGTCCAATATTTCCTGTTTTAAGAGTTGGTCCCTTTTAGTCCAACTTACCATGTAGAATTTAAGATTATGGGAACCCAGTTATTCTTTCTCCTGCTCTCAAAGAAGCATAGCTTCCTTTTGGTCTCTACGTATGAATCCTGGTCTGTTTGTGCTGTCAAGGTAAGATCTCATAGATTGCCAAAGATGAAAGTGATACTTCTGATATCTGTTGGAGCCCCATGGAATTCTGAGACAGGGAGCACATCCTCTGGGTCAGCAATGGGTTATATGATATCTATGGCAGAATCCTCTTGAGAACTCGGATAAAGTTAGCATCCCACCTTTCTGCTCTCTATTGGGAGGGACAACTTAGACAGGAAGGAACATGAGAAAAACTGAGAGAGGAAATTAAAACCCCTTGGTTGTAGTGTATTAAGTCATTGCAGAGCTCAAAGGCAGCCATTCATATCAGCTAAGAAGCTCTGAATAAATGTTTCCATAATGAGACATGCAAAAAGGAGCTTGTCATCCTGTGATAGTCTTTCTGTGAAGGGTTTGATTTAAGGCTAGTATCAGAGCATGAACCATGTTAAAATACAATTACAAAAGAAACAGGAATTTCATTAGCAGATTCCAAGGAAAAGGTTGAAACTGAGGAGGCTGCTGAGAACTGATAGGTTTTGGCAGAAAGGGAGTAGGCTAGGATGTGTGGTAGGGGGAGGATCGAGAGTCACCTATTCCTTTGGAATCAGCCTCTGAAGGAAGATTAAATTGTCAGCTTCAGACCCCAACCTGTCCAAAAGTTGTGCCCATGAATTTGGGAGATGATGGAATAATAGGTTCCATGCTATTCAGTGGGAAAAGTAGTTTCTATTCTCCAAGTTGGTATTTGAGTGAGCTCACCTAGAACTGTGGTCTCAATTATGTCTTATAGTCAATTATAAGTCTTAAAAAGAGGTTGTTTTTTCAAGTTCTCAAGACTTCCTAATAAACTCCATGAGAGTGTCTTTTTTCTTCAGCTGTTAAAGTAAGTGATCCTGTCATTAGATTGATTTTCGTGGGATTTTTTCCTATGGATGATCAAAAGTGAAGATTACATAATCAGTGATTCCTGTAACCTCCACCACAACTTGTCCTTATATAGGGAAGTACATAATAAATATGTAAATGATTAATAATAATAGCTCACATTTTTGTAGTACTTTGAGTTTCACAAAGCATTTTACGTATATTATTTCATTTAATCATCACAACCACTCCTGTGAAGTAGATATTACTATTGTCCCCATTTAAAGAAAAGGAAAAAAGCTCAGAGATTAAGTGGTCTTCTCTGGTTTATGTAGCTAATAAATGTCTGAGGTGGGATTTGAACCCTCAGCTTCCTGGTATCAAGCACAATATTCTGTCCAAGAAAGACAGGATAGTATAGATTACAGTCATTGATAGATCTACGGTGTTTGATCTAGGAACCAGTATAATCCTCAGCCCTAGCTTCTCCAATGATGAGTCCCCAGGGACCAGTGAATCTAAGTTCACTGTATTCATTCAGTCTAAAATTGATGAAGAAGCTTCCATTTCTTTTGTAAATACCATTCAGAGCCTACCTTGTGAGCCAGATGTTCCTGCTTTTTTGCACTAAATCTGTTTGTTTCTCTCTTTGAATGGAACATCTGTTCATTTCCATGGACATTTTATCAAAGAAGGGAATGGTCAGAGCAGTGCCAAGGCGAGAAGGAAAATAAATCTGGATCCAAGTCACTAGTAAATTGTACAGTACCTTGTTTCTATTTCTAATTCTTCACTCAATAACAGAAGAATGGAGGCACCTCAAAGATTACTAGATACAAAATACAGGGATTGCTCTCTAATTTATATATTTACAAATATAAGTGAAGACTTCTCCGATGGCAGAATGGATGAATGAGATCAATTTGTTCCACAGTCCACAGAAGTAGTTGAAACAGGACTGCAGAACATTTAGAACTTATTCAAACATGTAAGATGCCAACATCATTCACTGCCATCTCAGGCTATCACCAGTCATTGACTTTTATCTTGCCACTGGACTTGGGTGATGAAAAAAGAGAAAGTGAGGTGGATGATTTTGTGCAACTCTACCTCACTTCAACCCAATTTTTTTTATTAAAGCTTTTTATTTGTATAACATATGTATGGGTAGTTTCCCAACAATGATCTTTACAAAACTTTCCATTACAAATTTTACCCCCAGTCCTCTCCCCTCCCCTAGATGGCAGGAAGTCCACTACATGTTAATAATGTTGAAATGCTTGAGAAGTTATGCAAGAAAAATTCTATCTACAAGAAAAAAAAAGAATCAGAGAAAAGCAACACAATGCAAGCAAATGTCAATAGAGATCATGAAAATGTTATGTTGTGGTCCATATTTCATTTCCCTCTCTCTGGGTGTATATGGTTTTCTTCAGTGAACAATTGGAACTGGTTTGAGACAATTCTTTGTTGCAGAGAGCCATGTCCATCAGAATTGATCATCATGTAATACTGTTGTTGCTGTGTATGATGATCTCCTGGTTCTGCTCGTTTCACTCAGCATCAGTTCATGCAAGTCCCTCCAGGCCTCTCTGAAATCCTGTCCTGCTAGTCATTTCTTACAGAGCAATAATATTCCATAACATTCATATACCATAATTTATTCAGCCACTCTCCAATTGATGGGCATCCCTTCAGTTTCCAGTTTCTAGCCACTACAAAAAGGGCTGCCACAAACATTCTTGCACAGGTGGGTCCCTTTCCCTCCTCTAAGATCTCTTTGGGATATAAGCCCAGTAGAAACACTGCTGGGTCAAAGGGTATGCACAGTTTGACAACTTTTTGAGCATAGCTCCAAATTGCTCTCTAGAATGGTTGGAACCGTTCACAGTTCCACCAACAATGTATTAGTGTCCCAGTTTTCTCACATCCCCTCCAACATTTATCGTTTTCTTTTCCTGTCATTTTAGCCAATCTGACAGGTGTGTAGTGGTACCTCAGAGTTGTCTTAATTTGCATTTCTCTGATCAATAGTGACTTGGAGAAACTTTTCATATGACTAGAGATGGTTTTAATTTCATCATCTGAAAATTGTCTGTTCATATCCCTTGACCACTTATCTATTAAAGAGTGGCCTGAATTCTTATATACATGAGACAATTCTCTATATATTTTAGAAATGAGGCCTTTATCAGAACCATTAAATGTAAAGATGATTTCCCAATTTGATGCTTCCCTCCTAATCTTGTCTGCATTTGTTTTGTTTGTACAGAAACTTTTTAACTTAATATAATCAAAATTATCCATCTGGTGTTCAATTAGGAGTTCCAGGTCTTCTTTGGACATAAATTTATTCCATCTCCACAGGTCTGAGAGATAAACTATATTACGTTCCTCTAATTTGCTTACAAAGTCCCTCTTTATATCTAGATCATGAACCCATTTAGATCTTATCTTGGTATGTGGTATTAGGTATGGGTCAAGCCCTAATTTCTTCCACACTAATTTCCAATTTTCCCAGCAGTTTTTGCCGAATAGTGAATATTTATCCCAAAAGCTGGGGTCTTTGGGTTTATCGAATACTAGATTGTTAAGGTTATTGCCTAGATTGTCCTGATATCCTATCCTGTGCCACTGATCGACTGCTCTGTTTCTTAGCCAGTACCAAATGGTTTTGATGACCGCTGCTTTATAATATAGTTTTAGATCTGGTACAGCAAGGCCACCTTCATCTGCCTTTTTTTTCATTAATCCCCTTGAGATCCTTGAGCTTTTGTTCTTCCAAATGAACTTTGCTACTATTTTTTCTAGATGTGTAAAATAATTTCTTGGAAGTTTGATTGGTATGGCACTAAATAAGTAGATTAGTTTGGGTAGTATTGTCATTTTTATTATGTTCACTCTGCCTACCCATGAGCACTTAATATTTTTCCAATTGATTAGGTCTGATTTTATTTGTGTGGAAAGTGTTTTGTAATTTAGTTCGTATAGTTTCTGACTTTTCCTTGCCAGATAGATTCCCAAATATTTTATCCTATCATCTGCTATTTGGAATGGAATTTCTTTTTGTATCTCTTGCTGCTGAACTTTGTTGGTAATATATAAAAATGCTAATGATTTATGTGGATTAATTTTGAATCCTGCCACTTTGCTGAAGTTGTGAATTGTTTCTAGTAGTTTTTTAGTTGAATCTCTAGGGTTCTCTAAGTATACCATCATGTCATCTGCAAAGAATGATAATTTGGTTTCTTCATTACCTACTCTGATTCCTTTTATCTCTTTTTCTTCTCTTATTGCTAAAGCTAACATTTCTAATACAATATTAAATAGCAATGGTGACAATGGGCAGCCTTGTTTCACTCCTGATCTGATTGGGAATGGTTTTAGTTTGTCTCCATTACATATGATGCTTGCTGATGTTCAACCCAATTCTTAAGCAAGTCAAGACATCACTCTGTGTTCATTCTTAGAAAACAAAGAACCACCACCAACAACACATTTTTATTTCATCAAGAAATATTAATAGTTCAAAACCCAACCTAGAAAAATATACTGAGAAAGAATCTGGTGTAGTGAACTCAGGTTAAAATTCAGCTTTCTTCATACTTCTTCTTTCCTTCTTTCTTTTCTCCCTCCCTCCCTCCCTCCTTCCCTTCCTCCTTTCTTTGCTTCTTTCCTTCTCTCCTCCCTCCCTTCTTCCCTTCTTCCCTCCCTCCCTTCCACCTTCCCTCTGTTCTTTCCTTCCTTCCTTCCTTCCTTCCTTCCTTCCTTCCTTCCTTCCTTCCTTC
>JAJPUD010000214.1:771043-811073 GCA_023553655.1 Myrmecobius fasciatus | reverse complement strand
TTCCTTCCTTCCTTCCTTCCTTCCTTCCTTCCTTCCTTCCTTCCTTCTTTCCTTCCTTCTTTCTCTCTCTTTTTTCCTGTCTTCTTTCAGAAAATGATTACTATAGAAATGTTTTACATGATTGCACATGTATAACCTAAATCAGATTGTTTCACATCTCAGGGAGGGAGAGGGAAGGAAAGGAGAGGCAGAATTTGAAATAAAAAACTGAAAAAAAACACAAATGTTAAAATTGATTTTACATGTAATTGGAGAAAAATAAAATGTCATCTTAAAAACCCTAAAATCCATTAATAAATATAAAGGAAAGCCTTGTGGACTGATATTAAAGTCACAGGACTCTTCTCTCTAGTTCCTCTTAGACATGACAGTTTTATGCAATATAATAGCTTCTTTAGTGCTTTAGGGATTATAACACTAGACTCTTGGAGGAATTTTTAAGCTTTGCAAAATACTTTATATATGTCAGTCTTTGACTCAGCAACCTTGTAGGCTTGGTGCTATTAGTATTCCAGTTTTACAGATGAGGAAACTGAGACCAAGAGAGGTTAAAGTGACTTGCCCAGAATTGCACAGCTAGAAAATGTCTAAGGGGAGATACAAACTCAGGTTCTAATTGACACCCAATTTATCACTTGATCCACTCCACTGCTTTTCTGGTTTGAGCCTAAAGCTTGAAGTGACCTTAAAGAAGAATATCTAGTCTGACACTTTCATTTTATGAATGAGGTAATTAAGATCCAAAGCTAATTTGTTCAAAGTCACCCAGCTTGTTAGTAGTAGAACTAGGATTCAAACCTGGGTCTTCCAACTTCAAATCCACCATTTTCTCACTGCCTACATATTGACTCTCATGAATGAAGAGTCACCCATAATTACCCTACCTCCCACTTTTCTCCCCTCATTGAAGAAAAGAACAGTGATTTACTCATCTGTAAAAGACATCCATTCCTCTTGAGCATCCTAATCCTAATTCCAAGCATTTTTACTCTCTATCTTTCATTTTCACCTCCTGACTCCCTTCAAGTCCTAGCTAAAATTTCACTTTCCTGATCTCCCTTCCTTTGGAGATTATATCCAGTTAATTCTGTACATCACTTGTTGTTTTTACACAATTATTTCTATTTGTCAGCCCCATTAGAATATGAGATCCTTGAGAGAGAGAGAGAAACAGATACTGTTTCTGAAAGTGTGAAATTAGGATTTGCAGGATCCAGATGGAGGTAGCCCCTCAAGAGGAATGGATGTCTTTTACAGATGAGTAAATCACTGTTCTTTTCTTCAATGAGGGGAGAAAAGTAGGAGGTAGGGGAATTATGGGTGACTCTTCATGCCTTTTGCTTTTCCTTGTATCCACAGTGCTTAGCACAACACCTGGAACATAGTAGGTGCTTTACAAATTCTTTTTGATTCATTGAGTGAGGAGCACTGAATATAGAAAGGCAAAAAGTAAGTATTGACGCTAAAGGAACTTATCTTCAACTAAGGTAAGCAACAGGCACACAGATAAAAATACAAGAATGAAAATATTTGGTGAGAATATGGGGGAGAAAATCCAGAAAGTCATAATTACAGTAAGAAAGAGGATAAAGGTTGGCTTGCCCAGGCCAATCCACAAAATGGAAATTCTAGGTGAAATTTGTCAAGGGGAAAATAAGGGCTGATCTAGCATAAGTATATTCCGGAGTGAGACTAAAAATGAGTCATGATGTTGAAGTCAGGAAAGTCAGAGAGATGTCAGGAAAGAGAACAGTCCTCTGATTGGTTTTCCTGACTCAGTGTGCTCCTCACTCAGTTCATGCTCCAAAAAGACCAATGGCATCATGAGGATGATGTCTTGACATGCGTGTGAATTGAATTAAAGTATGCAAAGCTCCATAATGTCATCAGACTCACTCTCTCCTCCAGAGTCACAAGAGTCCTGTGGCAAGTCAAATGTCAAGTGATTGTGAGCTATTAAATTGATTTTCCCAAAGTGCCAGTCTGACTATGTCACCTTGTTATTTAATAAAGTCCATTGGCTTCCTTTCATCTCCTCTGATTTGATAACATCAAATTAGATATCAACAAATCCTCTGGTGTTTACAATCCTTGGTAACTGAGCCCTTCTCTACCTTTCTAGCCTTCTTACACCTCAGACTCCTTCCTATATCCTTTGATCCAACGACATTGACCTTTTTTGCTGTTCTTGCATAAGAACAGCAATCTCTCTACTCCAACATTTTTACATTTTGCCTATTTTGCCTGGAACTCTTTGTCATCTCAATTTCCTGGCTTCCTTGACCCTAATATCTGCTTCTTAGGCCATCCTGTTCATCTCATTAATGTTGGATATTGACAGGACTTTCCTGGCTCCTGAAAGAGATCACCCCCTTCCTTGGTTATATTATAAAGAGACTTATCATGAGGTAGTAAAAAGAGTACTGAATAGAGTCAATGGATCTGAGTTCAAATTTTGCTTTTATCATTTGCTGTCTCTGTAATCTTGGGTAAATCCATTCTCCAAATCCTCAAATTCCTCATTGGTTAAATGAGAAAGTCATATTAAATGGCCTTTAGGTCCTTCCAGATAGCCATCTGTAAACTACAAGCCTACTGGTCAGGTTCTGGTCCTACAACTCACTACCTGCATGGCTTTGAATAAGGCCATTTCAAATGGCCTCAGTTTCCTCATTTGTAAATTGATAGGGTTGTACTAGATTGGTGCCTAAAATCCATTCCAGCTCTAAATCTTCCACATGTTATGCACAGTAGACTGTAATCAGATAGGCTCTAATAATTTTGAGTCTTGTTGACCTTTTTCTAGTGCAAGGAAGGTCCATAAGGAACCTTCATAAAATGGATCATAAAATGGAGTAGATTGGATTAGATGAGAACTAAAACCCCCTCGAGTTTTAAATCTATGACTACATGATATTATTATACAAAGTGCTCAGCAAACACCTATTATAAATGATTGTAAATTAGCTACTATACCAAGGGAATAAGATAGACCTGGTTCTTTCCCCCCAAAAGCTTGCCATCTAAACATCTTATCTCTTAGCTCAGATCCTTTGCATTTACCTGTGGGTCCATAAATGAATGATGTTACCTTCTGGGCATACCTCCTAAACACAGACTGCTATCAAGCCTGCTAATTCACTTTCCCTGAGTGTATCAAATAGGATGCCACGCTTTATTAGTGGAAGGTGCTTGCTTCATGTAACAACTTGCTTTTTAATGAGCTTGTTTATCTCACGGTCTTGGAAGTTAATATTGTTGAGATCTGAGCATGTTGATTGACTGTAACCAAGCAAAGGAGAAAATCTCCAAGGAGAGTCTTGGATTCATGCTCTGTGCTAACATGCACTCAAGAGCTAAATCTGTTTTTAGAGAAGGAAAGAAAAAAAAAAAAGACTAGTTTCTAGATGAGTAAAAATAGCCCCCAAGCAAGTTGTAAAGTAGTATCCTCAGAACAAGGATCATAGAATTTAAACTACAAATGACCTCAAAGTCCATGTAGTCCAATCACCACATTTTATTGTTGCTGAAATGTGAGAGGGGAAAAGTTACTTGCCCAAGGTCACACAGACAATTAACACCAGAGGAATAATTTGTACCCAGGTATTCTGATTGCAAGGTTAATGATCACTCCCCTGTAATACATCACCAACCCCAAAGCAATTTGATGAGGGCAAATAGATAGCACAGTGGAGAAAATGCTGAGTCTGAAGTCAGGAAGACTCATCTTCCTGAGTTCAAACCTGACCTCACACACTTCCCAGCTATGTCCCCCTAAGCAAGTCACTTAACACTATCTGCCTCAGTTTCTTAATTTGTAAAATGAGATGGAAAAAGAAATGGCAAACCATTTTAGTATCTTTGCAAAGAAAGCCCAAAGAGTCAGAAAAACAACTGAGCAACAATAGTTTGATGGCCACACACCTAATTGAAACATCATCTTCTATTGACCCTAGATGAAGAGGGATCCTGAGAATCAGAGAAAGATACAAATTCCCTCTGGAAGGCAGACTGGGACCAAGAGAATAATGAGCCATAAATTTATTGCTTTTATATTTTTCTCTTATTCTTTGAAATTAAATTATAATACAGACACAAATAAACATTTATTAAATGTCTTCTCTGTGCCTAATAATGTGCTGAAGACATTGAAATAAGAGTTTAGTGAAAGACTTCAATAAACTTCATTAAGTTCCTACTATGTGCTAGTTATCATTTTAGGTTTTGAGCACATAAGAACAGGAGTTCTTGGCTTCAAGGAGCTTACATTCTGCTGTGAATGAGTGTAAGTATGCAAATGCAAGATAATTTGGGAAGGGAGAGGTTAACAAATAGGTGGATTGGCAAGGGTTGATGGCTGAACTGAGCACAGTATGAGGCTAAAAATTCTGAGTTGTGAATGGGGAACAGAAAAGAAATAAAAGATGAAATGTCAAGTCCAAGGAACAAACAATCTGGCTGATACACAGAATTCATGAAGTGAAATGATAAACCTGGAAAAGTAAATTGAAGTCAGATTGTGAAGGGCTTAAAATTCTGGACTGAACAATCCTTATTTTATGCTGAAGGCAACATAGAGCCACAGATGAATTCTGAGGAAAGGAGTGACTTGATTAGAGTTTTATCTTAAGAAGTTTCTTCAATCAGTAAATGCTACATATCATAGCTAGATTTATTGTTTTGTTGATGGTCTACAATTGAGAAAGGAGAAAAATATTTTTTTAATAAAGCTTTTTATTTACAAAACATATGAGTGATTTTTCTACATTGACCTTTGCAAAAACTTTTTTCCCCAAGCTTTTCCCCTCCTTCTCCCCACCCCCCACCCCTAGATGACAGGTAATCTAATACATGCTAAATAGGATAAATTATATGACAAATACAATACATGTATACATATCTATACAGTTATCTTACTGCACAAGAAACATCAGATCTAGAAAGAGAAGAAGAAAAAAAACAACCTAAGAAGGAAAACAAAATGCATGGAAATATTCACAGAAAGCGTTACAATGCTGTGTTGTGGTTCACACTCAGTTCCCACAGGCCTCTCTCTGGATGTATATGACTATCTTCATTGCTGAACAATAGGAACTGGTTTGAATCACATCATTGTTGAAGAGAACCATGTCCATCAGAATTGATCATCGTATAGTCTTGTTGCTGTGTATAATGTTCTCCTGGTTCTGCTGATTTCACTCAGCATCAGTTCATGCAAGTCTCTCCAGGCCTCTCTGAAATCCTCCTGTTGGTCATTTCTTACAGAAAAATAATATTCCATAATATTCATATTCCATAATTTATTCAGCCACTCTCCAATTGATGGGCATCCCTTCAGTTTCCAGTTTCTAGCCACTACAAAGAGGGCTGCCACAAACATTCTTGCACATGTGGGTCCCTTTCCCTCCTCTAAGATCTCTTTGGGATATAGGCCCAGTAGAAACACTGCTGGGTCAAATGGTATGCACAGTTTGATAACTTTTTGAGCATAGTTCCAAATCGCTCTCCAGAATGGTTGGATCTGTTCACAGTTCCACCAACAATGTATCAGTGTCCCAGTTTTCCCACATCCCCTCCAACAGTTATCATTATCATTTCCTGTCATTGCAGCCAATCTGACAGGTGTGTAGTGGTATCTCAGAGTTGTCTTAATTTGCATTTCTCTGATCAATAGTGACTTGGAGCACCTTTTCATGTGACCAGAAATAGTTTCAATTTCTTCGTCTGAAAATTGTCTGTTCATATCTTTTGACCGTTTATCAATTGGAGAATGGCTTGAATTCTTATATATTTGAGTCAATTCTCTATATATTTTAGAAATGAGGCCTTTATCAGAACCTTTATCAGAATCAGGATGTAAAAATATTTTCCCAGTTTACTGCTACCCTTCTAATCTTGTCTGCATTCATTTTGTTTGTACAAAAACTTTTTAACTTGATATAGTCAAACTTATCTATTTTGTGATTAATGATGATCTCTAGTTCTTGAAAGGAGAAAATATTAATAATGTGGATTAAACTTAAAGTGTGTCATGTAAAAAAAAAGAAGTTTCTTCTTTTGGCAACTAAGGAGAGCAAGGATCATAAAAGGAAGAGATTGGAAGCAAGGAGGTAAATTTTGAGAATGTGACAATAATGCAAATAAAAGACATTGAGAACCTGAACTAGGATGATGGACAAAATAAAAAAAAGATGGATGAGCAGTATCATAGAGGCAACCTACCTTCTACCAGAAAGTTAATGAGATTTAGAATTAGTAGACAATATATCTAATTATAATGCAATGATAGGATTCCACAACTTATTTTGTATAGGGGACTGAGATTGAGGAGGGTGAAGAATTCAGATTGATTTTGACCGTATAAACCTGGACAAAAGTTGCTGTGCCCTCAACTAAAATGAAGATGTTATTAGAAGTAGCTATTTTAATAGAGAAGTTCATGGTTCTGGTTATGTTGAGTTGGCAATATTAATAATACAATAGTATTTCATTACATTTGTATTCTATAATTTGTTCAGTCATTTCCCAACTGATTGGCATCCATTCTATTTCCAGTTCTTTGCAACATAAAAAAGTTCTGCTATAAATATTTTTGTACATACAGGTCTTTTTGTTTTGTATTTTACTCTTGTTGGTGTAAATGCCTAGTGAGTGATAATATTGCTGGGTCAAAGAGTTTGCACAATTTAGCAATTTTTTAGGGGGTAGGTCCACAAAAACTACTTGGTATCATTTTTGGATATTGTTTTCCAGAAATATTGGACCTCTTCACAGCCCTGCACAGTTTATTAGTGTGCCTGTGCTTCTATGCCCCCTCAATAATATTTCCCTCTTTTGTCATTTTTGTCAGTCTGATAAGTATGAGGTAGAACTCGAGTTGTTTCAATTTATATTCCTCCTATTATTAGTGATTTGCAATATTTTTCATAAGATTGTTAATAGATTGCTTTTCTTCTTTTGAACATTGCCTGATTATAGCCTTTAATCATTTACCTAATGGGGAATGGTCAAACAAATTATAGCGTATAAATAAAATTAAGTATTACTGTGACATAGAAAATAATGAATATGATGTGGCAAGACTTGAATGGACTAACTAAAGTGAAGAGAACCAGGATAACAATTTATACAATAACCAAAATAGAGGAAAGGAAAATAACTTTGAAAGATTCTATAACTCTAATCAATGCAGTACTCAATCATGAGTTCAGTGTATTGATGATGAAGCATACTTCCATATCTTCATGGAGAGATGATAGACTAGTGGTTCAGAATGGGTAGTGTGCTTTTAGACTTCGTATGTGTTAATTTGTTTTGTTTGATTGTACTTGCTCATAACAAGAGATAGTTTCTATTTGGAATGGGGAAAATTAATGGATAATGATGCAAAAGAAAAAAGCATCAAGGTAACAAAAACTAAAAGACAGAAGAAGGAAGTTTAGAAAATACTGATAAGTAGGGAAGCATTGTTATTATCATACTAAATTTAATATGCTCTGAAAAAACAAATATTCACATACACTCTTCTGTTCTTGGTGTTTTGAAATGCTCATGTTTATTGATGCTTGAGCTAATAATAAGAAAGAAAATTAATTTTTAAAAAGATGCCAATGGGACATCAAGGAGGAGATGTAATTAGGTAGTTGGTGAAGTGGGACTGAATATAGAAACAGAGATTAGAGCTGAATATGTAGATCTGGGAGACATGCAGAAAAATAATTACTGATCCCATGTTACTATATTAGAAGACAAAGGGAAAGAATATATATATACATATATATATTTATATTTATATTTATATATAAGAAGTGGATCAGGACTGGGTCTTGGTAAAATAAGAAGTAGGTCTAAGAAGTAGGAGATGAAAAGTATCTAGCAAAGAGGAACTTAAGAGACTTTCCAGATAAGAGAAAGACAAAGCAGTGTCATTAAAATCAATGGAGGAAAGATTATCCAGTGGAAGGAAGTAGTTTACTGTGTCAAAAACTGTAGCGGTCCAGATAAAAAAAGGAATTAAAGTTTTTAGTATTTATAAGATTGTTGGTTACCTTAGAAAGAACAGTTTTAATAAAATAGTGCAACTGGAAGTTACATTGCAAGGGTTTGAGAGGTAAATGTATGTGGAAGTAATTAAGACAATGAGTGAAGATAATTTTGCAATAATAGACAATAGAATATGACAAATGCATTATTGAGTTAGAAGACAGTGTCATATAAGATTCAACTGACTGGAAGGGATTAGTGAAAGCTTCATTAAGAAGGAGACATTTATTTTGGGCTAGATAGGATAGCTAGAATTCAACAAACAAAGTGAAGTAGAATTTTTATTTGGAATCCATATAAGGAAGTGCACAGAAATTCTGAGAGCCTAGTACTTTCCTAAAGTAAATGAAGATGTTCAAAATCTTAAGCATAATAAACATTTTTTATTTTTAACTTAATTATTTTGTTTTACAATCCAGCGTGTATGCAGATAAATAGTGTTGTTGTAGTTCAGTTGTTTAAAGCATGTCAGACTCTTTTTGACCCCATTTGGAGTTTCCTTGGCAAAGATACAGGAATGGTTTGTTATTTCCTTCTCCAGCTCATTTTACAAATGAGAAAACAGGTAAATAATGCACAAGTAATTTTATTTTGTTGAAAGTATAGGAAGCAAGAAAGAAATCTAAGTGATATAGCCATTTTTGAAGAGATTGAGAACTAGAACAATTGCAGGAATTAGGGGAATTGATGATACATAAATTTAGCCTTGCAGAGAGATAAAGATCCTCAAAGATTTTGATGAGGAGAAAGTTTTGTTTCATTTATGGAACATACATTGTGAGTGTACAGAGGGGAATAGAATGTCAAGTATGAGGATTGACCAGTAGTCTTGTTTGGACAGAAACACATTGTATGGTGGGAAGTAATGTGAAATAAGGCTGGAAAGCTATGTTGGAGAAAATTGTTGAAGGGAAGATGATGGAGGTATGAATGGAAGGAAAAAGAGACAGTGAATTCAATGAAAGTGGACAAATGCATAATGGAACTGGTTCATTATGGGGGCAAGAAAATTAAAAGAAGAAAGTATTGTCAAAGCATATATGACAGACTGAGAGAACTGGAAAAGATAGAAAGACAAGAGTCCCCGGAAGAATAATGAATAGATTTAGAAAGAATAAGGAGGGGGAGAGGGGAATGGAAGAGAAGATAATAAGAACAATGTAGCTATTTTGCTGATTGCCATAATGGTGGCCTTCATCTTCCCTCTACTAAGTGATGGTATCCTCCACTTGCTTTTGAGGTTGGGTTGAGAAGACTTTCAAACAAAATCAGACCTTCTTGAGTTGTGTTTTGACAGAAAGCATAGTGGATGCCAAGATTTTGGTATTCAATTTAGAGGAAATAACAACTGGGAGGATCTAGATCCCCAAATTTCTAGACCTTTGGTGGTAAAGGAAAATTAAATAATGATTTCTAGATAGTAATGCTGGAAAATACATGGTGACAAATGGTGGGTAGTTCATAGAATCATAGATTTAAAAAAGAAATGGGCTTTTGAAGATATTTATTCCAACTCTTTTGTTTTACACAAGAATCTGACACCCAGAGGGGTGATTTTCCCAGAATTAAATTTGAACCCAGAAGCTCAGCTGTAAATAATTTTGCTATTCTTGGCAATACAATGATCCACAAATGCTCTGAAGGATTTTTGATGAAAAATCCTATCCATACCCAGAGAAAGTATCTGATTTTATCTGAATAGAGATTTAAGCATACTCTCTCCTTTTTTAAACTTTATTTTTCTTGAGAGTTTTTTTTGGGGGGGGGGCGAGGGGGAGGAGATCTATGTTTTATTTTACAAGATAACTTTTATGGAAATGTTTTGCATAATTTCCCATGTGCTTTCTTAAGGGGGGGGATGAGCTAAGGGAAAGACTCAGGAACTTAGTTACTTAGTTTTAAAAATAAATGTAGAAAATTGTTTTATATGTAACTGGGGGAAAATAAAAATGTCTTTAGTCTTTGTCCACATTTCTCTCTTCTTCATGTTCTATGGTTTATGCATACTGGCTTGCTTGCTACTTCTCACACATGACATTACATTTCCTACCTCTTTATGTTTGCACTGGCAAGCCCTCATGCCTGGAATTCATTTTCTTCTCACCTTTAAATCTTAGAGTCCCTGGCTTCCTTCAAGGTTCAGTTCAAGCTCTACCTTCTGCAGGAGTCCTTTCTTGATCATCTTGGATGGTAGTGTTTCCTCATTCAATGGAATATCATGTCTGTTTCTTATGTATGTGGCTTGTAAATACATATATATATGTATATATATATATATATATGTAGCTACATATCTATATCTACATAGATAGGGATATATGTGTGTGTGTCATATTTTTTCAAGGCTAAATTAATTTAACAACAATTCTTCAATTTTCACAGTAGTTTGTTTTTCAACCTTTTCAAAAATTCCTAGATTTCTCTCTTGCTCCTTATGCTTCCTGTAAAATATAATTACCTATATTTATATACATATACATGTATGTAGGAATTATTTCTTTTTTTATATCTCTAGTGTCTAGCATCCTGTAGGTACTTAATACTTTTGATTGATTTTGATTGATTAAGACTGCTTTGAGCAAATCTTTAGCTTGTTTCCCAGGGTTATCCTGCCTACTGTCCCTACCAAGGATTGAGTATTCACTAAGTATAGTATAAGGGCACTTCAGAGCATAAACTTAAAGAAAGGGAAACCATGTTTAACTGTACCAGGCATGAAGCACAGAGCATTTCAGAGGTGACTAAATGTTTAACAACTGGTCCTATTACTGAGATTTTAGAAGGCAGCCACAAAAATCAATTAATTAGTAGTCTAGGCTTCTCCCTGTTCTCTCTCTCCTGATGAAGGGAAATGCCTCCAGTTCCTTCCTGCAGCCTATTAATTCCAGCTTACAGCCTATTTCCAGACAAACTGATTCTGAATGCTTTTTAATGTGGAAGGTGTTTCTTCAACATATAAAATGCATGATGGGCACAGGATCCTCTGATGCATTAACAAGATGTTCCAAAGACCATTATCTCTGGCAAATACAAACCCTGGACAAGTGGAGGGCAACCCCCTGAAGAGACAGGCACTCTCAGGGATGCATGCTCTAATCAAGAACAGGTTTAGAGTATCAATAAATGTCATGCATAATGCATTGTGTGGGGTGCAGAGGATACCAAGAGATATTATAGCCTCTTAAGAAGCTTATATTGAGATCTAGTTCCTTGGGCGATTAGTTCCTTGGAGCAGACTTAGAGGTGGGAATAACCTTTAGAGGATTTCTATTCTAATTTCCTCATTTCAGTCAAGGAAACTGAGGACTGGTATAGATTCAATATAGCTGGGATTCAAATCCAGATTTCCTGACTCCCAGTTGAGTTCATTCCATTACAACAGTTTGCCTTCCTTTATACTGGGATAATTCCAAAGTGAGAGGGAAAGTTTTTTCTTATTCTGTTTTTTTTTTTAATTTGGATATTTGATAGAGGTAGATTGGGTTTGTTTGGCAAGTTGGGAGCATTTGAGTTTCCATTTTACAGTCTCTCAGAAGTGCCACCTCAAAGTGAGGCAAAGAAATTCAAAACTATACCATGCAAAGTCTGGCTGGATTATCTTGGTGTACTTATCTTGTACAAGAGGTGACTTGAGAACCATGGGACAAATTTACTAATTCAAATATTTTTAGAGCAGTCACATGGAAAAGGGAATAGATTAGCCTACTTAGCTCTAAAGGTCAGAATTAGGGTCTATAAGTTGAAATTACACAAGAGCAGACTTTAGCTCAGTATAATCAAGTTCTTTTTTTTTTCATTTCTATGATAACTTTATTATATATTTAAAAGGAGTACCCACACTTCTAAGTGAAGAAACCTAAATTCGTTGGTAGATTTTCAACAAGCCCTTTAGTCTGCTGAAGGTGAATGTGGATATGTCTTAAAATCCCCAGCTAACACCTAAATCTAATAAAGTTCTTTCTAATAAATAATTATGACAAGAAATTGAACAATTTCTTGGGCTGTCTCAAAAAAAAATAATCAGCTGTCTATAGTGGTAGTCCTTCTACTAAAGTCTGGATTTGTTAAAGATGTTACAAGGAGGATTCATGCTTTAGTCAAGGATTGCCCTGGATGACCTCTAAAGTTCCTTCTAGATGTTGCTCAATAATTCCAACATCAAAGTAATTCAATTCAATCACATCATAAAACATCTATTGTTTAAACACTGACACTGAAGATACAAGGAAAAAAATGAAATAGTCCCCTTTTCACATATTTTACATTCTGCTGAAGTTGAGGGGGAGAGACCAGGGAAGATGTCACAGAACAGTTGAACTGAATGAAAAGAAAGATAGAAACATTCAGAAAGACTGCTATGAGAAGGTTGTACATTTTAGAAATGAAGCAAATACACAGAAGCAAGAAATGTTTTATCAATGCTTTGAAAAAGCTACTATTTTAATTCTCTCTACAAAATTTTATATGTTTCTATATTTTTTGAATTCTTCACAGTCATTACAGTGCAGTATTTCATTATATTCAAACACCATAATTTATTCCACCCTCCCCCAATTGTTTGGAGCATAACTTAATTAGAAGTTTTTGCTTTGACATACAGTGTTCCTAAAAATATTCTGGTGCAGAAAAATTTTTCCTCCTCCCACTCCAGATATAAACCCAACAATGGTATCGGTGGTGTCAAAGAATACACATTTTTGTTACCTTTCTTGTGTATTTGCATATTACTTCCAACATGGTTAAACCAATTCACATTTCCTTCAGCAGCAAATTATCATGGTTGATTTTCACTGCTGATGGGGATGAAGAAAATTATTTTGCCAGCTATGAGAAGGATAAATTGGAGGAGGAAGAGACCGGAGGCAGAGAGACAAATTAGGAGGACATTATTCATGTCCAGGTGAGAGGTGATGAGGGTGGATATTCTGGAGGTGGAATCAATTTGGCAGCTGAATGAATGTTGGAGGATGAAGAAGGGAGAAGTCAAGAATAATGCTGAAGTTTTGAATCTTACTGCATAGGATGATCCATCAATGGCTCCATCAACAAAAATAGGGAAGATTTTAGGAAGAGATGGTTTAGGAGGAAAAATGGTGAATTCTGTCCCCAGAGGAATATGGAAGACAGATCATTGGAATGAGAACAGAGCTGTCACATTCAAATCCCAAAACTTAGTAGAAGGTATTAGTAGCAGTGACAGGAATATTGCCAAAGTTCTGATGGCAAAAAGTGGGTCAAAGAGAAGGGAGTCACTTCTCTTGGAATGGAAAAGAGCATTTTGTTTAATAGTTTAAGGCCTTGATATTTTCACTCTTACCTGAAGAGATTTTGTGTGAAGAGTAGGGCAATAGGACAAAAGTCCTATTAAAAAGGTCCATGTCTTGGAAAGGTATAGGCAAAGTATAGGCAAAATAGAACTATAACACTAGAAGCTTGTGATAAAGAGAAGAGGAAAACTGAATATAAAATTCACCCTAGATTTGAGGAGAAAATATTTGAAAGGATTCAGAGAAAGCAGAGGTATGATCTCATAGACCAAAAAATAAAAACAAACAAAACAAAACAAAAAAAACTCCAGAGGAAGTCAGTTCATCAGATATGGGAAAGTCTCAAGAATTAAATTTTGATGGTGCAAAGTAGAAATTTCCAATAAGGAAGAAAAGGTGAGTATTCCAAAGAAATAGATATGGAGGCAAAAGGAACTCATCAACTAGCTTATGTTTTTAAAAAACTTGTACAAAAAATAGAATCAAGGGCAGATAATGGAAAATTAATATACCAAAGTGGCACCAGTTCTGGAGTAATAGAATGAAAGCTTTAGAATGAGCTGAGACTAGTGAGGGAAGCAAAGAACAGTAAAATAGGTTTTTAGTTTTATTGGGGAAAAGAAAGGAGTTGATCAGAGATGGGATAAGATATCTGCTTGAGGTAAAAGACAGAATGATGGCAATGGACAAAAGGCAGAAGTCATAAACTCTTGGGATCATAGGATTATAGATTTAAATCTAAAAGAAAAATCAAAGACCATCTAGTCTAGTCCTCTCATTTTGCTGATAAGAAGGCTAAGGTTCCAAAAGAAATTGATCCAAGGTTATACAGGTTAGGCAAAAGGTTCTAAGTACTAAGAGAATGCAAAGATAGAAACAGGGACAGGATTGGAATCCAAGTACTATGTATCCAAAGTTAGCACTATTTCCACTTTTTGCTATCCACCTTGGCTGTATGCTGCTTCTCTCCATATACTAAATATTCAAATCAATCTAGACTAAATGTCTGAACATGACTGACATTTCTTTGTCTATGTTTCTGCTTCTCTGTACCTCTTCTCCACATCACCTGTTTAATGTCTAACTATATTATCTGGGGCAGCTAGGTGGCTCAGTGATTAGAGTGCCATTAGTGGAGTTAGAAAGGCCTGAATTCAAATCTGGCCTCAGACATTTACTAGCTGGGCCAGTCACTTAACCCTGTTTGCCTCAATTTCTTTAGCTGCAGAATGAATTGGAGAAGAAAATGGTAAACCGCTCCAGTATCTGTGCCAAGAAAACCCCAAATGACTCATCATGATGAGTCAGACATGACTAAAACAACTAGACAACACAATCCTTTAATGTCTAATTCAAATGACACCTCTTTTAGGAAGGATGGTTGATCCTCCCAGTGAATGATGACTTTCTCCCCTTAGATGTCATATAATTAGGCACTCACTCAATATGTACATTTTAGTATTCTTATGTATATGATTGTGTATGTTTCATAGCCCCATACTAAATTATGTATTCCATGTAGGAAGGGTCCATGTATTATCTCAACTTTATCTTTCCCCAGGGCCTAGCACAGTGATCTACAAACAACAGATCTAAAAATGACAACAAAAACAGAAGAAAAAGAAATCTTGCTGAACCTCTTCTTTTTTAATGAATTCACAAAAAACAAATTTAAATGGAACATGTGGATGTATGTTGAAAAGGAAAAATTTCTTGACAATTAGATCTACCCCAAAGTATAATGGAATGTCTTGGACTGAAAAGTACCAAGCAAATGTTAAGTAATCATTTTTCATGGACTTTATATTGAGGGTTCCTGTTCGGGTATAGTTTTGACTCAATGTTCCCTAGCACCTCTCCCAACTCTAAGATTGAATGAATTGAATTGAATTGTTGAAACTCACATAGTCCTGTGGTATAAGTCATACCTTAAAATTATAGATCTTTTCTTAGTTATAGGTTCTGGCATGGTTTCTGATATATTTCTTTTTCTGAGTTGGTCAGTAGCAGAAAAATAAATGCATTTCTCACAATCTGTATTCTCTTTGCATTCTTTTCACACTGAGCTGTGATGTGTACCAAAATTGAATGCAAAGTTTGATGTTTCATAGACTTCTGGAACAGGAGGGCCTCTCCATTCCCCAGTGTTTGCAAGCTATTAAGTTTGATGTACTCCCAATCTATTGGGATACCAGGATTCCTGGGATAATTTTAGGGCTTGATCATAGCATGTCTGCAATTCTGAAGCACACAAAATAACTAAACAATTTTGGTCTAAATGGAAAGGTTTTTAATGGGGATCATCAGCATATAATGTGAGGGAATTCTTAGCTCACTAATGGACATACCAATCTATCAAAATGACACCTATACAATAAAAAGAGAATCCTTAGCAATAATTCTAAATATAGAAGAAACACTATTATTAATAGATTAGTATTTTTCCTTGACCCAACAGGATACACATGAATAAAAGGCCATATAGAACTTCTGTTGGAGAAAGAGAGAGAGAAAGAGAGAGACAGACAGAGGCAGAAAGACAGAGAGAGACAGAAACAGAGGCAGAGAGACAGAAAGAGAGAGGAAAGAGGAGAGAGAGGGGAGAGATAGAGAATAGAAGCACTCCTCTGCTCACCAAAAAATGTAGTCTTCTATCCATCTCTGACCACAGATAAATTGGGGGATGTTTCTAATTTCCTCCATAGCTCTATTTTTAGCAGAGGAAGAACCCAGGACAGAAAGCCAAATTCACTGTTTAATCACTAATACAAAAGGAAAAGAGAAAACATAAGTCGAGTAAACACTCCAGTAGACCTGGATAATCTCACACTTATGAGCTAGGACAGATGCTGCCTGTCAGGTATTCTTCTTCTGGGACTCAACGTTATACTTCAGTTTATCTCCTACAGATCATCTTCCCATTGTGAACTCTAAGAGTCATTTACAAATTGAAAAGATGTGCTCATATTAAGAACCAGAAAGTTACATCCTCAGTCTACTCCACATAAATCATTAGGAGTCTAATGGACCCTAAACATATTCATGAAAGGAAGTGATCCCCTCAATCTGTGACTCCTTCAAAGATCATCTCCATTTGATGGAGATATGTAGGAAGGTATGGAGTGGTTATTCTATCACATCTTACACATTCAAATATTCAAAAGATATAATTTGAACACCATGACATTTATCATTAAGAGAGGAACTAAGGAGATTACTTAATACCTGTGTCTCATGCAAAGATAAAGATAGCAATGAGAAAATATTGACATCAAGGCAAGTTATTTAAATTCTGAGCCTTGGTTTACCCATATGCAGAATAGAAGTAACAAAATCTACCCTACCTATGTTACAGAGTCTCTGTGAGACTGTAAATGTTAGGAAACCATAAAAATTCTATCTGTGTGAGCCAGTATTCTATAATTCTGCCCCCATCACAGAACTGTTGTGACCATCCAATGAGATAATGTGTGTTTGTGGGAAGACCTATGTAAATGGGAATAATGATTATAAAGTTTTTTTTGAAGAAAGGATATATCACATTGCTTATTTGCAAGGATGTATACAGGAATTTGAACAAAATAATAAAAATGACAACAACATCAAAACCATGTGGGAATGAGATGAAATCTGTAATATTCTCATCATCCTGTTCACTACTGGAATCATACCAAAGAGGTTTTCAGTGAACCTATTAGAAAACATGTTTATTTTTCATCAGTTTCATTGAAGTACAAAAAAAGCCCCAGTCATTTTATTCTGCACAATAGTCTACAGAATATTTAATACAAAATAATAATGGCTATCCATCAATCTGCCCCAAGATTATTTCTTCCTATACTGCATCCAACCAAGATAGAAAAAAGATATGGTTATGGTTATGATTGTGATGATCATGATAACTGCATTCATAGGGGCATAAAATAGAAACCTACATGCCCATAAAAGTTATTTTGCTATCATAGAGAATATCCTTGATGGTGAGAGGTAGCATGGCATGATGAATGGAGTGTTGGATTTGGACTCATCGACATCTGGGTGAATTCTACCCCCAAAACTTACTAGCTGGATATTTCTCTTTGTCCCTCTGAATTTCAATTTCCCATTTATAAAAGATGGAAAATACTTTGTGACAAGGATGTGAGAGCTGGCCTCAAAACCTAGAAGACTTGAATTTGTTTGAGTCAAGATAAATCTCTTGGTCCCTCAGCTTTATACAATACTCAAGGACTATGCATTGAAGAAAAGGTACTGGTCTGTGTTGGTAGAGGTAATTTCTACACTTAGGTATACCTTATACTAAATGAATTGTCATACCTTATACCCTATTTGTAGGTCATATTCCCAGGTCTTTTACACTTGAGTCTCACAAATTTTTATCATCCCCATTATAAAATTTAAATATTTTTAGGAATAAGTTTCCCCATCTCACCCAAGCAGCAAGTACAAGGACTATTCGTGAGCATGGGAAAATGGCTAGAAGCACTATAAATATCCAATTTGTTTTAGGAACTTATTCACACTTCCCAAAAGAGCAAATTCTGATCAGCATGGGAAATTTGACCTGCTCTGTTTATGACTTGAGCATCCTGAGAGAGTATTTTCAAGGACTCACTATATAAATTAGCTTAGCCCACTGCATCTAAGAACACCAAAGATGAAAAGATCCTCCAGCCTCAATCATTATGAGATTATGGGCATGTCATCTGCAAGGTTGTCCCCATTTAAAGTTGAGCCTTGGGGATATTGGGTACAATGTCCATGATGACATACCAGTGGAAGGGACCTTAGAAACACTTCATTTATGAAATAAATAAATGAAATTTAAGGAAAGAGACAGTATAAACTTATTGAATGAATGATTATTAAATCAAACACCATGATAAGTTCCAGGGACACCGATACAAAATCCATGTCATTCTCTACCCTCAAGTGACTTACATTTTAATCACGGGGATCTATAAATATAGAAGACTAATTTCCAGAGAGAGACATTTTAGTTTGGAAACAGAAGAAATGAAGGATGGATAGTCTAGTCTAGTTTTAACAGTGACTAAGGCATTTCCTAATTGGGATATAAATTTCTAGGGAGTAAACTTAGGTACATAATAGTAGAAAAACATTAGATTTTTCCATCAAAACATTTGGGTTTGAATACCAGCACTATCATTTATAAGTCATGTATAATGAAGGCTTGAACCAGAACCCAAAATAAGTTACAGTTTAAAAAGTTTCCAAGTGGTGTCTTAGGAAAGTGGACTAGCCCATGCTATCCAGAAACAATGACAGAGTTGATTTTATTATACTTCTATTGTTGTTTGTTCTTCAAATTCTAAGAGGACCAATGACATCAAAAAGGACTAATATCTTGGCTTACATGTGAACTGGATTTAAGTGCAGGTGAGTTGCATAAAACCATAAGCATTGGTCTCTCTTCCAGAGTCACTAAAGTCCAATGACAAGAAAAAAATCAGAACAACTGGTAATGGCCCAGAATGCAGTAGATGATTTTTTGTCATGTCACTGTCTGAACAGCTTCTTTAAAAAAAAAAAAAAACCTCATAGCCCTTGCTTCAGCCACTTTCATGGCCACTGGAACAAACTGTTTTCATCTACTTGTTCCACTGGGAAAGTCTTCACATGTTTATGATAGACACTCCTCTAATTAATCTATGGATTTGAGGCCTGTCATTACTCTCAATCTGGTTTAGTCTGTTTACAAGATGGGTTTTAGTGGGATATGGTTGCTGCTCCAGAAGCTATTGTTTCATAGAGCCACAGGTGAGAGTTGAGTGCTAGGTAGACTCTGAAGGTAAGATGAGCACCCTTGAAAAAGGACTTGAAAGTACTCTTGGTATATGGTAAAGAGGTCACCACAAAATGAAGGATGGGTAGCCTAGTCTAGATTTAATAGTGAGGAGGCATTTCCTATTTGGGATGCAAGTTTTTAGGGAGTGAACTTAGATACATAATGGTAGAAAAGCATTAGATTTTCCATCAAAACACCTGGGTTTGAATACCAGAGCTATCATTTATAAGTCATGTGTAATGAAAGCTTGAACCAGGACCCAAAATAAATCATATTTTAGAAAACAGAGAAAATGTTATTTAAAATTGTACCTTCTTCAGTTTTTTAGTAGTTTCATTCAACTCTTATAAAGTATAAATGACCTATTCACAGTTTAAAGGGCATGAAAATATCTTTTCAAGGGTATGAAAATGGGTGTGTCCCATTTACAGTTTGTTAAAGGGTATAAAGAAGTATTCACACTTCTTTGCTTTTTTTGGGAAGTGTGAATAAGTTCCTCAAACAAATTTTATATTTATAGAGCTTCTAGTCATTGGCTGGCTGAAGGCTTAGCCACATCCCCAAGAGGCCTTTAAATAGAAAGCAAATCCAGAGGAAGACCCCAGCTTTTGAAAAGGAATCACTCTTTTTCTTTTTTCTTTTCAGATTAGAAGGAAGAGTCAATGGGGAGGGGAGGAGATTTCTTTCCTCTCCTATCATCAGTAATAATGTCATTTTGTAGAGCTTGGAATTTAATCAAGAGCAAGCAGAGGCAATTATTTGAGTTGGATAGCCTTTATTAGAATGGGTATTCAACTTAATAATGAAAGAGTCTTGTTGGTTGCCTCCATTTTATGCCCAAATACCAGAAATGAGAGCTGGCTGAGGGTTTTTATCTATAGGTCTGTCTTCCTTCTGCTTGGTCTGCCTGCACATCATTGGAAACTTCCCTAGCTCCACATGCACACACACACACACACACACACACACACACGCACACACACACACTTTGAAGGTGTTGTCCCTTCCATTAGAATGAAAGCTTCTTGAGGATAGGGATTGTTTCATTTCTATTTTTGTATCCCTAGTATTTAGTGGAGTGTCTGGCATAAATGTACTTAATAAATGCTTGTTAATATATTGATTAATGAATTGAAATCTCACCTCCTGAATTTTACCCACTTAATGTTGGTGTTTGGTATCAGCTTTAGTTACTGCAGCCTAGCTATAGCTTCACTGTATAGTCCAACTTGAATGCTCTCTGCCATGTATAACTTTCCTTGATGCTTCCCAGTCAGTAATGTCTTCTTTCCTTTGAATTCACTTCATTGACTTTTCCAGCATCAGTACTGATATTAGTCATTATTAATGTCAACTATTATAATAATATCACCTGGACTATATGCTGCATAACCTTATATATATATATACCTTTGAGAAGCCTTCATTTCAGTTTCCTCACCTGTAAAATGGGGAAAAATAATAACAATTGTCCTCTCAAACTTGCAGGATTGTTGTGCACAAAAGACTTTTAAGCCTTTATTCACCATATGTAAAAAAGAGGTCTGGACTTGAACTCAATGGACCTGGTTTCATATTTTAGCTCTGCTATTTTCAGTTTGAAAGGCTTTGTGTGAGTCATTTAATTTATCTGTGACTCAGTTTCTTTATCTGTATAAAGAAGAGGTTGGTCTAGATGATCTTCAATTTGCCTCCCAGCTTTAAATCTGTTATCTAGGAGATGGGAGCTGTTAATCAACATGTTTCGTTTTTATCTCTACAGGCATTTAAACAATTGGGTCTCAAGCCTTAAGGAGCACAGACCTTAGTCTTAACCTAATGTAGTCCCAGAGAACTGAGTGTACATTGAGTCTCTAAATTCAAAGAAAATTTTGACCATGAGAAACAAGAAAGCAAGCTGAAAGAGTTGAGACTATTCTCCCAATTGACCCTTAGTCACATGGAAGGACAATAGACAAAGAAAGCAAAGCTAGTAACATATCTTTGGGGGATCAAGGATAAATTAATTCAGATAAGTACCTACTGCTGAAACCAGTAAAAAAAAAACCCTCCACAACAATAACCCTTTATAGGAAGAAAACTTGCGTGGCAAGAGTCACAGATCTGCAGCAGTCTGGTAGATTGGGGGAAAAAAACATGAGCTCACCAACAATTCTACTTTTTCTACAGATTCTGTACAGAAATGGGATTGGAGAAATGAAAGACCTTTAGAATTTCCAGGGGCCTTTTAAGTAAGGATAGATAGGATAGGGGGGTTATAAGAGAGAACAATAGATGTGGAGTCAGAAATTAGTAAAATTATCTCCCTAAAGCTCAATTTTTATTTCAATTCATCTTCTCAAGAATCTTCAATGACTTCTTCCTGTCTTTAGCACTCTGAGCTTGCTCTTTATAGGCCTTCACAAATTGAGTCTTTTCAACTACTACTTAGCATTCTTTATTTTATACTGTATTCCATGTTCCAACCACATTGGCTTATTATTTCTTGAATTTGGCATTCAATTTCCTCTCACCATGCCTTTTAAACATTTTTTGTAAATTTTTCCATGCTTTAAAACAAACTATATTCTCTCATGGCTAGAATACTTTCCCATATCAATTTCTACACTTTAGAATCTTTTCTTTTATTCAAGGCCAGTTCAAGTACTATCTATAATATTATATAATATCTATAATATATAATATATAACTGTAATAGGGAGCCTCCCTGGCTCCCTAGTTGTAAGTTTAAAATTTCTTGTATTCTCTGAGATACCACTACACACCTGTCAGATTGGCTAAGATGGCAGGAAAAGATAATGACGAACATTGGAGGGGATGTGGGAAAACTGGGACACACATACATTGCTGCTGGAACTGTGAATGGATCCAACCATTCTGGAGAGCAGTTTGGAACAATGCTCAAAAAGTTATCAAACTGTGCATACCCTTTGACCCAGCAGTGTTTCTCTTGGGTCTATATCCCAAAGAGATCTTAAAGGAGGGAAAGGGACCCACATGTGCAAAAATATTTGTGGCAGCCCTTTTTGTAGTGGCTAGAAACTGGAAATTGAGTGGATGCCCATCAATTGGAGAGTGGCTGAATAAATTATGGTATATGAATGTTATGGAATATTATTGTTCTGTGAGAAACGACCAGCAGGATGATTTCAGAGAGGCCTGGAGGGACTTGCATGAACTGATGCTGAGTGAAATGAGCAGAACCAGGAGATCATTTTACACAGCAACAACAAGACTATATGATGATCAATTCTGATAGACATGGTTCTCTTCAACAATGAGATGTTTCAAACCAGTTCCAATTGTTCAGTGATGAAGAAAGCAATATACACTCAGGGAGAGGCTTGTGGGACCTAAGTGTGAACCAAAACATAGTATTTTCACACTCTGTTGATGTTTGCTCACATTTTGTTTTCCTTCTCAGGTTTTTTTTTTTTTTTCTTGTAGATCCGATTTTTCTTGTACAGCAAGATAACTGTATAAATGGGTATACATATATTTGATTAGTCATGTAGTTTAACATAATTAGCATGTATTAATTAGACTACCTGCCATATAGGGGAGGGGGTGGGGGGAAAGAGGGAAAATTTGTAACAAGGTTTTGCAAGGGTAAATGTTGAAAAATTACCCATGTATGTTTTGCAAATAAAAAGCTTTAATAAATTTTTTTCTTGTATTTTCTTATTTATGCATAGGTTACATCCTAGTAGAATGTAAACTCCTTGAATTCAAGGACTATTTGGCTTTATTTAAAATTCCCAGGATTTAGTGCTGTGATTTACATAAAACATGCTCAAAAAATATACATTGATTTGAATGCTCTTGTTATGTTACCACATCAAGTCTCTGTCTTAGTTTTAACTGTAAAATGCGGGTAATATTTGTATCATCTATTTCAAGTATTGAGGTAAGGAAAACCATTTTTAAAAATTATAAATTACTTCATTATTAAATTAATAATAATAATTATTAATTATTAAAATTATATAAATATGAACCAATATTACTCTTATTCTTTGTCATTAGGAAGCATTTTTTCCCTTCCTCTGATATGAGGTAAAGCAATTTCTTTCCAATATTTTCCTTTCCAATTCTGATATTGTAAAGAATCAGTACTGAGCACAGTGCCTAGCACATAGTAGGCACTTAATAAATGCTTGCTGACTTGATTAAATATCAAAGTTTATCTTTGAAATTATATTCTATTTATACATATGTATATATTTGTGTGTGTACCTATATATCTATCTATTCTATAGATATCTATAGTTATTGTTTTATAGACATATCTATAAAAATAAACATATAGATATTATAATATAGATATAGGTAGATATCTATAACTATGTAAACTATAAATAATAAAGATAAATATGTCATTATCTATTATCTATAGATAGGGTACATATTATTTAGTTAAATGCATATATTTACCTTGAAACATAGAAATACAGATATCAGATAGATGGATGGATGGATGGATGGATGGATGGATAGATGATAGGTGAATGGATGCATAATCTTTTTCTATAGTTTTTCAGATATATCTTCATTTAGACTTCACTCCTTAAGAGCAGGGACTGTGTCTTGCCTTTTTGTATTCCCATGTCTTGGCACAGTGCCTGGACATATGATAGGTGCTTAATAAATTTTTCTTTAGTTGCTTCAGGCCTCAATTTTATACCCTGGGGTTAATGGCAAATAACTCCCTTGAGGATAAGAGGTGGGAACAAAGCTGGAACTTTTGATGGTATTGCTCCCATTTCATTCTTGTTGGGGAGAGAATTGAAGAGCTAATGAGTTGCAAGGACAGTTTGCCCTGTACAGAACAGATAGAGATGGAGGAGAATACATATCCAGAAACCATCAAATAGATCCTAACTTGTGAGCCTTATGCAGACTGAGATGTCCAATCTTGTTTAACTTTTAACTTCAGTCCATTTATTTTCTTCCTCCACCAAGGTCAAGAGCTCACTCCTGCCTGAGACTTAGAAGACATGACAACTAAAAAAGGTGGAGATTTGTGAGTACATTGGAGATGGAGGATATTGGAGAAGAGAGAAAAAGAACACAGAGCAATTATGCCAGACTTTGGAGGAAAGCAAAGGCAACAATGAAAAGAAAATCTTCCACAAGGTAACTTCTGTTCTTATTGAAGAGGAAAGATTGTCTGACAGTTCCTGACTGATCAAAGACATCCCCTGGAGGTTTGAACCCCGTCTAGAATTTACAGCTGAGAAAGGATTTGAAAATGTTGAGACAAGAACTATGCTTTCCACCCAGTGGTTCCTACTTGTTTCAGACCAGTTACCAAAGCATTTAAACATCCTTTTCTGCTCAACTCAGCTCAGCACAGGGTCTAATTGCAAAAGGCACCCCCATAACATGTCTGTGCACACAAGCTCAACAGGCTGAGATTGCTGCTGCTGTTTGCTTTATTGTTTGAAGGCTGAGTGCTCCAGGATCGATTCCCACTGCAAGGCAAACAGGATTCCCACTGGCAATCCTCAGCATTTGCAAGGAGGGAGACTTCCAATGTAGAGAAAGGTTATTTATCAACTGATGAAATGCTGTTAGAAAATGTTGTTGAGGGTACCACTTAGGTGGCAAGGGAACTGAAGCTTTTAAAAACTTGGGAGCTGATATGTATAGATAACATGTTGCAGATGTTTAACATATATTGGATTATTTGATGTTGGGGGGGGGAAAGGAGAGGGCAAAATTTGGAACACAAGGTTTTGTAAGGGTGGAACTTGAAAACTATCTTTGCATATATTGTGAAAATAAAAAGCTATTAAAAATAAAAACTTTGGAGCCTAGATCTGCCATCCAGGAGAAATTTCTGGCTAGACCCCAGGACTGGGAGTTTGATGTGGGTCACATAATGATGAGATGGGCCTTTAAGATGGATTCCCAGGAAAGGATACAAAATCAATTATGCAAAATCCACCTGCCAGACCTGCTACTCTATGATAAGTACCCTTTTTGAAAGGCCAGACTAAAATTCTTACTCCGAGCCCAGCAATGATCGATGATCAGAAATGCATGCTGGACCTGATATCTAATGTGAAATTTTAAGATGTAGTTTCCCAGTAACCCTGGGCATTTCAATCATTGAGCCATCCTTTTCTCATTCAAAAAACATTTGTAAGTGACCATAGTCAGCAGAATCCTTTGCTGGGTTTTGGGTGGCTTTCCTCACTTAGGAGCCAGCATCAGGCAGGGAGGGGATGGGTGTTTTCAGGGAGATTCAACTCACTTCTTGTTCTCCTGCTGATTTCCTACCATAATACTTAAATAGTCCCTCCATCATTCTTTGGTTTGAACCAGGCCCAGAGGCAGAGGGTCAATGGATATAGCATTGATGAAGTCAGAATTGCCCAGATTATGAATCCAATTGTGGATCTAGCCAAAGCAAGGGCAGAAAGGGGATTGAACCCAAAATGAATCAGAGGAATTAGTAGTATAGCAAGATCAAGCTAGGAATGGGCCCCGAGACTCTACCAGTGGCTGATTCTCCTTCTTTCTCTCCTTCAGTAGCAGGTTTGAGCATACAAATTATGTTTCTTTGTACTCTTGGCTGCATTGTGTTTTGTTCTGTTTGTTTTTATTAATTTTTTAATATTATGATTAAAGAATTGCATAATATTATGCTCTCTAAATGACCTCAATGCTACAGTGTCAGGGATAGTGGCAATTAACATTATGAAATGAGATCAATTCATAAACATGCACTAATCCTATAAACTATAAGAAATGGAGGAACTGTCCATAGATACTTCCCACATTGCAAAGCAAATAGAGAAAGCCCAGAAGTTGTCATAAAGCCTTTTTTAGCCTTTAGGAACTATGGCTGGTACCCAGAGCACCCTCTAGGATTGAGGAGTATACTTCATATTTGAATAAGCACTTCCTTGACAATATATTCATTCTAGACTTCATTATTGAAGGATTCAGACACAACATTGTTAAGACAACAGTGGAAATATACTACTGAAGTTGTTGCCAGAAAAAGAGAATAATGAACTTCCTAACTAATGTCCTTTCCTCTATTCCTTCCCCCTCTCAAATCCATTTATGCCCAACAGCTACCAAAATAATCTTCCTGATGCTGAGACCTGACCATCTCATTCATCCAATCCAAAACCTTAAATGAATTTTTATTGACTCTACATTGTTCTTAACAAGGCATTACATCATCCTCTGAAATCTCTCCAACTTATTTTCCTGACTTATTTTAAGTTACTCATACATTCTTTGATATGGAAGAAATTGTATGTTTATTGATTGATTGTTTGAGTCTAGATTAATCTCCAACTAAAGAGTAGCCTCTGCTGGTCCATAGAATTAAAAAGTGCTATTCAAATCTCCAATCAGGGGTTCATTTGGCTATGCTATTTTTTTCTATAAGATCCTAGATAATAGAATCTTAGAGATCTTCTAGTACAATCCATTCATTTTTGTAGTTAGGAAAATTGAAATCTAGGAAAGATAAGGAACGTGACTTTGGGCAAGATTATACAGGTAGTAATAGGAAAGAGGATTCGAATCCAGGTCTTCTGATCCCAAAGCAAATGTTCTTTCTACTACATCATCACACCCTGGTAGATTTGATATGGGTAGTGTCTCCACCAGTTTCTAACATACTCCATCCATCCCATCTCATTCTGAGCAAGTCCAAACCATACTTTCCCATAAGTATTCCACAAGTTATTCTCTAATATGCTGCATACCTTTCTTGGCCAAGATCCTTTTGCATTTTAAGGAGACTAATGGAGGATCATTGTTGTTTTTCTATTATCCATCACTCATGAGTCAAGATTGAACTATATTCTTTTCTGATAATACTTTTTCTCAATGATGCCGGAGTATAGATCATTTCTGGAATTATTGTAGGGTTTGCTTTTTTCACCATTGTTCTTTCTGTCACCCACAAATTGAATCCATCAAAGATTATATTATTCCAAGATTTACAACCAGAGAACATTGCTAGAACACTTGTTATGAAAAGATGTTTTCTTTGCCTCAGGGAGAAGTTTGGAATTATTATAAACAACAACCACAACAACTAAGCAGTTTCTTCAATGCAAATTAATCTTTTCTCTTCTTCTTCAGTTTTGGACCTCCTTGAATGTCCATCAATAGGAAAAATCTCAACTTTGTATTGGGGTAAAAGACTGACTATATGGATTATATGCCATAGTGTAGACAAGAGATGTTTTCATGCATTGAGATTATTTTTTTTGGTGGGAGGGGTATGAATTATGTTGTCCTTTTAAAAATAATCTTGAATCTCACTGAAGAATCTCTCAACTCCAGAGGGTCTCAATGTAATCAGCAAAACATCATTCACAACTAGGAGCACCTGAATACTAATCACCATCACTAGTACCTATAGCAATATTATCATAGCTATTAGATGGTCTATGAATTTGGTAAAACATTTTTCATACAGTCAGGTATAATTATTCCCATTTTAAAGATAAAAATGGGCTCAGAAAGTATCAGAAATGGGATTTAAACCAATCTTATCATTTATTGAGAAGACCTTTTCCATTTGAACCCTCTTTCATACTTCTTTCATACTTTATCCATAAAATATGTTTAGAAGAATTGCACGTTTAACCTATATTGAATTGGTTGCTGTCTGTGGAGTGGGGAGAAAAATTTGGAATACAAGGTATTACAAAGATGAATGCTGAAAACTATTGTTGCATGTGTTTGGAAAAATAAATAGGTATTATAAAAATGACACTTCTATAAAAGGGACAAATACCTTTGTAAAACATTGTTATTCAGTTGTTTTACAGTCATGTCCAAATCATTGTGACTCTATTTGTTGTTTTCTTGGCAAACTTACTGGAATGTTTTGCCATTTCCTTCTCCAGATCATTTTATAGATGAGGAAACTGAGATAGATAGGGTTATGTGACTTGCCCAGTCACAGAATTTGTAAGTGTCCAAGGCTAAATTTGAATTCAGGTATATGAGTCAGAGTTCTATTTAATGATTCACCAAGGTCAATCCCTTTACTTGGCAGTTAATTCCATCTCTTTCTATTTGGGAGTTTGTTCTTTTTTTTAAAATCTCTTTTCCCTATGATTTTTAACCTTTTTGTGACTTTGAACAATTTACTTTATTTCTGTCTGCCTAAGTTTTCTCTTCTGAATAATGAAGATAATAAAAGCATCTTCCTCACAGGGCTGTTGTGATTATCAAATGAGGTAATGTGCAAAGTACTCTGCAAATTTTAGAGCTAAATAAATGCCAGCTACTATTATTATTTGTGTACTGCTTCCTTCCCTACTGCTTAGAAACATTTCCAAATCTTCATCCTAAAAACATCCTTCATTTGACCCTGCCACCAGTTAAGCTTATATCTCTTCCCCCTCAGTCAAATTTTTAGAAAAAGCAGTCTCCATTGCTCACTTCTAAACCCCTCACTTTTAAATCTTACTTCTAACCTCATCACTTAACTAACTTTACATTTTCCAAGTTAATCAGCGATCTTCTAAATGATGTGTCCAATAGCTTTTTCTTGGTTTTCATCTTTTTTGGCTTCTCCTTAGTTTTCAATGTTTTAGACCTCATGTTCTTCCTAGATACTATTTCCTCCCTATATTTTTATAACACTGATCTTTCCTAATCCTTTTCCTAACCATCTGTTTGATCCTTCTTGGTCTACTTCTCTGAATTATTTCTTGTGTTCCCCCCCTCCCCATACCTTGAGATGTGAAGGTTGGCTCTAAAGTCATATAGTGAGTTCTCTTTGTTTGAGCTCTACCTTACCTTTTGATGGTCTCATTGGCTCTCAGGGGGTTGATTGTCCTCTCTGTGCTGATGACTACCATATCCATATGTCCAGCCCTCATATGTTTTCTGAACACTAACTGGCTACTGTATATCTACATGTAGTTGTTGTTGACCCACGGACAATTTAGTTTCACTATAGCTAAATTAAAACTCATTATCTCTCTTTGCCTCTTCCTTTTTCTATCTTCCCCATTCATTCAAAGGTACTGTGATCCTTCCTCTTTCCTCCTAAGTTCACAAGTTAGAAAACCCTCATCTCAGGAAGACCTGAGTTCAAATCTGATTTCAGACACTTATTAGACATATGATCTTGGACCAGTCATTTAAATTGTTTACATCAGTTTCCTCATCTGTAAAATGAAAATAAAAGCAATACCTATCTCACAGATTGTTGGGATGATCAAATGAAATAATATTTATAAAGATCTTAGAATAGTGCCTGGCACTTAATAGATGCTATATATGTGAAAAGTGTTTTGTAATTGTGCTTATATATTTCCTGGGTTTGTCTTGGCACATAGACACCCAGTTATTTTATTTTGTCTACAATTATTTTTAAATGAAATTTCATTTTCTAACTATTGCTGTTGGGCTTTGTTGGTAACATATAGAAATGCTGATGATTTGTTTGAGTTTATTTTATATCCTGCAACTTTGTTAAAGTTGGTAATTGTTTCTAGTAGTTTTTTGGTTGATTCTCTAGAATTCTTTAATGATCTGCAGAGAATGATACTTTTGCCTATTCTTATTGCCTATTCTAGTTACTTCTTTTTTTTTCATTTTTTTTTGTTGCTAGAGCTAAATTTCTAGTATTATCTTGAATAATGGATAAGATAATGGCCAGCCTTGTTTCACCCCTGATCTTATTGGGAATGCTTCTAGCCTCTTAACTGGTTCCCTTGCCTCTGTCTTTTACTTTTCCAATCCAATTTCTATAAAGCCGCCAGCTGATATCCCTAAAGTACAGATATTGCCATGACCCTGCTCAAGAAATTCCAGTGGCTCCCTATTGCTTCTTGGATAGAATTCAGACACCCCTGAACAATCTTTCTCTAACTCATGTTTCCAGATTGATCAGAGTTTCATAGAATATAGATGAGAATTCCCCATTTTGCATTCTATATTTCAGCCCAATCGGCCTATTTTTCTGTTACTCATAAAGGTCAATTCACTTTCTGTCTCCTTCTCTTTATTCCAACTGTCCTTGTGCTCAACATGTTCCACTTCCTCATCCCCACAGCATGGACTTACTAGAACTTGCTTTGAAGCCCAATTCAGCTGCCTTCTGTCTCACTTTCACCTCAATCATCCATTTTCTTCCCTGTTCCTGCATAGTTCTTTGTGTTTACTCTATATTTAATATACTTCTGTGTATGTTTTTGTTTTTTGAGATATTCCCAGTACTACCCTCCTTATCAGTAGATGATAAACAACTTGAGGGGAAAAGGGAATAAGCATTTATGTAATACCTATACACCAAGCCCTATATTAAGTACTTTACAAGTATCATTTCATTGGATGCTCATAGTAAACCTTCAAGGCTAGTATTGTTTTGTTCTGTTTTGTTTCTGCATCCCAGTGTCTGGCACATAATAAGTACTTAATAAATATATCTTGAATGAAATTCCTTACTGGACATTAAAATTCAGATAGTCATAGAAGAGAAATATCTTGTATTTATATTTGTCAAAGTATTCTCTATGATCATATCACATGTGTGAGAAATTCCTTGTCAGAGAACAACCTTCAAGGATGTGTTTTGTTTAAGCAAGTAAAATGCTTTTGTTTTCCTCTGTTTTGTTTTCTGTAATCAACAAATGCACCAGGGGTTGTATTCTCTGTACCTTTCAATCAATTGTGTGACTAAAAATGTAGGTCTGTAATAAAGAGTCACCTGTGAAAGCCTGCTTGTTTATTATCTTTTCATCTTTAAACTTAGGGTAATCATAATACATATGTAGTGCATTCTCACAAAAATGTTATGAAGATGAAAATGTAGACCTACTCCAGTCAAATTGATCTACAAATGGCATACAGGACATTCTATATCTTCCTTCTGTGTATATTCCCACAAGGTGTCCCCCATCCCTGGAATGCTCCTTCTTCCTCACATGATAATCATTATAACAACAACAATATATAGCATTTATATAGGGTTTTAAAGTTTTCAAAGCATTTTATTTCTATTATTTATTAACTTTAAGAGCACCTATTATGAGCCAAGCATTATGCTATGCACATTACAAATATTATCTCATTTGGTATTCATAATAATCCTGGGAAGCAGATGTTATTATCCATATTTTACAGATGAAGAAATTGAGACTGATGAAGTAAGTGGCTTGTCCAGAGTCACATAGGAAGTGTCAGAAGCATATTTTAAACTCAGATCTTCCTAAGTCCAGGTGAGGATACCATCCACTGAGTCACCAGCTGCTTCATTTCCATAACACTGAACCTCTTGTTACCTTCAAGGCTCAAATCAAATTTAACTGTTTGCAGAAAGACTTTCTTATACATCAATTGTTACTGCACTTTCCCCCCAAAATATTTCAAAAAATAGTTTCTCTCTCTCTCTCTCTTTTTTTCTTTTTGTTGAGGCAATTGGGGTTAAGTGACTTGCCCAGGGTCACACAGCTAGGAAGTGTCTGAGACCAGATTTGAACTCAGGTCCTCCTGACTTCAGGGCTGGTGCTCTATCCACTGCGCCACCTAGCTGCCCCCCAAAATAGTTTCTCAATTACACATAAAATATTTTAGTATTCATTTTTAAAAAGTTCCAAATTCTCTTTCTTCCTCCTTAAATCCTCCTTGAGAAAGCAAGCAATTTGATATAAATTATACATGTGCATACATACAAAACGTTTTCATATTAGTCATGTTGAAAAGAAAATGCAAATTTTAAAAAGAAAGAAAAGCAAAGAAAAAAGGATTCTGCAATCTGTATTCAGACTCTATCAGTTCTTTCATTGGAGGTTAATTGCATTTTTCATGCTATCAAGTCAAAACAAGTCCTTCAGAATTGTCTTAGATTGCTGTTTGCTGAGAAGAGCTAGGTCAATCATAGCTGATCATTTTAGTTTTACACTGTGTAAAATGTTCTTCTGGTTCTGCTCACTTCACTTTGTATCAGTTCAATTAAATTATTCCAGCTTTTTCTGAAAGCAACCTTTTCATAATTTCTCATATCACAAAAGTATTCCATCATGATCATATACCACAACTTGTTTAACTATTCCCTGATTGATTGGGTATACCCTCTATTTTCAGTTCTTTACTACTACAAAAAGAACTGCTATAAATATTTTTGTACATAGAGGTTTTTTCCTTTTCCTTTGATCTCCTTGAGAGACAGACCTGATAACAGTATTGTTGGGTCAAAGGGTAAACATAGTTTATAGCCCTTTTGTGTAGAGTTCCACATTGCTCTACAGAATTATTGAATAAGTTCATAATTCCATCCATAGTGCATCAATGTCCCTATTTTTCCACTCTCCTTCAACATTTATCATTTTTCTTTTTTGTTACATCAGTCAATCTGAAAGATATCAGATGGTACCTCACAGTTGTTTTAATTTTCATTTCTTTAATCCATATTGATTTATAACATTTGTATATGACTATAGATAGCTTTGATTTTAACCATTTCTCAATTCAGGAATGGCTCATATTCTTATAAATATGACTAAGTTCTTGGTATATTTGAGAAATGAAGCCTTTCTCAGAGAAACTTTATGTAAAATCCCCTCTTCACACCCCCCCAACTGTTTCCTGCTTTCCTTCTAATCTTGGGCGTGTTGAATTTATTTTTGCAAAATCTTTTTTTTAATTTCATGCAATCAAAATTATCCATTTAACATCTTAATAATTTTATCTACCTATTTTTGGTTATAAATTCTTCTCTTATCCATAGATCTGACAGGTAAGACTTTTCATAATTCTCTAATTTGCTTATGATATCACCTTTTATGTCTAAATCATGAATTCATTTTCATCTTAACTAAGTATACTGTATGAGATGTTAATCTATTCCTAGTTCTCCCAAACCACTTTCCCATTTTCCCAGCAATTTCTGTCAAATAGTAAATTTAAATCTGGCATTTTACATTTTTTTTTTTTTGCTGAGGCAATTGAGGTTAAGTGACTTGCCCAGGGTCACACAGCTAGGGAATGTTAAGTGTCTGAGATCAGATTTGAACCCAGGTCGTCCTGACTTCAGGGCTGGTGCTCTAACCACTGAGCCACCTAGTTGCCCTCCTTTACATTTTTTGCCATGATACTTTTGATATTTTTGACTTTGTCCTTCCAGTTGAATTTTGTTATTTTTTTCTAGTTTTATAAAATAATTTTGGTAGTTTGGTATGATATTGAATAAGTAAATTAATTTGAGTAGTACTATTTTTATTATATTGACTCATTCCACTCATGAACAACTAATATTTCTCTGATTTTTTAGAGTTGTTTTTATTTGTGTGAAGCATATAGAGTAAGTATAATATACAGTGAATGACCATAGTAATCTAGTGTTTGATAAACCCAAGGAATCACGCTTTTGGCATAAGAATTTGCTATTTGACAGTGATTGCTGGGAAAATTGGAAAGCAGTTTGGCAGAAACTTGGCATAGGCTTAGAAAATAAGGGCACAAATATATTGTTGCTGGAGTTGTGAACTGGTCCAACCATTCTGAATAACAATGTGGAGGCATGCCCAAAGGGCTATAAAACTGTGTATAACCTTTGATCCAGCAATATCATTGTTAGATCTATTCCCCAAAGAGATCAAAGAAAAAGGAAAATGATGTACAAAATATTTATAACAGCTCTTTTTATGGCGGCAAAGAATTCGAAATTGAGGGGATGCCTATCAACAGGGAATGGCTGAACAAGAAATTGTAATGGACTACTAATGTGCTGTAAGAAATGATGAGCAGCATGATTTCAGAAAAACCTGGGAAAACATAAATGAATTGATGCAAATGGAAGTAAGCAGAACCAAAAGATCTTTCTAGCAGTGAAAGCAATGTTGCAATAATAACTAACTGTTAAAGACTTAGCTACTCTGATCAATACAATAATTCAGCATAAATCAGGACTCATGATGAAAAATAATGCCCACCTCTAGAGAGAACTAATGAACTCTGACTGCTTATTGAAGTATAAAATTTCATTTTATTTTTCTTGCTTTTGTTGATGCGATATGGCTAATATGAAACTATGTTTTGCATTATTTCACACAAGTAATTGATATCACATTGCTTGTCTTTTCAATGGGTAGGGGAAGGACTGGGGGGATAAAGATAATTTCAAGCTCAAAATAAAAAAATTAAAGATAAGAAATTAAAAAGAATGATTGCTTATTGAATTGAT
Organism: Myrmecobius fasciatus; assembly: GCA_023553655.1. Lineage (NCBI taxonomy): Eukaryota > Metazoa > Chordata > Mammalia > Dasyuromorphia > Myrmecobiidae > Myrmecobius > Myrmecobius fasciatus. Next base: position 776,773 of record JAJPUD010000214.1, on the reverse strand, counting down.
TTTTCTTTGTTAACATTTTATAGACTTTACATGTGATATCTTTTCATCCTTCTTTTGGTATTTTCTCAGGGTGCACTAGTAAATGTTTAACAGTAAGCCCTCTGGGAAAAAATTAATTTGATATCCCTTAAGCTTAACATTATTATTATTAACAATTTATCCAGCATTTTCTTGAACCTGGAAAACCCTAAATATCAAGCCATGATGTACAATGTTTATAATTTCCAAGGTATAAATGTTTATGCTGAAAATTTAACAATTGACTCCTGAGAGCCACTATGAGCTGATTCCAGCCCACCTATTCCTGAGACATGGTGAAAGTATTAAGTGATATCTTTTCAAGATTTTGTCACCTGGCATGGATTTTGTTGTCTGTTTGATCTGGTCTAAACTTCCTTCCAGGCTTCATCTTTCTAAGTTTTATTTCTAATTCCTTGCATAATACTTTGGGGACTGAGGTATTACAATTCAAATGTCATGGCTCTTTTCTCACCAATGTTGAAAATAGATGGTTACAGAAACCCTGACAAATTTGTCACTCACTATGGTTTGTGTCCTTCAGCCAACATAACCAAGAGCAGAGAGGCTTATCACTATGAGGGTGACTACCAGGTGAAGGAATATGTGGTCATGGAAACTTGTGCATTAAAGACAATTAAAAATGGCCTTCAGGCTCATGTAGTCTCTTTCCCTTTCCACTTCTACAGTGATGGTGGAATTCACAAAAGGGAGCAGAAGGTGCTAAGCATCATACACAATTTTTGATCATCCATCAAGGAAGCAAGGTGACCCAGTCAATAGATAGTAGTGACCGGTCAGGAAGATCTGAATATAAATCCAATCCCAGACATTTATTGGCTGTGTGATCTTGGCTGTGTGATCCTGAGCAAGTCATTTAACCTCTGTCTGTTTCAATTTCCTCAATTATAAAACAAAAATAGTAATAGCATCTTCCTTCTATAGTTGTTTTGAGGATCAAATGAGATATTTATGAAGTTCTTATCATAGTACCTAGAATATAGTAAATTATATGTAAATGCTAGCAACAATCTTTGCTCTTTTTCTTATTGCTCAAGATCACATAGCTAATAAATAGGATTTGAACTCAATTCTTTTTTTTATTAAAAGCTTTTTATTTACAAAACATATGAGAGATTTTTCTACATTGACCTTTGCAAAAACTTTTTTTCCCCAGCTTTTCCCCTCCTTCCCCCCACCCCCTACTCCTAGATGACAGGTAATCTAATACATGCTAAATATGATAAATTATATGACAAATCCAATACATGTATACATATCTATACAGTTATCTTACTGCACAAGAAACATCAGATCTAGAAAGAGAAGAAGAAAAAAACAACCTAAGAAGGAAAACAAAATTCATGGAAATATTCACAGAAAGCATTAAAATGCTGTGTTGTGGTCTGTACTCAGTTCCCACAGGCCTCTCTCTGGATGTATATCTTCATCGCTGAACAATAGGAACTGGTTTGAATCACATCATTGTTGAAGAGAACCATGTCCATCAAAATTGATCATCGTATAGTCTTGTTGCTGTGTATAATGTTCTCCTGGTTCTGCTGATTTCACTCAGCATCAGTTCATGCAAGTCTCTCCAGACCTCTCTAAAATCATCTTGCTGGTTGTTTCTCACAGAACAATAATATTCCATAACATTCATATACCATAATTTATTCATCCATTCTCCAATTGATGGGCATCCTTTCAATTTCCATGAACTCAATTCTTTTTGACTTCAGACATAGACCACAATCCACTGTGCCACCAGTTGCCTCAGTTGGCAATATCCTTTCAATACTCCTGTTTACAGATGAATTGTGATAATTGGATCAATCCTCAGAACATAACAAGGATTCCTCGAATGGGATCTGTGATAAGTGAAGAGATGTCTATTAATCCATTTAGGAGTAAGAAAATGGATGAAAGATGTTACTTGTCTAGATTGTGAGAAGTAATTGCATTGAAGAGTCCATCCAGTGGTCACATCAGCACATTTTGTAGGATTGGCATGGCAGATGAACAATAGCCCCAGAATTGAATAGGAGAAAAAATAGCAAGTTGCACTGCCTTTGGAAAATTCAGCAGTTCTTTTAACAATATCAAACTACTCTCTGCCACTAAAACCTATCATTTTTAATATTCTCCTGGTGAGGTTAGTTATGAGTCTTGAAACATTTGGTACTCCAAAGAATCAGTGTCAGCCAGTCAACAAGCACCCATTAAGCTCTTACTTTGTGGCAGGTGCTAGGCTAATCACGGATAATAAGTAGTATTTACATAGGTTAACAGAGATTAATAAGGCTTACAAAGAACTCTACATATATTGCTGCCGTTTCATACTCGACAACCCAGTGAGGTAGGTACTTTTAATTATCCTCATTTGACAGCTGAGGACAATGAGCTGAGAAATGGTCAAATAATTTGCCCAGAGTCAAACTGATAATAAGGGTTGAACTCTGATAACTCTACCCTACTATGCTGAATAGAAAGGGTCCTATTGGGTGGAAATGGGCTACCCTATACTTCCAATGATAAACTAAGAAAAAGTTTCCTAAGGGAATACATTGAACAAATACATGATCACCAAAGGAAATTGGGCAATAATACAATGTAGTTATATGATATATTGTAGGGGCAGCTAGGTGCAGCAGTAGATAGAGCACAGGCCCAGAGTCAGGAAGATCAGAGCTTAAATCTAGCCTCAGACTTGTACTAATTATGTGACCCTGGGCAATTTGCTTAACCTCTGCCTCAGTTTCCTCATCTGTAAAATGGGGACAATAATATATCCCAGGAACAAATAAGATAGAAATTGTAAAGTTCTCAGCATAGTGTCTTTTATAAATGTTAGCTATTAGCTGTTATCATCATCATCATTATTATTAGAGTGGAGGATAAGAGATGAGGCATCTTGATTACTAAATTAGCACTCACAAGTAAGATTTTTATGACAAGTCTATGAGTCAAGATGGGTAATAATAGGCTGATGAGCAAGTAAGACTTAGTTCCAATTTCCATGAATGGAACGAATTGCCTCTTTAGTGAGGACACTATGAGGGCATTCTTTGTACAGTGAAGTTCTTAAGAAGTGTGGGGAATCTGTCAAATTATGGTGCCTAAGTGACTCAAAGTTCTCTTGTGGCTCACCTTACATAAATGGTAGATACTTGATTAGTGTTTTGGGAACTTAACTCATGATTTCAATGTTATAAAGAGCTTCCAAAGAAAAAATTCCCTCTGCTAATAGACCTATTCTGTATACTATAGTTTCACAGAGTGTTTGTGGTGAGTACAAAGAGAGAGATGGGGGTAAGGGGTAAAGTGATTTGCCCAAGATCATCTAATCAGTAGAGCCAGAGGCAGGGCTTTGAATCTAGACCTTCTTGACTAAAAAGACCGTTTTCTATCCACTGGACCTTGTTGCCTCTCTGACTTAATTGTTGACTTAAAAAAGGTCTGGATGGGAATCATAACACACACCTACAATCCCTGCCTTGGATGAGACTGATTCTGGTGGATTGCTTGAGCTTAGGAGTTCTGGGCTACAATACAGCCAAAGCTGATCAGGTGCCTCTCTTTCCCCTTCTACCCACCCCACCTCCCAGTTCAATACCAATATGGTGAGTACAGAGGAGCAGGGCAGGCAGAAAAAGGCAAACTGGTCCAGGTTATAAATAGAGCAGATCAAATCCCCCATGTCAATCAGCAGTGGAAACAGTCTGTGAGAAGTTGCTCCAGCCTGGGTGAGATGGAGAGACCCAGTCTTAAAATAACAAAGACAAAAAGAAGCTCTGGCAAGTTCTACCAATCTGTGAAAGATTCAAAAATAGGTCAAGCAAATAATTGTTATATTTGTCATCTGAAGACAAGCCTGACTTTGGAGAAATATACACATGTGGCTGTACACACATATATATATGTGTATATGTTTGAATATGTATGTTAATTTTATCATGATGGTCCCAAAATTCCCCTAATTAGCCATATCCCCTTATGAATTTTCTTCTGATCTCTTCTAAGAATCATTGGCTTATTTTTTTCTTTTCTTCCCTAAAGTAAGCAGGAAATTGAGAACTAGCCTTGAACTTAGGAAGAACTGGGTTCAAGTATCTGTTCTGATTCTATGTCATTCTTAATTTCTCAGTACTTTTGGTAACTCTAAAGCTGTAAGTTAGAGTAAAGGGGTCAATTTGCATTGGTACATTCCTTATCTGGGTATTACTTATACCAATGACATTACAGATCTCCTCTCTGTTGCTATATTTATTTTTTTATTAGCCACAATTATCTCCACCCCAGTCCTTGCTCCCCAATAGAGGAAAAAACCCTCTCTTGCATAGCATAACTATAATTTCACACCATTAGTTCATCACCTTTTTGCCAAGAGGTAAGAAGCATGATTTATTATTATTGTCTTCTGGATCTATGATTGTTCATTATTGGATCATCATTTTAAAATCTTTATACTTGTTTCTTTTACAATTTGTATTCATGTATATATTGTTCATCTTGTTCTGTTCACTTCATTTTGTATCAGTTCATAGAAGCCTTCTAGGCTACTCTAAAACCATTCATTTCATCTTTTTCATGATGTGCTAATATTTAATAAACATAAATTTACACATGCCAAATATGTTCACTTATTCCCCAAATGATGGGCACCCACTTTGAATTTATTCCTATTTTACACAAAAATCCCTGCTCTAAATGTTTATGTACAAATGAGTTTCTCTCTCTCTGTCTCTCTTACTTCTTTGATATATAAGCCTAAATAGGGTATAACTAGACCAAAAAGGATATGCATAATTAGTGACTTCATGAGTTTCATTTTCAATTACTCTTAAGAATGTTTGGACCTATTTCTAAAATATATAGAGAATTGACTCAAATATATAAGAATTCAAGCCATTCTCCAATTGACAAATGGTCAAAAGATATGAACAGACAATTTTCAGACGAAGAAATTGAAACTATTTCCGGACACATGAAAAGGTGCTCCAAGTCACTATTGATTAGAGAAATGCAAATTAAGACAATTCTGAGATACCACTACACACCTGTCAGATTGGCTAAAATGACAGGAAATGATAATGATAGCTGTTGGAGGGGATGTGGGAAAACTGGGACACTGATACATTGTTGGTGGAACTGTGAACGGATCCAACCATTCTGGAGAGCAATTTGGAGCTATGCTCAAAAAGTTATCAAACAGTGCATACCCTTTGACCCAGCAGTGTTTCTACTGGGCCTATATCCCAAAGAGATTTTAAAGGAGGGAAAGGGACCCACATGTGCAAAAATGTTTGTGGCAGCCCTTTTTGTAGTGGCAAGAAACTGGAAATTGAAAGGATGCCCATCAATTGGAGAATGGCTGAATAAATTATGGTATATGAATGTTATGGAATATTATTGTTCTGTAAGAAATGACCAACAGGAGGATTTCAGAGAGGATTGGAGGGACTTGCATGAACTGATGCTGAGTGAAATCAGCAGAACCAGGAGAACATTATACACAGCAACAAGACTATACGATGATCAATTTTGATGGACATGGTTCTCTTCAACAATGATGTGATTCAAACCAGTTGTGCTGCGATGAAGATAGTCATATACATCCAGAGAGAGGCCTGTGGGAACTGAGAGTGAACCATAACACAGCATTTTAATGCTTTCTGTGAATATTTCCATGCATTTTGTTTTCCTTCTTAG